>PVJH01001181.1:0-227740 GCA_004026705.1 Nesogale talazaci | reverse complement strand
CAGTTTTACAGCTGCGTGGGTATGAAGCACCATTGTTGGGTCAATCTGATTCCAAGATAAATGTACATGATGCTAAATATAAGGCTGGCAGGAGTCTTACTTCTTAAATGGAGAGAAATGTGGGAGGCATGAGCCAGCGCATGTCCCAGCACTGCCAGACTCTCGGCACCTGTTTCCCCACGTGAGGCTCCTGTTCTCCTCCTGGGACTACCGTAGTCAGGGAGATGGGGCCAGGAAAGAAGTGAGGCAGACACGGAGCCTCTTTGGTGAGCATTATTTTGCAACCTGAGCTCTCCCTTTCAGTCACACTGCTTGAAAACCCAAGTTGTTTTCCGAAATGCAGAGGAAAGAAGCCCTAGGGCTATCCCAGGCACTCAGTTGATACTAGCCCTCCCAGTGCTTTTGAAGGAAGGGAACAGTGAGCTTCCTTTTTTTTATGCACACTTTTTTGTATTTGTTTATGCACACTTTCTCTATCACTCCCTCCCCCATCAGAGGGAGAGTTTGGGGAAATCAAAGAGAACAAATTTGTTTGCATCCTCATCACGTGTCCCAGGAGAATTTCTCAGAGGCCACAGCACTCTGCAGGACTGTGGTCTTTCTCTGGACTCCCCGAGGTGTTTTTTGTCATTTATTTGTTTGCTTTTTAAATGCATAATATTCTCTTGAATTTTTGGTGGGAGTTTTTCTAGCAAGTTAGGTTCTCAATAGACAGTTACCTCACAGACAGTTCAGTGACCTTAGTGGCGTCGATCACAAGGTGGCGACATTCTCTTTCATCTTGTTCTGCGTGGTCCACATCCAACATTCTCTTTGTGCCGCCCACTTATCTTCTCCTCTTTGTTTCCTGAGAAATCATGGGTCCCTTGGTCTCATGCTGTCCATTTTTAAGTAGGGCACCACTCTTACTGGTAATGTTCTTCAGGTGTGTGCCACTAAAAGGTGTACTTGGTGGGGGGTTGGGGGAGTGCCTAGAGTTAAACGTCTCAAGGTAATTATTTCAAGGGATCTTTTGTTCTCTACTCCTCCAGGGTGCCTCTTTTTGTATCTAAGAAGAGGCTGAAATCTGGTTCTTATTTTTCTCCCCTTCTATTGGGGCTCTTGCACTGGGCAATTCTACTGCAAAGTTAGTAGGGTTAAAAAGTAAAGATGTCAGGGCTGAGCTCTGGTTGAGTGCGGGACTGCGACCCATGGGCTTGGCGGTTCAAATCCAGCAGCAGTAAGGCTGGGTAGCTCCCAAGACCACCAGAGGGCAGTGATGCAAAAAATAAATAAATAAAGATGTCTGACTGAGCCCCAGCCCCAGCGGCTTAGTGGTTGTGCGCGGGACTGCAGCCCACTGGGACAGAGGTTCAATTCTAGCAGTGGGGCTGGGCCTCCTACTTCCGCCACTGGAGAGCAGTGATGCACCTCACCCCAAAAGGAATAGGATTTGGGGGCTGAGCCCTGGTGGCATAGTGGTTGTGCTCGGGACGGCGGCCCACTCGGATGGAGGTTCAGTTCCAGCAGTGGGGCTGGGCCTCCTACTCCCACCATCAAAGAGCAATGATGCCCCCCCCCAAAAAATAATAAATAAAGATGTCATTTGGTCCCAGCCATAGCATCTTCAGTCATCTAGTACAGGTGTGCAAGCTTGACCGTGAATGAGGAAGATTTGGAGAAGAATGATGGCTTTGAATTGGGAGATGGTGAAAATGTGGAACTTCTACAAGAACCAGCAGATCTATCTGTCCAGGAAGAAGTATAACCAGCCTGCTCTAAAAAACAAGGAGACACAGAATGGAAGGGGCTTGAAGGATCTTTGAATCTGCTCCTCTCATTGTACACCAGTAGAGACTCAAATCCAGATTTCCCCTTCCACAAAGAAGAGCCAGATTCAATGCCAGGCCAGGACACCTTGTCTGTCAGTGGGACTTGCACCTTGCTGTGATGTGAAAAAGTTTTCAATAGACCTTCTCAGTAACATTGGCTAGAAAGAAATCCTTTCAAAAATCAACCAATGAAAATCTTGTGAATCATAAAGATTCGATTTGCTACTGTGTTAGTCTGGATTGACTAGAGAAAACAAATCCAAAGACACTCATAGTAAGTGCAATAAAGAATTTTGGACCAAAGAGTAATTAATTGTATCTTAAGTCATCACAGCCCAGTCCAGATAAAGTCCTATAATAGCCTATATGTCTTGTATCAGTCTATAAATTTCTCTTCAGTCTCACACAACACATACAAAGATGCCAAATGCAGGAAGATCACAGGCCAAAGGGTGGAAAGTATAAAGTCAATGGCAGTGCAGGCATCTCAGAATTGGTGTGGGTCTCCATGTGGCTCCTCCAGCTCCAGGTCTCTAGCTGGAATCAACATAGTTCCATGTGGCTTGTTAACAGGAAGACAAAGCAGAGAGTGTGCCTCTGGCTTCCACATAGGAAGACAAGGGTTCCCAGAATCCTCAGGAGAAGGCCATGTCCACACAGAGGCCTCATTGGCTGTGACCTGATTTACAGACTAGGCTCTACCCCTTCAAAAGTTGACAGACTATGTATGCAACTGCCACAGCTACCATTTATGGGGGTGGCACAAGGCCAGATAAAATTTTGCTCTGTTTTGCATGGGTTCACCAGGAGCCAGGAGCACAGACCTCCACAGCTAATAGGCACAAATGAGAAGCAAAAAAAGAATATTAGTTAACCAAGTTCATTCACTGCCATCAAAAATCAAATTCCTTATATTGCACTCAAAACTCACTGCTGATTTACAGTGACCTCACAGGATATGGTAGGGCTGCCCTGACAGTTTCCAAGGGTGCAACTGTTTATGGAACTCCAGATGGCATACTTGTCACTAGGCTGAAATCTGAAAGATCAACAGTTCAAAGCCACCAGCTGATGAAAGAGTACTAAATCTACCTTACAAGATGTGGAACTTCATTGCAAGGTGTTGAATTACACCTATGAACATGAGTGACTCCATGTTGAGAGAGGCTAAAAGCCCAGTAAGAAATGCTGAATCACTGCAGACTCACGGAAAAGAAGTAGACCACCTACCAAGGGGCACCGAGAAGCTCCCCAGACACATCTGGGGAACCCTGATAAGACCTTGGTGAACGTCAGAATGACATCCAAGAGCCTGCCTGTAAAAGGCTCGGGTAGAGAGACTGAACTCAGAGAGCTAGGAACGAAAGAGGAGACATCAGCTCCTATTCTATCCGACTCTACCGGGCAAGAACACCGATGAAGGCAATGTCTAATGGGACTAACGGCCAGTATCTGATATGATGCTGAATTCACATTATGTTACCCATATAGCTAATGACCTAAGCTAATTTTAAGATTGTTAGATTGTTTGATGTGTGTTTGAAGTGAGTAAACTGAGCATTCAAACATATCAAAGAATGTTAAGTAAGTATTGATCATGCCACTCATGACACCAGCCCTCCTCAGGAGAAAGGGCGTAAAGTTGACACCGTACACCATTACAGTTATAATCTAAGCTCAGTGATATTTCTACTCTGTCAAAAAGAAGAAACTTTGCAAGTGAAATTAGAATAAATAAGTAAACCATTTGGAGTAAATAGTTTTCAATTACGTTGGAAACTTGAAAGGTGAAGTCTCAGGATAGAGTATTTCTGTGTCTTTTGCTCTGGTCTTTATTAATAAATCTTGTTTCAAGACTACAAATTATTAATCATTAATTGATGTAATGACTATCAAATTACAAAGCAATGTGCCCTTGTGTTAATGTATTGCTTCCTATTAAAGATGTTCCTTTTGTGTATGATATATTTATTTTCAAAAGACACTTCCTTGTAAGATTAGAAATCTCATCTTGATGTATTGGACACAGAATGAGTCCTTCAAATATTCAGCACTAGAGGGAGCTCTGTCAGAAGACTGAAGTCTACGCAGGCGCCCAGGAAGGTCTTGTGCTACTGGAGGCTGGCCTGTGGACAAGAAGAAGAAAAGAAAGAAACCTGAAAAAGACACCGTAATTTTCATGGGTACAGTTCTCACAAGCATATGTGTATACCATTGCTTTCAGGGATTGTTTGTTTTCCATTGATTTGATATAGCCTTCATCCAGAATAATGCTGACTTTCCCCCTTTCGTTTGTCTTAGTTTGCTAGTGTGTTCAGTTGCTGCTACAACAGAAGTACCGCAAATTAGAGGCTCTAAGGAACAGGATATCGTCACACAAAATATTTTGCTATTATTAGATTATGTCAAGTTGGTTCTAATGCCTAGCCACCCTGTCTACCACAGAACTCATCACTGTCTTGTCCTGGGCCGGGCCTTAATTACGGTTATGTTTGAGCCCATTCGGCCACCACTGTGTCAGTCCACCTCCTGGAGAGTCCTCCTCTTTTTAAGTCCACTTGACCAAGCCTCCTGACCACCCTACTTTACCAAGAACCATGAGTTTTTCCAGGAACTAGTCTCTGCTGACATGTCCAAAGTGGGTGAGATGAAGCTTTGTTAGACAAGAAGCATTCTGTCAGTATTTCCTCCAAGATAACTTTTCTTGTCCTTCTGATAGTCCATGATATTTAAAAATTCAATATACTTCACCAACAGGATCCTTCAAACCTGCCAGTTCCTCTAGTTTTGTCCATTTCATGTGGTGTTGGAGAGTTCTCCTTCTTTATTGATGCATGCCATTCCATCATATGATGTGCCCATTCCTCTATATTCAGAATTTGGGGTGGTTTTCTTGTTTTTGCTATTATGGAAAATACTGCAATAAACATAGGTGTGCATAAAAGTCCACCTATTCTTCTATGGTCTTCTTTATTTATTACTCAACTTTCACAAACATAAAAGTGACTTAAAGGCACACCTTGAACATAAAAGGTCGTAGTTGACCTTTAATACTTTTTAAAACTCCTTTGCAGTAGATTTGGCCAACACAATAAACTAACAAAAACTCCCACTCCCGTTGAGTTGATGCCAACTCACACTGATCTTGAAGAGCAGGTTAGAACTGCCCCCTGGGAGTTTCTGGGACTAGAACTGTTTCCTGGATAGAAAGTCTTGTCGTCTCCTAAGGAGCAGCTGGTGGATTTGAACTGCTGACCCTGTGCAACTCGGTGCAAGGCATACCCCCCAGGGCTTCAACTGACTGTCGCACATCATTTAACTTCATGACTGCTGTTGTCATGAACACAGATGATGCAATTGAGCAAAATGAAGTCCTTGACAACTTCAATCCTTTCTGTTTCTCATAATGTTGCTTACTGGGCTAGTGGTGAGGCATTTCGTTTTCTTTATGCTGAGTTGCAATCCATACAGAAGGCTGCAGTCTTTGACCTTTATCAGCAAGTGCTTACAGTCCTCTTCACTTTCAGCAACAAGGTTGTGGCATCTGTATATCAAAGGATTCCCATGAGGGTTCCTCCTATCCACTGCCCTATTCTTCCTCACACTGTCCAGCTTCTAGGATTAGTTGCTCAGCATACAGATTGAGTAAGTATGTGAGAGGTCACAACCTTGATGCACACCTTTCCTGCTTTTAAAGCAAGCTGTCTTCCTGTTCTCTTAGTCGATTATGTACAAGTTCCATCCTGAGCTCAATTAAATGTTCTGGAATGATCACCCTTCACAATGGTACCCATCAATTGTTCTGATCCACATAGCTAAATGCTGTTGGATAGTCCATAAAACCTAGACACAAGTCTTTTGGGTATTCTCTATGTTCAGCCAATATTACTCTGATTGCAGCAATGGTATCCCCCGTTCTAGGTTCTCCCCTGCATCTGGCTTGAATCTCTGGCAGTTCTCTGTCAAGATCAATAAGCTAATGCAACTATTTTTCATTTATCTTCAGCAAAACTTTACTTGTGGGTGACATGAAGGATACGATTCAGTAATTCCCGCCTTCTGTCAAACCCCCTTTCATGGATCTCTTCCAATCAGTTGGCCTGGTAGCCAAATCTTCCAATTCTCCTGGCCTCAAGGAGCGGGCACCTCCAGATCAGCCCAGAGTTTAAGAACCTAGACGTCTAAATCAAGCCTCCAGCTCCAGGAAAAGACATTCTCTGTCAGTCATGGGGCGAGGTCCTGGTCCCTTTGTCGCTTCTGTTTCTCAGGTGACATTCGTGTGACTTGGCAGCGATCTGCTTCCCTCTGCACCTGTATGCCTCTGTGCCTATCTCTTATATCTCTAAAAAGGGATTGACATAAGGTACTTCCTACATGGATAGGGACGAAGTGGCAAAACAAAAAAAAATGGTAGAAATGCCTATTTTCAGATGAGATTGCATCCGCATGCACAAAGATCAGGATCCCAACAAATATTTGAAGGATCCCAACAAATATTTGAAGGGGGGAGCACTATTCAATCCATATCACACATCTGTATGCAACTTAATCCCCACCAATCCAAAAAGCAGATATTATAGCCCCTTTACAGATTAAGGGATTGAGGTTCAGCAAAATTGAGCCATGCTCCCAAAGTCTTAAGAGGACAAATATGTTATTAGCCATCTTTCCCATAGATTCTCACCACAAAAGGGTCTTTCCTGTCCTGTTGAAATAAAATGAATAGGTAGTGGGTGGTGAAAATAGTGACCACCCTAACTACTAATTCTGTCGATTGATTGTTCAAACTCGCCCAGAGGAGCCCTTGTAAGAACCACACCAGACTGGACAATGTTTTCTTCCAAGGTAAGGCACTGAGCAATTACCCTGCACATTGTCTTTATGAGCAATAATACAGAATGAGAATGGTGGGGAGAGGGTGGGCGGGGGAGGATCCAAGCTTTAATGTTTCATTGGCCCCATGTGAAATGCTAGTGCCATCTCCTCTGTCTGTGTAAAGTGGGTCTAGTAATAACAACTCTGGCATATAGTAACAATGGTTAACGTTCCAGACTGCTATGCCAGGCACTCTGCTAAGTCCTGTACACGCATCATGTTGTTTAATCCCCTCGGCTCTTTTAATCCAAACCCACCCCCATAGAGTACAAATAGCTATACAATTATGCTGCTGCACATTTTGCTACTGAGAAAATTCCCCCAGAGAGGTTGACTTCCTTGCCTAAAGTTTGGTAGCTGGCAAATGGCACAGCTAGGATTTGAACCTAGAATGGACTGATAAATATAGGGGGCATTGCTTGTAAAAGCTTGGCATGGTGACTGACAGATAAGAAGCCCTTGGTAGTTGGTTGCTGGTATCCTTCTTGTACTTAAGAGATCCTGCCCCTAGAATTAGTAGAGTGAGGGCTAGTAACCAGGAGGAAAGTTCAGCAGATGGACAGACCAAATGAGTTACTAAGCCAGACACAGGACAGGAGCCCACTTAACCACCAGTGCTGCTGCAACCCCTCCTGCATTCTGTGGTCCTAGACTCAGGAGCCGATGTACCCAGAACTCCTGCTCCTGTGGAACCCTAGCATCTCAGTGCTGCAAAGGTGTTACAGGCACCCAGCTGAATGCGCAATCTGGTATAGGCAATTTATAGCCCCATCTCTGCCAAGCAGCTGCTGTTTTCATCTCTGTCTTTGTCTGATGCACCATGTGTATGTTATCTTTGTGTACATATTGCCCATCTCAGAATTCATTTCTAGACAATGTTTCAAGATCCTCTAAGATATCCCGTACAAGTATGGCCCAGTTGCAGCTGACTGAGAGAAGGGATTAAACCTCTACCATTGTGTTAATTCCCACTCATACTAACCCTACATAGCCTCTCTGAAGCTATATATACATCTTTAAGGGGACAAATGGTCTCTCTCTAACTCTTTAAAAAATAATTTTATTAGAGGCTATTACAGCTCTAATTACAATCCAGCCAGCCACCCATTGTGTCAAGCATATCTGTACATATGTTGTCATCATCATATTCAAAACATTTTCTTTCTACTTGAGCCCTAGGTATCAGCTCTTCCTTTTTGTTTCCTCCCTCCCTCATGAACAATTAATGATTTATAAAATTTTTTTCATGTTTTATACCAACTGCTGTCTCTCTTCACCCACTTTTCTGTTGTTAGTCCCCCTGGAGGGGGTGGGGGTTTATATGTAAATCATTGCAATGGTTCTCCCTTTCTCCTTCCTCCCCTTCCCCCTACTCTCCTGGTGTCGCTACTCTCATTATTGGTCCTGAGGAATTCCTGAGGAATCTGTCCTGGATTCATTGTGCTTCAAGCTCTTATTTGTATCTGTGCACATGCTCTGAAATAACCACATTTGTAAAGTAGAATTGAGTTCATTACAGTGGGAGTGGAGGTGGGCATGGGGGAAGCATTAAAAAACTAGAGGAAACTTGTATATTTCATTGTTGCTATACTGCATCCTGACAGACTTGTCTCTTCCTTGTGACCCTTTTGGGAAGGGAAGTCCAATTGTCTACAGGTGGGCTTTGGGCCTCCACTCCACACTCCCCCTCATTCACATCAATATGATTTTTTGGTTCTGGGTCTTTGATGCCTGATACCTGATCCTATAGACATTCATGATCACACAGGCTGGTGTGCTTCTTCCCCCAGGTCTTTATTTCTTCTCAGCTGGATGACCACTTGCTTATCTTCAATCCTTTAAGCACTCAGACACTATATCTTTTGATAGCCAGACACCATCAACTTTATACACCACATTTACTTATGCATCCATTTCTTTTAATTAAAAATCGTTTTATTGGGGACTCGCACATCGTTTTTCACAATACATAAATAAACAAACTGTGCCAAGCACCTTCACATGTTCATTGCTGTCATCATTCTGCAAACATCCACCTTCCCCCTTAAGCCCTTTATTTGGCTTTTCTATCTTTTCTCCTCTTCCCCTACTCTCTCTTCCCCACCAACCCTCAATACTTTATAAATTATTATTGTTCTGTCATATCTTACACTGCCCGACCTCTCCCCCAACGCACTTCTTTGATTCCCACCCTTCCAATAGGAGCTTATATGTATATCCTTGCAGTTGGTTCCGTCTCTTTGTCTTCAGTGATTGTGAGAAAGTGAGTATCACAGGATGCCGGGTTATTAGAACCAAATGTCCTTGCATTGAGGGAGTAGTTGAGTAGAGACCCAATGTCCATCTGCTACCTTAATACTTAACAGATCTATTTCTCTATCATTACATATAATATATTTACATATATATACATGCCTATATTTAGACCTCTATAAATATCCTTTGCATTCTTGTTCTTTTCTCCACTTCCTTTTACTTTCCTCTTGCCCTACTATCATGTTCAGCCTTCGTTTGTCTTTCATTAATTCCTCTTGGCTACATTGTACTTGATCAAGCCTCACCAGGTAGTCTATGCCCTCCTTGCCATCGATTTTAGATCACTTGTTGTTCCCTTGGTCCTAGGTTTGTTGGCTCCACCCTTTCTTCCACCACCACCCCCTTCCAATGTATATCCCCCACCCCCAAACATCTGGCTCATGGTTTTCCCCTCTGGATTATTTATCCTGCCTCTCTTATCTAGATAGACATGCAAAAACAATAATAGATACTAAAGCAAAACATAATCACAACAACAAAGAAAAGTCTATAAATAGTTCCAGGTCTGTTTGTTCATCTTTATGAGTGTTTTCTGGTTGATTCTGATGAGGTGCCATGCCCTGACCCAAAGTCTGTTTTGGGGATTCCTCAAAAACTTCATCACTTTACTCCCCTTGCTGGTCTGTGGCATGCCCTTAGTGTCTCACCCCAGTAATGGTGAGGTCAGATTGGGAAAAATTCCCACGCTGTGTCACCAGTGTTGTTCCCT
This sequence comes from Nesogale talazaci, assembly GCA_004026705.1. Taxonomy (NCBI): domain Eukaryota; kingdom Metazoa; phylum Chordata; class Mammalia; order Afrosoricida; family Tenrecidae; genus Nesogale; species Nesogale talazaci. The sequence goes on along the minus strand of PVJH01001181.1, from coordinate 218,029 downwards.
GCAACACTGTGGGTCAGTGAGGGACATTGTGTCTCATGCTGAGGCTGGGCTTACAGTCCTCGCTGTGCAATAGGCACTCTGAGCTGGAATATTGTCCTCAGGGCTTGCTGAGCCAGGATGTGTTCCACTCTCTCTTTCCTTCTCTCTCCTTCCTTCTTTGTCTACTCCTGTGTCCTCTGGTCTGATGGCCTCTCTTCCTGAACTGTAGCTTCATTGCTTTCCTTTGTAATGCATTCTACTTGGGGTGGGGCGCATGGGCCAGGTAGTTGGTTGTGATTGGCACTTGCTCCACAAACCTCTCTGTTGGCTCACTACTTCATGCCTGTATATTGCATTCACATCTTGGCAAACTGGGTTGAGGTCCAGTTCCTCTCTCCCTCTCCTGTGTAGCTAGAAACAATACCCTCCTTTTGGGTCAGTACCCTATTCCCCCACTACCCATATCTTTCCCTCCTTTTTCTTCTCCCTGATGTTTAGTTGGCTGCCATACGTATCCCTGGATTAGGTCTGGCCCCTGCTGTCGTCCTGGAACTCAACCCAGAAATGTATGTATGCAGTAACTTTTCCTCTCTGCCACTTTTCTTTTTTAAGCTCACCTCAGTGGATTCATGTTGTACTTGTCATTTTGTGCTTAGCTTACTTTGCTTAGCATAATTTCCTCCAACTGTTCCCATGCTGTGATGTGCTTCATGCATTCATCACCATTTTGGGGGATGTATAGTACTCCATTGTATGTATGGACCATAGTTTTTTAATCCATTCATCTGTTGATGGAAATTTAGGTTGTTTCCAACTCCAGTCGATTATGAACTGTGCTGCAATGAACATTGGAGCACAGATGTCTGGTCATAGTTTGTTTCTTGTCTCTTCTAGATCTGTGCCCGAGAGGGGGATTACTGGGTTATAAAGTAGCTCAGTTTCCATCTGTTTTAGATATGGCCAAATCGATTTCCATAATGATTGTACGTATCTACGGGTCCACCAGCAGTGAGTTAGAGTTCCAGGCTCTCCACAGCACCTCCAACACTTGCTACTTTCTGATTTTTTTTTTTGACTGAGCTGTCTTTGAGGGTGTTAGGTGGTATCTCACTGTTGTTTCAATTTGCATTTCTCTTATGGCTAATGATCAGGATCATTTCTTCATATTTTTATTGGGCATTCCATTCAGATTTCAGGAACAGATGCTCTTATCTTCCTCCCATGGAGCTGCTGACTTTTTAGCTAGCAGTCCAGCACTTACCCCATAACCTTTGGAGTTGACATCTATTTAGTTCTAATTCATGGTGGAATTGGTTGTGGTAGAATTACGCACCACAAAGTTTTCAAGTGTTGGTTTTTATTTTTTTATCTTGGAAAAGGTTCACTAGACATTTTTGCTGCGATTCTTATTGTTTTTTTCCCTGAGAAAATGGAAGTTGGTGGTTCAAATCCATGCCATGATATCTCTGCTTCCAGAAAGTCACAGTCTTTGAGAATCTAATGCACAGTTCTACTCCAACATTCTTGGGGTCACCAGGGGTCAGGAATAAATTGAAGGCTCTACTCCTGGTTGGAGGTTTTAATCTTGGGAGAGGTTAGAATCCTTTTCTATCTCCTTCTTTATTATCCCTCTAGGAAGAAGTGAAAGACAGAGAAGTTTCATATGTTTGTAAAATTTTAAATGCTAGTCAAGCAAGAAAGCTTGGGGAGCTGGTCCCATGCTCTGTACCCTGAGGTATCGGAGGAGCAGCTGGCTTAGCCCTCCCTTGGTCAGAAAGCCAGAGACAACAAGCAGACATAAGGCGAGTCCACAAAGCAGCAGCTTCCAGCTGGTATCTCAGCTCTTATTAAAGCTGTCAGGCTCAGAGTGCTTGTTGATGACTGATTCTAATTTCCAGGCTCTCTGACTTTCCTCTCACCTCCATGAAACATGGGTGGGAGATGTCAGAGCAGAATTCCATAGAATCTGAATCCACCTTTGAATTGAGTGTTCAGCACAGAGGGAAGGGCATTAGTGAGGGGGCAGGCAGCCAAACCTACTTCCTGCTCCAGTCACTCCCTGGTTACCTGCTTGTCCTGTCTTCTCTTTCCTGTCAGCACACAGCAGGCAAGATCTTGTCTTCTCTTGATTTTAAAGATAACCATCTTCTAAGGGCCGGGACCTCACCATGGATAGTCCCTTGGAGTTCCCAGTCCTCAGTTTCTCTTGAAATTGTACCAGTTCTCAGCAGCCCCAAAAAACACGAGTCAAGAACCTCTACTATGGCTATTGGTTATCTCTGGCTAGCCCGTGGGCCCCAGTGTTTGGACTAAATGCTGGACTAGTTAATGCTCCAGAATTCAGTCTCAGCTAAGCATCTTCCATCATGCAATTGACCAAGTAATCAATCAGTTGAAAAAAGAGTTTCTGTAGGTCTAACTAACGGACCTAAAACAGATTTTCAGCAAAAACTCTGAATTCTTCCCATCCCTTGACCTATGGATTGCAGACCACAAGCCAGTAGAAATCTCTTGTCTGGTGTTCCAACCTAAAGATTTTGAATTTGTTATCCACCACCGGGCCACCCCTCCCCTCTCATAGCCCCGTGAGCAACCAGGAATCTTTAGCTTGTCATTTGTCCCATGGATCTTGAACTTTCCAGACACACAACTGTCTGAGCCCGGCCCCTGAAATGCATCTCTCTCCCTGAGTTTGGTTCTCCAGAGAAACCCAATGAAGGCAAAGTCCATTGTTCAAAACATGAGGTCTCCCCCACCTCCCGGGCTGCACTGTGCACTCTCCTTTGTACCCCTCCTCTGACCTCATCCCCAAATCCGCCTGACAGCCGAGGCTTTCATTGCCTCCAAGATGTATGCTTAGGCTATTTTTAACGCATCCTTTCTTTTAAAAAAATTACACCAGAGGAGCTTAATGAGCCTCATTTAGCTTTCTGTAGCAAGGGAAAATTTGCAGACATTAGCCAGTGAGTGCTACTGAATGTCATTGCTGGCTGGCATGCCTCTTAACACCAGCCTTTCTCCTCAATACAATAGTTTATTTTTGGACAAGAGCCGCTCGCACAATATCACAAACTTGCCACATGGGAGATTTTAACAGAAAGAGAAGATTTAGGGAAGGGAAGGGGGGAAAGAAGAACAAACACACCTTTCGGAGGTGGATGGGGGGGACATGCGAGAGTGAGAGAAGTCCCTGTGGATGTGTTCAGCACCTCAACCTGCAGATTCATCTGCTGTACTTCTGTTCACCCCGCCATCCCATGGCTATTCAGCAGGCAGGAGGGAGAGTGAGTAGTTAGCTTTGAGCTCATTATACTGAAAAAAAACAAAAGCACCACAGAACCCAGCAAACCATACGGAGATCACGTATTAAGTATCCCACGGAAGATAAGAAACCTTGACAATGACCACCCCAGCCATACCCTCCATCCAAACCCAAGGACACTGTGGTCAAAGGAAAAAGTTCTCAGCTCTTCTGCACGATAAGGAGACCAAGTCCCAAAGACCCACACTGCCCTCTACACTGCCAAGGAACTCTGAGCATGTGGACTTCATGTGACAGTACCTTGGAGGCTCTTCCAAGCAGGCAGGGGAAAGCCTCAATCTTCTGGCTGCTCCTACCCTTTCCCCCAAGACTATTGATGTCCTCCTGAAGTGTGTGCTTGTTTCCTGAATGGGGCTGTCTTTCCCTCAGGAACTCACTGCCAGCATTCTCCAGCTCACAGTTTCTGCCAGAAGCTTGAGGAATGTACAGACAATCTTGTAGCTACTAGTGATAGGTCTACATTCTGGGACTTGGAGGAGACACTTAGACTTTATGGGAGACGAAACTTCCTCCTTGGATGTATCTCCTCTTGTAGCTATGTTGGGGGTGGGGGTGTTAGTCTACGTAGACTAGAGAAGCAAATCCATAGAAACTCTTACGTGTACAAGAAAAAGGTTTATATACGAGAGCAATTGAACATTGAGAAAACATCCCAGTCCAGTCCAGTCCAAGGTCATAAGTCTGATATTAGCTCATATGTCTGATACCAATCTATAACGTCCTCCTCCTAGAGAAAGGGATAGACTCACGAAGCACATGTAATAGTGACACCAGGACAATCACAGGCCAGTGGGTGCAGAGTCTTGTGTACCCAGTGCTAGTAGAAGCATCTCAGTGCTAGCAGGGGTCTAGCACTCCTCCAATTCCCAGCGCTCAAGGTCTCTCATCATGCTGCCATGTGTCTTGTCAGCTGCAATGTCTCCCAGGGAGTGAGCCAAGAGATAGTGTCTCCTGCCTTCAAGAAGGAATTACCACACTTCCCAGAATTCTCAGGAGAAGGCCATTCCCATACAGAGTCATTCCCATGACTATGTTCATATTGACAGGCTAGACTCCACTCCTACACTCTTTTTATTTGCTTATTTTTGTTTTTGTTCATTTGTTTGTGTGTTTGGGCATCACTGCTCTCCGATGTTGGGAGTAGGAGGCCCAGCCCCACTGCTGGAATTGAACCTCCGTCCCAGTGGGCCGCAGTCCCACACACAACCACTACGCCACCGGGGCTCAGCCCCACTCCTACACTCTTAATTCTCAAATTGATACCAGATTAGGTGACGATCACAGGGGTATAAGGAGGAGCCCTGGTGGCATAGTGGATTAGGACGAGCTGCTAACTGCAAAGCCAGCAGTTTGAAACCATCAACCAATCCTTGGGAGAAAAATGAGGTCTTACACTCCTTTAAAGAGTCTCAGAAACCCATAAGGGCAGTCCTATCATGACCTACAGGAACACTGTGAGTCGGAATCGATTCCATGGCAGTGAGTGAGGACTATAATGTTCTATCTCTGGAATTTATCTCTAGAATCTCTGTTAAGGCACGTATTCCATGATAACACAGTAGGAAATGTGCTTCATCCCAGTAGTATAAATAGCTGATAGATTGTCTTGGACAAAAGAACAGATTTTTAGAGTTCTGAGAGATAAAGAAGAAGACAAAATTTTAAAACATTGTGCTGTGATTTGGGTGAAGGGCTAGAGTTGACATTTGTTACATATTCAACTATTTATATACATTCTGCTTCATCCCATTCACTGGAACCTCTTCAAGGTAAAAGCGCTCCTCTCGCTTCCTGGCTGAGTTTCTCATTTCCATGGGTTCCTCTCTCCTGTCCTTTCCTGCCCCTGTGAATGTTGTTCTGGAGGTAATGCTGCCCTCCTGTCATACATCATTCCTTGTTCTGAAGGGCACATTTCTCAGGAATATCATTGTCCCCTATTTGTTTTTTTTAAAAAAAAACAACAACAACCTTCCTGCTATGAGTCCATTTCGACTCTCAGCGGTCCTATAGACTGCTCCATAGAGTTTTCATGACTGCGCATCTTTACAGATTGAAGGAACCTCATCTTTCTCCATCGCAGTGAGGACTTTAAAACACCAACTTGGCACTATGCCGAGCGAGCACCTTTGTCCACTCTCTGTTGCTCTTTGGTTGGCTGTCATTGAGCCGGTTCTGACTCACAGAGACCCTATGCACAAACACTGCAGGAGGCGGTGCCATCCTAGCAATCACGCCCGAGCGCCAGCCCTTTGCTGCAGCCGTGCTGTCAGTCCAGCTCACTGATGACTTTCCTCGTTATCGCTGCCCCCACCTCTTTGAAGGCATGATGTCCTTCTTCAGGGACTGGTCTCTCCTAATAGTATGTCCAAAGTATGTAACAGGAAGGCTTGCCAAACCTGCTTCTAAGGAACTCTCCTTATATCTCCTCTAAGACAGATCAGTTGTCCTTTGAGCAGTCAATTTTACTTTCAATATTTTTTTCCACCACCACAATTCAAATGGATCGATCCTTTTTCACTCTTCCTTTTCCAATGTCCAACTTCCTTGTGCATACATATTAGGCAATTAAAAATACCATGGCTTGGTTCAGGCACACCATAGTCATCATAGTAACATCCTTGCTTTTTAATACTCTAAAAGGTTTTGTGCAGCAGATTTACCTAATTTTATTTCTTCACTGCTGCTTCCATGAACATTGATTGCGAATACATGCAACATAAAGTCCTTGACAACTTCAACCTTTTCTCCAGCACTCAGGATGTTATGTTTAGTTATTGGTCTAGTTGTGTGGATATGGGTCTTTTTTACTTTGACTTCTAATCCATACGGAAAGCTGCAATCCTTGATCTTCATCAGCAGTTGCTTCAAGTCTCCCCACTTTCAGCAAGAAAGGTTGTGCCCTTCAGCATATTTAACATGTTTGGTGATAGAATACAACCCTGCCATACAACGTTTCTGATTTCAACCCTGCAATATGTCCTTATTTTGTTCACAAAGCTCCATCTTTACCCATGTACAAGTTCCTCATGAGCATTATGAAGATTTCTGGAACTTCTGATGTTCTCAAGAGAAACCACAGTCAAATGCCTTTGCACAGTCACTGAAACACAAGTGAAGGTCTTTCTGGTATTCTCTCCTTTGAACCAAGATCCATCTGAAATTGCCATGTTATCTATCCACATCTTCTTCAGAGCCCAGTCAGAACTTATAGCAGATCCCTGCCTGTGATTGCTGTGGTATGACCTACAAAAAAATTTTACTTGCGTGTCATATCAGTGGTATTGTTCCATAGCTTGAGCATTCTGTTTGGTCATCTTTCTCTGGAACGGGCATAAATATGAGTCACTTCCAGTAAGTTGACCAAGTAACTGTCTTCCAAATTTCTTGGCAGTTCAGTTTGTATTCCATCAATTCCTGGGGACTTTTTTTTGGGGGGGGGAGGGGGCTAATGCATTCAGTGGGGTCTGAACTTCTTCTTTCAGCACTATTGGTTCGTGCTTGTGTGCTACCTCCTGAAATGGATAGAATGCCAACTAGTTCTTCTTGGTACAGTGACTCTGTGTATTCCTTCCATTTTCTCTTGATACTTCTTGCATCAGTCAATATATTGCCCAGAGAATATTTCAATTTTACAGCTCAAGGTTCAAGTTCTTTCAGTTTCAGATATGCTGAGCACACTCTTCCCTTGTGGTTTCTGATTCTAAGTCTTTACATATTCCATTATACTATGTTGGCTTTGGTATTTTCTATTCAGCTCTGTGATTTTATCCTTCCTCCCATTTGCTTTAGCTACTCTATGATTAAGAGCAAGTTTTGAAGTTTCTTGTGACATCCAGTTTGAATCTTGCTTCTCCCTCCCTCCCCACTCTCACTCTAAATAATTGTATTGGGGTTCTTACAGCTCTTATAACAATCCATACATCAATTGGGTCAAGCAATTTGTACATATGTTGCCACTATCATTTTCTAACCCTTTTCTTTCTGTTTGCACCCATGGTATTAACACCTCTTTTTTCCCTCCTTCCCCAGCCTTCCCACCCTCCTGAATTCATGATAAGTTATAAATTAGTATTATTTACATAGCTAAAACTGACTGCTGTCTCCCTTCACTCACATTTCTGCTGTTCCCCTTTGGGTGGGGAGGGAGGGAGGTTATACATTGATCATTGCTATCGGTTGCCTCCTTCCTCCCCCTACTCTCCCCAATTTGCCACTGCACCTTGGAATTGCTACTCTTATTTCTGTTCCTGAGGGGTTTATCAGTCCTGGGCTCCACATGCCAAGAGCTCTTGTCTGTACCAGTATACATGCTCCAGTCTAGCCGGATTTGTAAGGTAGAGCTGAGGTCATGATATTGGGGGTGAGGGAGCCCCAAGGAATCAGAGGAATATTATGTGCTGTGTGTTTTCTCCCTTTTTAATAACACTTTGCTTTCTTAATGAATGATGGTTCTAAAGTCCCCCCGCGCCCCCCTCCCCACAGGTCTTCTGTCATTAGTGTTCAGCTCATCAAATCTGTTCTTGAATTGTTCTTGAAATTCAGGTGGAATAGACTCAAATTTGTATTTTGACTGGTGGATGTGCTTTAATTTTTTTTTTTTTGCTTTATCTTGAACTTACATATGAACAATTGATAGTCTGTTCTGTAGTCGACCCCTGGTCTGGTTTTAGCAGCTGATATTGAGCTTCTCCATGAAGTCTTCCCCCAGATACTGTCAATTTTATTTCTGTGTACTTTATCTTGGGAAGTACATACATATTTCTGCCTTTTGTGTTGTTGAAAAAAAGGGTATTTGCCATGAACAAGCAGTTGATGTTGCAAAATTCTTTCATGTGATCTTCAGTTTCATTTCTATCACTGAGTCCATATTTTCCAACCACTATTTCTTCCCCATTTCCCCCAAATTTTGCATTAGTTATCAATACATCTTGATTGCATGTTCGGTCAATTTCAGGCTGAAGTCATTGGTAGAATTCTTCAATTTCTTCATCACTAGATTTGTGATTGTTGCATAAATTTGAATAATGTATTGATTTTATTTCCTCAAAGACAGATAGATATATTCCTATCACAGATACTTCATAATGGGATTTTCAATGTCCTTTTGGACAATGAATACCACACCATTCCTCTTGATTGTGTTATTCATGGTATAGAATGATTCCTAAATCAAAATCACAAGTGCCAGCTTATGGGAGGTGGGTAACCCCCCAAAATGAAAAAAAAAAGACCTCTGCTGGCCAAAGCTTTCATAGTATGTAGCTTTTTTCACTAGATGAGCATTAAGCAACTTGCTCCGAGTTAGTGCACCCAGTGGCATCGACTGGAAAAGTTCTGTTTGGTCACAATGAGCTTTTTCAAAGAAGTAGTTTTGCTCGAATCTCATTTTTGTAAAGGCTGATTTAAGAGAACAACATGCAGCTGTTCAGGAAAAATGCAACAAACGGCTGTGCTGCCAAACACATCTTACAAGGACAGTGCTATGGGAAAACTCAAGTGTGTGTGTGTGTGTGTGTGTGTGTGTGTGTGTGTGGTTTTTTCTTTTTAAAAAAGATGAGATGTCAATTGAAGAAAAACCTCATTCTGGACATCCGTCAACTTTCTGAACAGATGGAAATGTCAACAAAATTCATGCACTTGTGCTCAAAGTCAGGCAACAGACCATTGAAGAGATGGGAAAGTTATCTGGTCTGTCTTCGAGCTCAGTTCAGCGAATTTGAATGGAAGATTTGGGCATGAGAAGGGTCTCGGGAAATTTGCACCTCGGGTTCTGACTGATCAGGAAAAAGAGTATGGAGTGGAAACATGACCTGCTTTAAAAGAGCAGCTCCAAAGAGGCCCAGACTCCCCCCACCCCACAAAGGTCATTACTGTTGAGAAGACATGGTGCTATTCTTATAACCCCCAAAGCAACCATCAATCAAGCCAGTAGAAGATGCCGCCACCTTGCTCCCCCCCTCCCTCCAAAATCTTGTCAAGTGAAATCACTGATCAAGACAATGCTCGTTTGTTTTTGTTTTTAGGTGAGGGAATAGTGCATTTGGAGTTCATTCCACCAGGTCAGATTGTTAATCAAGCTTTCTCTTTGGAGGACCTGCAAAGATCGTGTAACAATGACCGATATAAAAGGGCCTGACGGGGTGGCTGGTTTTGCCGCCATAACAATGCACCTGCTCACGCAGCCATCTCAGTGTGTCCGTTTGGGGAAAGAACAGCATGCCTCTCTTACCCTATGCACTCTCCTCACCTGACTTCACGCCATGTGACATCTTTTTGTTTCTTTGAACGAAGAGGAGCATGAAAGGATAAATATTTCACAATGTACATAAAGCTAAGAAAAAAGCAAGGGAGGTTCTGTCAGCCATCCAACAGATGAGTTTGAAAAATGTTTCTAAGAATGAGATCACAGATTTGGCAATGTGTTAAGAGTAATAGAGAGTACTTTGAAGGGGATAAGGTTGCTTAGAAAAAAATTTAAATGCATAGCTTTGAAAAAAATTCTGGGTTATTTTGGGTACCCTCTCATATTTTAGTCAATAATGCCGAAGATACCAATCTTTATGTGTTCCATTTCATTTTTGATGACTTCCAATTTTCCTAGATTCATATTTCTCACATTCCAAGTTCCAGTCATCAGCAGATTTCTGCAGCTGTTCCTTCTTAGTCATGCCCCATCAGCAAATGAAGATCCCGAAGGCTCCCAAATCACACCACTATGGTCTACTGCATTTCAAGAAATCAACATCTCCTCAGTCATAATTCAAATGCCCTCAGGCCTGAAGGAGGCATCCTCCAACACTAGCCCTGACAATGTTCTGCTTCCATTCTTTAGGCTTTCAAGGTCTGACAATTTTACCTAACTATGTGTAAGGTTTTCAGTGGCTCTCTCTTTCAAAGCAGAGAGTCAGGGCCTTCTTTATAGTCACTCTTTGGGATCCTGTATTACTTGACTGAAAGGTGATTCAAAGGGGTTGATTTAGCTCTAGATTTGAAAGGTATCTAAAGGCCATAGTCTCGGGGGTTCCACCAATTTGTATCGGACCACTGTCTGATTTTTATTTTTGTTCTACAGTCCCCTGACCCCAATCTGTCCAGGACCTTTTACTGTTATTTCATTTGAAATGAATGAGTGAATGAATGAATGAATGAACTTGGAAAGGTCATTGGTGATGCCCAGGCACCATCTGGTTTCACTGGTCTCAGGTTAGTAAAAGCTACTACTTGTTTTCTTCATGATGTAAAGAAGAAACTTTTAGAGAAGAGGGGACACTTCAAAAAGTAGTACTATAAAAATTATTTGTAGTCAAAATGAATGCAAATATTTACTCATGATCTATACAACTTCAATTCATTAGTATAAATGAAATACGATCAAAAGTTATTCTTTAGAATTGCCATTCAAGTCTAGAGTACAAAATGTAAAAAGTCAACTCCCATCAAAAAAAGAATTTACTGAGGTCTTTACTTACATGTTTTTCAGTGAGGCAAAAGAAACAGCTATGAACTTTGCTTTATTCACAGTGCAAACAGAAAGTGAGCAATCCTTATTCAGGAACTCATTGAATCTAGGTCTAAAAGAAGCCTTTTCTCACCCCATGACTTCATTATAGAATGGAAGAACTAGGCGCAGTGCTTGTGTTCAAACTGTTCTTTCTGCCCATAGTACCTTCCCTACCTTGTCCACAGGACAAACTCCTATTCATCTTTTGAGACTCGGCAAAATTATCATCTCTTCTAAGTAGTCTCTCTTGTTGCAACCAGACAGAGCATAATCTTTCTATTTGCCTGTCTGTTTTTCTCACTGGACTGAGTTCTTCAATAAAACTGAGACCATGTTTTATTGATATTTGTGCTCCAGTACCTTACACAATACCTAATACATAGTTAGTATTTAAAGCATTTTATAATTTTATATCCCATATGAAAAAAGCCTTATTGAGTGCTTGCATATATGGCAATAATCGAGAGGATAAATAATAAACAGAATTGAGCTGAGGCATTAGTTCATAAGTTTAATGACCATTGGCTTATCATTATGTAAGACAATAGAAGAGAGAGACTAAAGAAACATTCAAGAGACAGTCTATTTCCTAGTTAGAGAATCAAAAGACAACGACAGATTCGGAGATCAACCTTTGAAATGATCAACGATAGAAATGATATATGATTACATCTTGCAGCTAGTGCTCCAGAGTGGTAGAAGATGAACTAAATCCCACTGTTGTTGAATCAATTACACACCCAGTGACTAAGACGATGGCACTTTACAACAGGGGTCCTCAAACTTTTTAAACAGGGGTCCAGTTCACTGTCCCTCAGAGGGACAGACTATGAATAAGTTCACTGCAGGTCCAGGATGAGTTAGCTTCTAAGTCGGACAGCAGCAGCGACAAAAACATCCAGCGAGCTGGGCAAATGTCCTCAGCAGGCTGGAGTTTGAGGACCCTTGTTTTACAGGACTAGACAGCCTTATCATTCTCCTGAGAAGTGGCGGGTGGGTTTGGAGACCAGCCTTTGGAGTAGCAGGCAACACTTAAACCCATAGTGCCACCCAGCACTCAGGAGCTATCAAATTCATGACCCTTTGAATTCCACTTGTTTTCAAGAGGAATATCCCAGATCAATGTCTAAAAGATAATAGTGGTCAGTGTCCATTTTCTGGCTTGTTTCTGGCATGATTTTGTATCTGTACCTTGATCTACATTGCCTATTCTAACCATCCTTTCTTTTCTCCCCAAGTCAACACCTTTCCTGCATTTGCCTTTGTATAGCTTGTATCTAACCCCCTTTTCTATGTCCTTGCCTTGGAATTCTCTCCTTTTTTTTTCCTGGCTGCCATGGCTCAGACTGACACCTAGCATTGCCTTCCCTTGTCCTGGCACTATAGAGCTTTTGATGAAGATCAAAGTAGTTGCAGCAGACTCCTGAAGGCAATACTGCCTCATCCTACCAGATCCTATAAGCTTTATCTGGAGAATGGTCTGTGTTGAGCCCAGTGGTTGCAAACTTGGTGTCCCGAGGAGTACAATTCACCCACTTCCTCCTTTCTCTCCATTCTTTTATGTTGACCTGGACAATGGTTCTGTTTTCTACCCACGCTTCATGCTGACTTGCGGTCTGATGCTCAATCTGGTTTTCCCAGGTTCTGATCCTAATTTGCCTGTGGGACATTCTGAACCTCTCGGTTGCTTCCTGGATGCAATCCATTTCTTGATCACAGATGAGGCAGTGGTTTGGAATCTCATAAGGTCTCTAGCATCGCATTACCCTCGTATGTCTCTGCTGAGCACTCCCTTAACTATGCAGACACCAGGAAAAGAGGGAGACTTCACAAAGAAGGCAGGTCTCTTAAAAAAGTTTTGTTGACGTATAATTCACGCACCATACAATCCATTAGCTCAATCATATTTAAAAGAATTGTGAAGTAATCACTACAATCAATTTTAGGATATTATCTTATTTCTTGTTGTCATTGCTCCCCATCTCCCCATAAATCCTTCTTCAGTACCCCCCAGATATTATTAGTCCATTTATTGTCCCTGTAGATTTACCTGTCCTGAATTTCATATATAGAAAGACATACACATAAAAACAAAAGAAAACAAAAAACCTCAATCAAAAAGAAAGTAGAAAATATTCAAAACTAGAACAAATTTAAAATCAGTCAAAAGGAAGGCCAAATGATGAGTTGTTAAATTTTAACCTACCTGCATCTTCCATAATCCACTTTCTACTACACTCTGCATGATAACAAGGTAAGCCCATTCCTGGTCTATGGCCAGAGAGTATTCATCAGAGGTTTAATCAATGTGTATTTTCCCCTTCACCTTTTTTATATCAAAACAACATTAAAGGTTTCAAAGGAGAGATCAGTCCGCTGCTAAAGTGACCAGACATCCTGTTTTTTAACAATTTGTCCACATCCCATGGCATTTTACAATTAAAATACATATATTGCAATACTGTTTTTGCATTCTATGAACATTTCTGTTGCTCCATATAGACCAGATTTTGAAATCAAGAACCCCACCCCCCACTCCCCAGTCAAAGGTGTGCCGCTTAAAATCTGGTCATTTTAAACATTTGCCGTAATCAACTTTACAAAGCTCTCTGTCTGATAACAAGGTTATTCACATCCCTCGATGGTGGTTAGGGGGATTCACTGGAGTCTTAACCACGTATGGGCACTGGAAATGGATTTGGGGCCACTGCCATCTAAAGTCTTCTGCAAACCAAGTGCTCACAATTAAAACTCTGATTCCATTTCCTCCTTCAGAGCTGAAATTTATTATTTACAATCCTCAGGTCATATAGGCTGATGTGCTTCTCCCATGTGGACTTAGTTGATGTCTCACTTAGATGGCTGCTTATTTGAAGATAAGCCTTTGAGACCCCAGACACTATTATTTCTGAGAGCCAAGCACTATCTTTGTGTTTTTTGCTACACTTTGCTAGAACAGTTATATCTTCAGTGATCTCTTCATGAGGGTGAACATCAAGAAGGGGAAAAACAGATCTCAAAGACTGAGTCTGATTCAGAAGAATGGATGGGAAAGGAGAACAGGTGTAGTGAGGAAAAAAGAATGGACATGAAGAAAACAGTTTCTTCATGAGATGAGGACCACAGAATCAATTTATGAGGTTTTTGTATTATGGCTAGATCACCTCTGATGCTCCTAGCTTACCTATGGACATCAGAGCTCACTTTATTTATATAACTCCAAAAATTTTTTCTAAACTTTGATACCCCACATATAGTCTTCAAAGACTCACTGCTTAAGGGTACTGTTGTGTTTGAAAAGGAATCCTTGTAAGACTGGAGTTAGACATTAGGCTGCTAGTTGCAAGGTGGCAGTTCACAGAAGAGACCTTCATAAATGGAAGACTATGCCATGCTCATGGATAAGAAGACTTAACATTGTAAAGATGTCAATACTATCCAAAATGATGTACAAATATAATAAACTTTCTCATTCCTGGTTATAGCATCATTCATTAAAATTATGGGAAGATTTTCATCATCAGTTCAATATGGAAAGAAAAGAGATTCCAAAAAAACAAAGTACCACTAGAGGAGAAGAAAGTAGAAAGTCTCACACTTGCTAACCTCAGAAAAGCCTAGTGCTGGTGGAATAACAGACACATAAACCAAGAGAACAGAACTGAGAACCCAGAAGTAAGTCACCCACCTATGAACAGCTGACCTTTGACAAAGGAGTGGAGCCCTTATATGGGGAAGTGAAAATCTGCTTAACAAATGGCATATAACAACCTGGATATTCATTTGCAGAAGAATGAAATGGGACACTTATCTCATACTATATACAAAAATGAATCCAAGATGGATGAAAGATCTAAATGTCAAAGTTAGAACTATAAAGATTATCATCAAGAACAACAAAGAGAGACAAACTAAAAAGCCCTAACAGAGGACATAAATACACTATCAAACATAATGGCAGCACACAAACAGCAGAAAACAAGATAGATGACTAGAACCTCCTGGAAATCAGATGTTTATGGGCATCAAAATATATTACCAAAGAGAATCCACAGACTGAAGGGGAAAAATTGCAATGATATATCAGATAAGGGAGCAATCTCAAAAAATCATTAAAAACTTCAACAAGAAAAGGACAATCTAATTTTAAAATGAGCAGAGGACAGGAACAGACATTTCATCAAAGAAGAAATTCAGGCAGCCAACAGACATATGAAGAAATGTTCATGATCATTAGTCATTCAAGAGATGCAAATTGAAAGAGAGAGAGAGAGAGAGAGAGATCACCTCACCCTAGCATTATTAGCAAAGTTCAGAAAAAAACAAATACTGAAGAGGGTGCAGAAAGATTGGACCATCTGCAAGGAGACTAGAAAAATGGTGTCACCACCATGAAAAGTGATGTGGCTCTTCCTGAAAAAGTTGGGAATAGAAATATCATATGACTCAGTAGTTACTTTACTTTGTATACAACCAGGAGAAATAAAAGACCAGCTTACATAGATATGTGTGCACACTTAGTCATTACAGCAATAACTGCAATAGCAAGAAGATGGAAGCAAAATGAATGGCCATCTGTAAAAGAATGGATAAATAAACTTTGATACACACATATGATGGAGTTTGAAAAATATCTCACTACATGGATGGACCCAGGAGTCATTATGCTAAGTGAAATTAGTCAAACAAAAAAGGAAAAATATTATATAAGTCCATTGCTATAAATGTGCTTGACACAGTGAAAGAATATATGAATTGTGATAAAGAGATAAGAGTCCCCAAGAGAAGTATTTTTAAAATAAGATCTGTAAGAGCCCTCAAACTAATTAAAATAATAATAATTACACTAATAAAAAAAACAAAAAAATCAAAAAGAGGTTTTCATAACAAAAGAGACTTTCTTTGATTGTCACCAGGGATGGCAAAGGGACAGAGGGATGGAGAGTCTAGGGCAGGCTGGAGAGTAGACACATGCAAACTTGGGCAGACAAGCAGGAGGCGAGGGAAACATGAGAGTGTCTGAAGAAGAGACTGGAATGTTTGTAAGAATTAAAAGTAACCGAGACAAACACTGTAATGGACACCATCCTGTAATAATGGGGAGAGAGAAGTAGATTCTTAGGCTTGCAGACTGAGAGGTGAGAGAAGGAAAGTGGGAGAATATCCACAAATATATGTTTGACAGAGGATGTTCGTATATTTATTTTTACTTTTGCTGAAAATAGATCCATGAATGTGGTGGGGCAAAGGGGGACAAAGTTATGAAAACTGAGCTATATATAATCCAACACTTTGACTGAATGAGTCCTCAGGCCTGTGGGATCAGGGTCATAGTCTCAGGAAACACTAAGATCAATTAGCACAGACAATACTCTACATCCTAAGTTGGTGAACAGTAATTGGGGTCCTAGAAACTCCTGGGCAGCCATCTAAGGTGTTATTTGTCTCTCCCCAGCCAAAGGAAAGAAGAGTAATGAAGATTGAAAGATGCTTGGAAATGATTAGCCCAAAGAACTAATGGGTCACACAAACACCAATGTCCACAACCTTGGTGCCAGAAAGACATTGTACCCAGTTACTGATAGAAAAAGACTGGTGAAACATGGAAATCCATTAGCAGGCTTTATTGGAAAGCGCAGTCAGCCCATCTACTCCGAGGATGGAAAGAGCAGCCCCAATACAAAGAAGGAATGGACGATGACACCCTCGGCGTGGGAGATTAGTGACTCTGCCTGGAGAGCACTGTGTAGTCCCCTGATTGGCAAGTTTAAATGAAGGGGGTGATGTGGTCTTTGACATGCACAGGAGGTTTTTGGCATGTAGACATAAGTGGGGGGTGAGGGATAGAAAGAGTCTATGAGCAAGAAGCCTGAGACACTTTGAATGGGCAGGTGCAGTCTTCCACTTAGCTGGACCCATTAGTTACTACTACCAATTGCTCTGAAAAAGGACTGCATTAGAAGGCCTTGGATGGGACGGCCGGGGAGGGGGTGGACAGGGGTGTGTGGAACAGATTTTTTTTTAATGACCAGGGATACTGGTCACACGGAAACTAGTGAGGCTCCCCAGGCTGTGGCCCTTGCTTGGATCTGGCACTGAACCCCCTTCTGCCCCCAAGGTCAGCCATTTAAGATTAAATGGGCAGCATTTACCCAAGGGCAAAATTCAAAGGGCTGAAAAAAATAAGAGGAACAGAAACAGAAGCCACAAGAAAAAAGAAGTGTAAGCAATGGTACATTTCCAGAGATTGCAATGCCTGGTGGTTTAGTGGTTACTTGTCAGGCTACTAACTCTAAGGTCAACAGTTCAAAACCAGCAGCCACTCTATAAGGGAAAGACAGAGACTTCTACTCCCATAAAGACTTGCAATCTCAGAAACTCACAGATTCTGTCCTACCCTGTCCGTAGGGTTGCTTCATAGCTTGATTGCTTTGATTCGATAGCAGGGTGTTGGGTTTTTAATGGATGAGTTAAATCTAAATGTGCATGAATTGTTGAATGTAAAATTACAACCTGCACTGTAAACTTTCACCTAACTCATAATAAAAAGTTAAGAAAAAATTCAGCACTTCAAACCCACCAACTTCTCTTCTGTAAAAAATAAAGTCTTCTCAAAAACCTTATATGGGTCACTATATGTCAGAATTGAGCTGGTGGGAGCAGATTTGGTTAAGACTTTATCTATGAAATGAGCGCTGGTGGTGTAATGGGTGAGTGTTCCCCCTCCGAACTAGAAGGTAAGCCGTTCAAAGCTATAGGTTGCTTTACAGGAGAAAAACCCTGGCTCCCTTAAATACTTCCAGCCTTGGAAACGCTCTGAGGCGATCCTGCTTGGTTCCACACGGTTGCTATGAATTGAAATCGACTCAGCAGCACAGTTACTATGCTCAATGCGCACAATGCTCTCAAGGGGCAGCTATATAATTCTCCTCTGTGTACAGACAGGGCATCCACAAGTCTCTGGGTTTTACTTTGCCACAGCCTAGAGAACTTAGCCAGAGACAGTACTCTAACCTGAACAGATATTTTAGCCTTAGGCTGAAATGAAGCAAATGGGTCAATCTATGGAGAAGTGATTCTAATTCAACCAGGACTTGCAAGGCTCTGGACAATATACGAGGGGACTTAATCAAGGACTTGTAGGAAATGGAATTGTTCCATAAATTTTTTGTTTGTTTGTTTCTGGGTTTTTTTATTTGTTTGTTTTTTGCATCACTGCCTCTGGTGGTTGTGGGCGCTACCCAGTGCTGCTTCTGAGAGCTGCTCCTGGATTTGAATGGCCATGCCCACGGGCCGCAGTCCCCCACTCAACCACTTACGCCACCAGGGCTCAGCCTTCCATAAGCTTTTAAGTCCCTTTATGTGTCTCAGGACTGAGTTCTGAGCAAAGAGCATGAGAATGGGTGACTTCGGGAAGCTTGGACTTGATCGGTTTGGTTGTGTTGTCAGCCATTTCTGTATTACCTGTGAGCAACAACAAACTCTCCGTGGCTGGCAGCAGCAAAAGTTGTCTGACGGTGTATACCACTTGAACAGGAAATGAGACTGCTTCCTCTTCCTAGACATCTCCAAGACCCTGGGATCAGTCCTCATGCTGGCGGCAAACCTAGTTCACTTTCCTTTATTTTAAGGTCCAATCCAGAAGAGCAGTCCCTATCTGGCACATTGCCCTTCTCGAGACAGAGGGAAAAGAAATATGATGAGGACATGGTGGCTTTTAGCGTGTTCCATGAGAAAAGTGATACTTATCTATTCCACTCACATTTCATCCCAAAGCAAGTCTCATGGACAATAAAGACAATAAACCCTGGGACAATATCATAGCTATGACAAGGACCCTGAACTTCAACAGGAGGGTGTGTAAGCGATGCATTAGGAAACCCTACTAAGTTTCTAAGACAAACAGTACGATGAGGCAGTAATACAAAACCACCATCCACTTTGTAGGGCCTGTGGTATCGATTGGAAGGGGCAGAGACTACTATATCAAATTCACATAGAGATAATGGCATTATCTCAAGTGTGAGTTGATGAGGTTGGGATTGAGATGATGGTAGATGGAATACAGAAGAACATTTGGGATAGATGTCTGGTTGCTGTTAAATGTTGTTGAGCTAGTTCCAAATCATAAAGACCTCATGCCCTAAATGCAACAGAGTGAAACACTGCCTGGCCCTTCCCCATCCTCATTATCATGGTTATTCTTGAACCCATTGTTGGAGTCACTGTGCCAATCCTTTTGATTGGGGCTGGTCCTATTCACTCCCCTTCTACTTTATAAATCATCATATTCTTTTCCAAGGACTGGGCTCTCCTGATAACACGTCCAAAGTATGTGAGACTGGCTATGCTTCTTCGAAGACAAGTTTTATTTGTTCTTCTGGCAGTCGATATTTGTCAATGCTACAGTTTGGATGTTTTAATTCTTATTCAGCCTTTCTTATTCATAGTCCAACATTTGTATGCAGTTGGACCAAATGAAATTGTCATGACTTAGGTGAGGCTCACCTTAGTCCCCAAAGTGACATCCTTGCTCTGCAACTCTTTAAAGAGGCCTTGTGTGGCACAACTGCCCAGTGTGATGCATCACTTAATTGCTTGACTGCTGCTTCTAGGAACATTGATTGTGAATCCAAGTTTAATGAAATCCTTGACAACTTCCATCTATTCTCTATCGTTCCAATTGTGAGCACTTAGCTTTTCTTTACATTTCGCCACAACCCACATTGAAGGTTGAAATTTTCGATCTTCGTTAGCAAGTACTTCAGTAGCCACTTGCTCTCAACAAGCAAAGGTATATATTATTTGCACATCACTCATTATTAATAAACCTTCCTCCAACCCTGGTACCACATTCTTCTTTATGTAGCCAGCTTCTTTCATGATTTGTTCAGCATACAGAGGAGCAGTTCTTATCTGGCACATTGCCCTTCTCAATAAAGAAGGGAAAGAAATATGATGAGGACACGGTGGCTCTTAACACGTTCCATGAGAAAGGTGGTACTTGTCGATTCCACTCACATTTCATTGCCCAAAGCAAGCCACATGGACAATGGAGACAATAAACCCTGGGACAATAGTCACCAGCTTAGATGTGGTGCCTGGAGTGATCTGAGTTAAAGAGGAGTCCATTGAGCCTCTTTACTGGCAGAATTGTGAAACTTAAAGCTAATTGATGGCTGAAAAAGTTCTGATGATTTCTCAATCCCTTCCAGGGACTTTCAAAGATGATAGCGTTTGGTATAAAGAACATTGGGGTTGACAACAGACTCTGGCCTCAGTGCTTCTTAGTTTTGCATCTGTAAGATTAGGGATGGTCATGCAGTACTCACGGAATTATTTGAGGGCGAGATTTCAGTTACTATAAAGGTTTATAAAATGCAAATACTTAAGTCCTGATCAGAAGTGCTTCCTTTATCTACTCAACTGATACTTCTGTCCACATAAGGCATTCCACTGCCGTTTTGGGGATTTTATGTAGACAGTTCCTTGTTGAAACAAAGGGAGGACAGCCAAATCATGTAAATGATGGATCACAGTTTCATTTGAGGATAGGCCGTTTTAATACGTGTTGAGCGTAGGAAATAGTAAGACATGGGTACAAAAGGTAACAGTTCTTGCTTCTGGGAGTAAAGAAACCCAACAGTGTACACAAGATAAAGAAGAGCAGTTGCTTCACCTCAGAGTCAGGAACGACAGGGAGAAGTCGAGGATCTTGTGAACTGCAAACCCGAAACCAGTTAACCAGCTGCTTTCCCAACAATTCTGCCTCGTGTAGCAACCCATTAGGGGTCAGGGGAGACCTGAGCTCCACAGGGTTTTCCAGGGTGGAACCTTCAGAGGATCCCAGCTCTTTTTGCTGTGGGACTAGAACCTCCTGCTCTTTTGTTAGCAACCAGAGTATTAATCATTTCATGACCCAGGATCTCCTTGCAGAGCTGAGACCTGGTTGAAAGGAAGTAGCCTCTATTCAGGACCAGCAAGATTTTAATATGCAGGAGTGACTCCCTGGGCATTTGGGTTCTTATAGGGAGCTGGAAATCAGGACATCGATGTGCAATTCCCTGGATATTAAATATTGGCCACCAATGAAAACATTCTTTTGGACAACACATTTGTAGCCTTCGAGTCTATGGGTCATCCCTCAGTTTTCATAAAAGGAGGAGTAGGATAAGGAGGGAGAACAGAGGAAAAACCCAGATTTCCGGAGGTAGGACAAGCATTAGTGAACTATCTTTTGATGTGTTGGAGATAAACGTCTAGGGTAAAGTGAACAGATTGTAAGCGGGGCACCATTGACTGGGGTGGGGGTAGGGTAGTGTTCTTGATTAAAAATTTGGTCTATACGGAGCAACAAAATGTTCATAGAACACAAAAATAGTATTGTAATATATTTATTTTAATTTTAAAACACCACGGGGTGTTGTTAAATTGTTAAAAAGCGGGATGCCTGGTCACCTTAGTCTAGGGGGACATCATCTATGAGCCGAGTCAGGACACTGCCTTGGAGAAAGACCAGGAAAAGGAACTGGGATGGCTGGATCTCCTCCCAGGAACCTGCGTGGCCTGAGCAGCAGCCCACCTTAGGACAAGACTGTCTTTAGTTCCCTGACTACATCTGTTAGTCTCAAGTATTTTCCAGTGTCTGCAGGTCCTGCTGATCTGAGGAGCTGTCAGATGAGGCGTCAGACAGGGCTCAGACAAAATAATCTTTCAAACCCAGAATGCTAGAATTTCCCCCATGAGTAAGAAAGCCCCAGAGGCAGGTTTCTCACTTCCTGCCCCCCCGCATTCCTCTCTCCTGCTTAAGTCCTGCTCGGCTTCATCTTGACATTTAAGGTTTCTGGCTGCGTTCATCTTCTCTTTCCACCAGCAGGAGCTTTGAAGAAACATCCTGACCCAGTGAGGTCTGCATGGATTTGTAAGCATTCAGTTAATCGTTTGGAAAAAACAATTACTTTTCCTCGTTTCAAATGACCAGATAGATCAGTTTGCTTTATAAGACTTTTTTTTTAAAAGACTTGTCCACTGTCTTTTTATGGCGTTTTTTCTCAGGACTTTTGTATCATTTCCACTTTCCATTGGCAAAACTATTATTAAGATTCCCACTTGCTATCTTTTGTCACATTTATGCTCTCTCATTCGCGCTTTAACATTTTCCTTTCAGATTAGAATGCATAACAATGTCACCACGCAACGTGATACGACAGTTGAAAATAAATCCTGTGTTAGGGAGGAAGAAATGCTTCCTCAGTTGCAATGCTCTGCACCACTGTGTTACTTTAAAAATGATTTTATTTAATAAGAATGGACTTTAGAATATATTTTGTGGTTTTGTTTGCTTGTCACTGGGTTTAGATTTTTTAATTTCTTTTCTTTTCGGAGACAAGCACGCATAGATGAGCTCACAAGCAAACATATATTTGGAAGCATCTCGAGAGGTAGCCCCAGAGAGAGATCAGTCCAACATAGTAGTAACATAGGAGTAATATAGAAGCAGCAGGGTTTCCTGAAAATTTGAGCATGTTGTAAGAAAAGAAAGAGTCAAGGAGGAGACCAGAACTTTTAGCCTAAGCTAAAGGGATGGAGTTCCCATTTTTGGAGATGGAGAAAGCTGTGGGAACTACAGATTTTTAGGATGCGGGTGAATCTTGAGTTTGGTTTGAATATGGAAAATTTGACTTACGTCCTTGATTACTCACTAAAAGATTGGCTATTCAAATACATTAGAGGCTCCCGTGGAGGACAAGTCTAGCTTCAGAAAGATCCCGGCCTTGAAGATGCTATCAGAGACCAGATCTGGTCAGTGATTTCCATGAGACACATGAATTTCCAGGAGTCGAAACCAACTCACAACATTGAAGCCTCTGAGTGAAGAGCACCGTGGAGGGAGGTAGAAATACATCTTGGACTCAGAAACGAGGACTGTGCTAGAGATATAAACGTGGTGCTGCTGGCAGCAAGCCCTCATTCAGAGCGTTGTGCCTGGTGAGCTCAGTGGGAGGGAGTGTGGTGTAGAATGAGGTCAGGGAAGACCAGGAGTCAGGAGTACACAAAGAGGTCAAACTCCACCACACAGTCAATTGAAGATGAAGAACTGACCACTGTGTTTAGCACTGGAGTTACCTTGACACGTTCAGTGTCAGGGCGAGTGGGAGAAACCTGATTTTAGGGAGTTTAAACAGGAAGAAAGGAATTAGAAGCTATTGGTACAGACAACTCTTTTGAGAAGTTTTGATGCAAAGGAGAGGTGGAATATGATGATGACTGGCAAGGGGGGAAGTGGGCCCAAAGAAATAGTATTCCCTAAGATAGGAGACATAGCAGCTGTCAAAAATGTGGTGATGGCAATAACGCAGACTACTGCCTTGCATTGACTCCAACTCAGAGCAAGCTTCAATAGGGTTTCTAAGCTTTGGAACTTCAGGGAGCAGGCTGCTTCATCTTCAGTAGCGAGGGGAGAAATCAGCAATGTAAGAGAGAGGGAACAGTTGCTGCAATTAACATTTGAAACCAGGTAAGATTTCGTGCAAAATGGCAGAATTAACTTTCTGGAAGAGCGGGCTGAGCCCCGGTGGGACAGTGGTTGAGTGCAGGATTGCGGCTCACTGGCTTGGTGGTTCAAACCCAACAGCAGCTCTCCAGGAGCAAGGCTGAGCCTCCCACTCCTACCAGAGGGCAATGATGCCCCCCCCAAAAAACAAACAAACAAACAAACAAACAAAAAACCCTTTATATAAGACTGTGGGTATTTCATCAACAGTGGGGTCAGGCATGGAAGCAGATCTCCACGTGGCTACATTTGCTGCTTATTTCTGCTTTCTTTTTAGTCTCCCCAGTGAAGGTATTGCAGCACAAGCCTGTGCATTAAGAAGTACTCAGTTACTTGCATCAAACAAGCAACAACAACAATTGCCTTTGCATGGACTTCAGTCCATGGAAACCCATTGCTGATGCTGTGAAGTGCCATAAGTCAGCTCTGAGTCACAGCAATTCTACATATAACAGAATGAAACACTGCACTGTTGACATAGTTATTGTGCCACGCTGGCCAATAAACACATGTGAGCTCAATTGAAGGGCAGAGAGCTAAATGGCTCGCCTTTCCAGCTCTCAGGTCTCTTGTTTTATGAGGTTGGCCCAGGGTGCAGCTGCCTTAGCCAGTTCCCTGCTTCAGCTGGCCAGGCTCACTTCCTGTAAGACATCCCCAAGGAGAAGCCATATGGACAACCCTGAGGCAGCCCTGGGTTCTGAAGCAGCAGATTGGAGACCCCTGCCAGGGCTGAGATCTTACATGTTCATGGATTCAGCTTTCCTCTTGCAATCCACATCATTGCTAGTGTCTTGTGAGATGGAGGAGGACTTTGTGGGTTGGTGTTGGACATATGGGTTCATGTTGGACATGTGAGCTTGGAGAGTGCTGGGTTGGGATATTTTCTTGAGGTGCACTTAAACTTTATATAAAACTTTCTCTTAAAATATGATTTTCTGGGGGCTGAGCTCCTGTGGCGTAGTGGTTGTGCGCAGGACTGCGGCCCACTGGGATGGAGGTTCAATTCCAGCAGCGGCTCCAGAGGAGCAAAGGCTGGGCCTCCTACTCCCACCACCAGAGGCCAGTGATGCCCCCCAAAAATACAAAAGGAAAAAAGCACCAAAAAAACAACAAAAAAATATGAGTTTCTGTAGATTTGTTTTTCTAATGTACCCAGACTAACACTCCCGTCCTGTGCTAATTTCACATTGTCGTTATGTTTGAACCCATTGTGGCAGGCACTATATCAATCCATCTTATGGAAGTCCTTCCTCCTTTTGTCTGCCCCACTACTTTACCAAGCATGAGGACTTTTTCCAGACACTAATCACTCCCGAATATATGTCCAAAATATGTGGCATGACATCCTGCGATCCTTGAGTTTAAGAGCATTCTGCATGTACTTCTTCTAAGGTAGACTTGTTGCCTTGGGCAAAATTCTTTGGTAGTTCATGGTAATTTCAGTATTCTTTCCCAGCACCATAATTCAAATCTGTCCATTATTTCTGCCTACTTCTATGTCCAACTTTCATATACTCATGAGGTAATTGAAAATACCCTTGCTTGGGTCAGGCATATTTTAGTCCTCAAAATACTATCCTTGCTCTTCATCACTTTAAAGAAGTTTTGTGGGGCTGAGCCCCAGTGGCATAGTGGTTGTGCACGGGACTGCGGCCCACTGGGATGGAGGTTCAATTCTGGCTCCCAGGATCAAAGGCTGGGACTCCTACTTCCACCACCTGAGGGCAGTGGTGCTTAAAAATTTTTTTTAAAAAAAAGAAGTTTTGTGCAGCAGATTCACCCATTACAATGTTTCCATGAGCACTGATTATGGATCCAACCACTATGAAATCTTTGACAACTTCAATCTTTTCTGTTTATCACCATAGTGAGAATTTTTGTTTTCTTTACATTGCGTTGTTTATTATTCATATTGATGACTGTAGTCCTTGATCTTTACCAACAAGTGAATAAGTATGGTAGCCGAATACAATCACGATGCACACATCTCTTGGTTTTACCAGGCACTGTTTCCTTGTTCTCGCTGAACGATTGCCTCTTGTTTGTGCACAGGTTCTGCATAAGCACAATGAAATTACCTGGGTTCCCCTTTCTTCTCAATGATTGTTACGATCCACAGAGTTGAATGCCTTTTGCATAATCAGGACAACAGAAGCAAACATCTCTCTGTATGCCCTGCTGTCAGCCAAGATCCATCAGATGTAATGATCTCTTGTTTCATGTGCCCTTCTGAATCCAGCCTAAATTTATTTCCACCCAGTAGGCAACTCTAACGTTACCATACTACAAATCTGTTATAAAAACAATAGATCCATGTTTTCTTCTTTCTCCCCTCTTCTCATTGTGCATCCTCTTGGTTTTCCTAGTTTCAATTTCCCCATATTACTTCTAACTCTGGTAGTCTGACAATTTCCCTTCCTCTTTAGACCTCATGTTACATCAGAAGTCACGGAGCATTACCCCACCTACTCCACCCAGTTCCATTTCCTGCAGCTTGCATTTTCTCTCTCAAGAGGCTGTCTTCTAGTTCAGAAAATTTGCAACCTAGCCCCAATATTCAGACCTTGAATAAGTCTTAATAAATAAAGTGGTGTGAATGCATCAGAATGATCTATAGGGGCAAGCTGGAAGGTTGTGCAGAGAGGAAAGAAAGAGATGAGAAGGCAACTGCTTTCCCATTGGCTGAAGCAGGATCCCTAGTGTGTAATTTCAAAGCATGCTGGTGTTAGGTGCCATCAAGTCGGTTCCCACCCACAGCAATCCTACACAGAACAGGGAGAGACACTACCCTGTCCTTCACCAGCTTCACAATCGTTCCTATGGTTAAGCCCATTGTTGCAGCCACTGTATCAGTCCATCTTCTTGAGGACCTTTCCCCTCCTTTGCTGCCCTTTTACTTTAGCAAACATGATGTCTTTCTCCAGGAACTGTTCTCTCCTGAAAATCTGTCCAAAGTATGTCGGATGAAGTATCACCATTCTTGTCTCCAAGGAGCCCTCTGGCTGTGCTCCTTCCAGGACACATTAGTTCGTCTTTTCAGCAGTCCGTGACACTTTCAATATTCTTCTCCAGAACCACAATTTCAAGTGCAGTGATTCGTCTTCAGTCTTCTTTAGTCACTGTTCAGCTTTCACATGCACATCAGCCAAAGGAAAACATCATGACTTGGGTCAGGCTCGCCTTAGTAATATAAACATGCGATATATATTCAAGAAACAGGAGTACATATAGCATTATATGTATATTACATAGACAACATTCTACATATAAGGAGACCTGGTGGCATAGTGGGTCATGCATTGAGCTGCTAACTGCAAGGTCAGCGGCCCAAAGCCACCAGCTGCTCCACTAGAAAAAGACGAAACTGTCTGTTCACAGGAAGATTTACAACAGGGGTGAAGAACCTATTTTCTGCCGTTTGGATATTTATAACATCATTTGAGGGCCATAAAAAGTGGTCGACTTAAAAAATATCCTGCTCTGTGTGATCAAATATTTCATTAACCCACCTCTAATGTCAAGACTGGAACAGCTTTTTTTTGGTGAGGTGTATGAAGCTAGCTGGTATTGATGATTTAGCTGGGCTTAATCAGCCGTTGGGCTGGCTATTCCCTATAAAAGATCTAAAGCTCGGGACCATGGGTAGTTCTATCCTGCCACATAGGGTAGATAAGAGTCAGAATCAATGTGATGGCAATGAGTTTTTGTTTTGGCAATTTGACATAGAGTATAATTTTACATACAAATTATTTTACTATGATATAATTCTATAGAGAGACCTAATTTTACATAAATATACACACATGTGGAGAGTTTCTTTTATTTTTAAATATATGAGGGGGTCTACAAAATGTTTCGGGTAAAATGGAATTAAAAGGTAATGGAATTTTTATTTTAAAAATTGTTGAAACGTTTATTTAAAAAATTGTTTTACTGGCTTATACTTACCATATAAAGCAACTTAATTGCTGAATTGTATTTTTTAAAGAGTTGTACAATCATCACCACAATCAATTTCAGAGCATTTTCTTTCATACTCACTACTTAGTTAGTTAGTTCACCATTCCCCCATCCTTTCCTGTCAGGTTTCTAGATAATTTATTAATTCAGTTACTGTCTTCATAGATTTACCTATCCTGGATTTCATATACATAAAATCTTAAAAACACACACAGAGAGCCAAAAACAACAATTCCCAAACAATAGCTAGACAAAAGATAAATCCTCAATCAAAAAGAAAGCAGAAAATAATAAAACTAAACAACTTTAAAATAGGTCAAAAGGGGGCCAAGGGACATGGAGAGGGTGTTGTTTATATCTCTTCAGGAAAGGGAGAGAGTGACCAGACCTCAACCTGGTGCACCAAGACTTGAAGGCACCATACTGGTATGAAGCAGTGAACTAACCAAGGGGTCTGTGGGGCCAGCCCCAATCCCAGCTACGTGGGCCCCCTCCCCAGAAAAATGCACTACAGAGGACAGCACTGAAGATGAAGCTTGGGGAGAGGGGCAGGTCTGCTCAGAATATATGGGAGCACACTAAGAGGGAAGGAGAAAGAGAGAGAGTGGACTTCATCCTGGCCCACCAAGATTCAAGGAAGATATTTCTGCTCAGAGCAGCCAATGCACAGAGGATGGTAGGACCAGCCCCACCAGGAGACACTGCTTCTCCTCAGTGACCAATAGAGAGAGCTACAGAGGGATAACACTGGAGACACACAATGGGAATTGTATCCAGACTGATGCGCGCCCCCCCGCCACACACACACACACACAGAGGTGAAACACAAAAGTTGTGTAACAGAGCAGCAAGGGCTGCAAAGCAATGAGGTCTCTGAGGAATACAAAAAGTCTACTTTGGGGCCAGAGCCTGGCATCTCATCAGAATCCATTAAAAAGCATCCATGAAGGTCAACAGACAAACCTGGAACAGTTTATAGACATATATATATATGTATGTATATGTATATATATATCCACACACACACACACACACATATGATAGGCAAGATAACCAATCCCAAGGAGAAAACAATGGGACCAATGGTTCTGGGGTAGGGGTGAGGGTGGGAACATGGAAAGAGGGGGTGGGGGAAGGACCAGGGGATTCAACAAGCCGAGGGACAAGGGAACAACAACTGATCTAAAATAGATGGTGAGGGGGGAATAGTAGTGCAGTGTAGCCAAGAGGAATTACTGAAACCAGAATAGAGGTCCGAACATGTAGTGGAACAAGAGAAAAGTAAAAGGAACTTGAAGAAAGAATTAGGAGGCAAAGGACATTTACAGAGGTATAACTACAGTAACTTGCATATGTAAGTATATTCATACATATAATGATAGGGACATAGATCTATGTACACATATTTATTTTTAAGCTAGCAGGCAGACATCAGGCATCTACTCAAGCACTCCCTCAATGTAACAACACTCTGTTCTAATAACCTGGCATTCTGTGATACTCATCTTCCCAACACGATTGCTAAAGAAAAAATGAGTGCATAAGCAAATGTGGTGAAGAAAGTTGATGATGCCCTGTTATTAAAAGATAAAGCATTTAGGGTCTTAAAAGCTTGAGGATAAACAAGTAGCCATCTAGCAGAAAAACAAAGAGTCCACATGAAAGAACACCAACCTTTGTGATCATGGTGTGTTGACGGGATCAGGTATCAGACGTTAAAAGAACCCAAACAAGAAAATCATATCGATGTGAACGAGAGGGGTTGGAGTGCAGAACCAAAACCCATCTGTACACAACAGTACATCCACTTACAAAAGGGTCACAAGGAAGGGACATGCCAACCAGGGTGTAGTATAGCATACAACATTCCTCTAGTTCTTTAATGGTTCCTCCCCAACACCCACTATCATGACCCTAATTCTACCTTAAAAATCTGGCTAAACCAGAGCTTGTACACTGGCACAGATAAAAGCTCTCAATACATGGAATTCAGTATAGATAAATCCTTCGGGAATAATAATGGGAGTAGTGAAACCATGAGGGTAGGAGGAAGGTGGAGGGAGAAAGGAGGAACTGATCACAATGATTGACATAAAATACTCCCCCCACACACACACACAGACACACCCAGGGTGACAAACAATAGAAACATGGGTGAAGGGTGACAATGAATAGTGTAAGATATGAAAATAATAATAGCTTATAATTTATCAAGTGCTCATGGGGGAGAGAGAGGAAGGGAGGGAGGGGGAAATGAGCAGCTGGTTTCATGGACTCAAGTAAAAAGGAAATGTTTTGTAAAGGATGATGGTAATATAAGTACAAATGTGTTTGACATAATGGATGTTGGGTTGTTATAAGAGCTGTAAGATCCTCCAATAAAATTATTTTTAATGTGTCGAAAGCAAATGATATGGTATTATACAAATTAAACTACATCTGTCATGACTGATTCTTCAATGCTGATAACAAGACTATTCAGATCCCTGGATTATATTCAGAAGGGAGACACTGGAAGCTTAATACCTGTGGGGACCCTGCAAATAGATATTGGACTTCTATTGTTATCCACAGGCTTTCACAAACCAGGAGCTCACAGTTTATGCTGATACCATTCCTTTCTTCAGAGTTGAATTTTATTGCTTACAATCCTTGCATCACATAGCCCTCTTCCATGTCTACTTAGCTGATACCTTATTTAGATAGCTGCTTGTTTGAAGATGGGAATTTAAAGCTGCAGACACTTTTCTTTCTGATCATCTGGCACCACTGGTTTTTTGTTGGGCTGATTGCTTGCTTTGTTTTGTTTTTCACCACACATTGCTATAACCTACAGATCTTCAATGAGGTGATCTATCCAGTTTGTAGAAGGCTATGGAGGACAGCAGTAACCCAACATCCATCTGTAGAGTATCTAGTCAAATTAAGCTTCGGGCAGGTCCCCTCCAGCCATAGACTGGAACTGTAACAGCTTTACTATCACACAGAGACTATTGTAAACTTGATAATGGTGGCTCAAAGTACGGCATAATAGGATCATTGGCAGTGAACCTCCCTCTTGACCCTACATGAATTTTCTCTAGGCTTAATATTTCTTACTTGTTCCACGACAGAAATTTCTTCTCTTGCTTTTAAAAATATTGTTGGTGGTCTTTACTTTTTAACACTTTGTTTTATTTGTATATTTTTATTATTACTATTACTTTTTTCTTTCTGACTCATTTTGTTGTTGCCTGTTATTGTTTATGTGAAGTCAGTTTATGAAACACAGAAAAAATGGATGAAGAGAGACAAATGACCAGTGCAAGGGCTTTTCAAGGATGGGAAGGGGGTAGGGTAAGTGGGGAGAGGAATGGGGGAACAAACAATGCATGTGAGAGGGGAAGGGAGTGCTAGAACAGATTGTGGTGATGTATATACAACTCTTTTTTAAAATGACAATGTAACAGATGGTACTGCCCTCAAGTACTCCCTCAATGCAAGAAACTTTATTCCATTAAACTGGCATTCCATGCTGCTCGCCTTCCTGAAAGGATCACTGAAGACAAATGGGTGCATAAGCAAATGTGAAGAAAGCTGATGGGGCCTGGTTATCAAATGATATACTGTCTTTAAAAGCTTAAAGGTAAACAAACGGCCATTTAGCTCAGAAATAACAAAGTCCACATCGAAGAAGCACATCAGCCTGTGTGACCATGAGCTGTTGAAGGGATCTATATAGAACTAAAAATTATATTATTGTAAATGAGGGGGAGCATAGGTTGGGGAACCTAAGCCTATCTGTAGATAATGGAATTCCCCTTACAGAGGGGTCACAGAAAGGAGGCAAACCAATTTGGGTGTAGTATAACAATAATGAAACATGCATCTTTCCTCTCATTCTTTGATGCTTCCTCCATCCCACTCTCCACCACCATTATCATGATCCCAATTCTATGTACTACATCTGGCTAGACCAGATGATGTACACTGGTACAGATAGAAACTGGAAACACAGGGAATCCAGGACAGATGATTCCTTAAGGACCAGTCTGGGAGTGGCGATATTGGGAGGGTGGAGGGAAAGTAGAAAATGGGAACCTATTACAAGGATCTACATATAATCTCCACCTTGAGGGATGGACAACAGAAAAGTGGGTGAAGGGAAATATCGGACAGTGTAAGACATGACAAAATAATAATAATTTATAAATTATCAAGAGTTCATCAGGGACAGGGGAGTGGGGGCGGAGGGGAAAATGAGGAGCTGATACAAAGGGCTCAAGTGGAAAGAAAATGTTTTGAGAATGATGAGAACAACAAATATACAAATGTACTTGACACAATGGATGGATGTATAAATTGTGATAAGAGTTGTATGAGACCCCAATAGAATGATTTTTTTTAAAGTGACTTAATGCAAGTGAATTGTATGTGAATTTTCTATCAAGAATACTGTGGGGATAAAAGAGAATTCAAGCTTGACCTAATGGCTATCATGGGTGAAGCAGCATGAACTTTTGTTTAGCAAACATTGAGTTTATGTGAATGGTAGTAGAATAATTTGGAAATGGATATCAATTATGGTTGCATAACAGAGTATAATTAATGTCACTGAAATATACATGGAGAAGGTGTTGCATTGGATAATGTTTTGCTTTTTGTAGTTTGACCACAGGTTAAAATGATTGCACTAACAATGAGTAAAAAATATGGTAGTTATATAATTGGGTGTCAACTTGAGGTTACTAAGTGTGGAGGGGTGGAGTTTAGCCTGTCAGTCAGGTCTAAGCTTGATGACCTCATTTGGAGGTGCTAAGGAGATAAATAACTCACTGGAGGTCAGACCCACATTCTCGGCTTGATATTTCTTATGACAAGCCACATGGGCTATACCAATAGCTTTCAACCTGTGGGTCGTGACCCCTTTGAGGGTCAAACGACCCTTTCATACAAGTCATAACAGAAGCAAAATTAGAATTGTAAAGTAGCAATGAAAATAACTTTATGGTTGGGGTCACCACAACTTGAGGAACTGTATTTAAGGGTTGAGACATTAGGAAGGTTGAGAACCACGGGGCAACACTGATGGAGCAAGATCCCTGAAATTGGAGGAGCCAAGTGGAGACCCATGCCAGCGCTGAGGTGCTTTCACTGCTACTTGATCTATGGGACTTTCCACCTGCTTTCCACCATGTTGCATGTCTGTGTGAGTCTAAGGAGGAATTTATGGACTAGAATAATATGGGGTAATATCAGACTTATGGACTTGATATGGACTGGGACTTTTCTTAATATGCAATTGCTCTTTTATAAAAAGTTATCTCTTATACACATGAGTCTCTAAGAATTTGTTTCTCTAGTCAACCCAGATTAACACAACAAGGAGGGAGGAAATGTGCTAAAGTTAATTGGTAGTAACTGTACAACTCTTTTTGATATGATGGAACTACTGAATTATATGATATTAGAAGGTTTGCCAATAAAATTATAAAAACTAAACAATAAGTTCTTAGATTGGAACTATAATGAAATTTGAGACAAAAATCCATCTACGTATCTGTGATTTATATGTGTTGCCAGTTCACTTTATAGACATCATTATCTTTATATGAAAGAGGAAATTATAAATCGTCCCTCTAGGGTGGAAGGTAATTCTATTGATGGTGTCATGAATTTAGCCAGTGATATAGAATTTAGACACTGTTGAAGCAAGGAAATTGTACAAGTATAATTTATTGCAATACATTAATTGCTGATTTGTACAGATTAAACTAGTGAGTGACTAAATCCTCCACAAACAATGGAAGCTAGTGATAGGGAAAAGCATTCAATAACATTCATACAGGCAGAACCATGCTTCCTAGACATAAGACAGCAGGGGGGAACATTAAAATAGTAAAAAATATGGGAGTTCTGTGTCACCATTCCTTGGGTACCAGCAAAACAAGAATCCCAAATCAAAGTCCAACGACAGCCAATTCCATATCCTTGAGAAAGAAGTCATCAGTTTCTCACATGGACATTTCAGCCTTTTAAACTGAAAAGGTACATTTCTTAAATCTGCTACAAGTGAGTTTGAGGTAAAAATCCAGTTCACTTAGTAGACTTTCCTCATTGAATCCTTCTGATGTGGCTTAGGAAGGATACTGTGTACCTTGAAAGAACAGAGTATAAAGAATGATGATAAAATAAGAGTAATGATAGTAATTAGCAGCTGTCTGGATAGGCCCAAGTTTTGTTTAAAAAAACACTGGGGAAATGTATTTTAAGAGGTAATCAGAATTAATAGGTTTCATCTAATTACATTTCTTGAGGGAAAAGAGAAAGCAGAATGTAATAATGGGTGATGTGCAGCGAAAAGAAGGGGTAAAAGAGACAAACGCCTGTGGGTGCTAACATCCTGTTTCCGTGGCCATGTGAATGTGGGTGTGTTAGTGCACCCTGAGGAAAAAGGGAGGGGGGAGCCTTTGTTTGGGTTTGGCTGGTTGGCTTGCATCAGAAACTGGGAAAAAATCAACTCTTCTGGGGAGGAGAGAAGTTTACAGAAGTGGCTCATACCACTGATCAGTGGTAAAGAGCAATCTGTAAGCAGGCAATGGTGCCCTCCCTCTTCAAGAAATGTGGCTCTACTCAGCTTTTAAGTTGAATGTCTCACTTCCAGGAAGTGCAGGATAATCCCTCCTAGTGGAACCTCTCCAGAAGTTAATGAGGTCTTCTGAGTGCTTCTGATCTGGTGGTCATATTTTCCCATGTCAGTAAGGGAACTTCACCCGTGAATTCTTTGAAGCCTTCTCCTACAGGTGCTGTAGCTGTATCATATTATTCTGCCTGTGGTATTAATAGATCTAGAATAAAGGGATTAGGAGATTTGTTCCTATTTAGAATATATGGACACGTTTATATAGAACGCAACATTACTGAGCAGTACCTATGTTCACAGCACTCAAGATATATTATTTAATTTAATCCTGACCTGACAATAACCTGAGATGCATATTATCTCTATTTTAAAGTATAGAAAACCAAGCAAGGACTACACAAATGAGCACACCGAGAATTGTTCAACTAATTCAAAACATATATCTCTTCAGCATTCCTGTCACTTCCCCAGCAAACATATTCGACATTTATTTGTGTGTGGTTCTGCAGGTGTGTCTAGATTCAGTCCCTTCCTTGGGGGGCTATTTTTTTTCACTTTACCAAGAATGGATCATGAAGTTATCCATAAGTACCACCAGTGCATGGGGGATCATTTATAAAGCTTGATGTCGATACAGTACAATTTTTCAAGAAATGGGCAATCTTATGGATTATTGAAGTTAAATGAATGACAAATGTTGACAAATGAAATGAGAAGGCAGAAAAGAATTGATGCTTTCCAATGGACTCTGAGTTTTTCTGAAAAGAATTTTCCTGCCCCTTAGTCTGTTTCTCTAACCCCACCACTGCAGGTGCATCACAGGGCCTCAAACTATGACCTGCGGACCACAAGTGGCCTGCCAAGGACATTTATGTGGCCTGCCAGGTGTTTTTGCCTCTGCTGCTGTCCTGCTTAGCAG
This sequence comes from Nesogale talazaci, assembly GCA_004026705.1. Classification (NCBI taxonomy): domain Eukaryota; kingdom Metazoa; phylum Chordata; class Mammalia; order Afrosoricida; family Tenrecidae; genus Nesogale; species Nesogale talazaci. The sequence goes on along the minus strand of PVJH01001181.1, from coordinate 183,173 downwards.
CCAACTCATCTGGGCCAGCAGTGAATTTGTTCATAGCTCTTTTTTTTTTTCAACTATAGTCTGGGCCTCCAATGATCTGAGGGACTGTGAACTGGCCCCCTGTTGAGGATCCCTGTAAAGCACAGACTTTTTTGATACCATTTCTTAATTTTGAATCCCATGTTACATCAGTTATTATCAGGTAAACATTGGACTGCTGTCAGTTCAGGTGTTTGAACCCACCAATCGCTCCCATGGAGAAAGATGTGGCTATCTCCTCCAGGAAGCATGACTAGCCACCGATATCTTTGAGAGAGAGGGTCACTGGCAATGGGCTTTTGGTTTCACACTTGCTTCCTTTGTGGAAAAGAGGAAGCTAGAAGCTTGTTTTACAGTCCAGGTCATTAAAACTATATTTTATTACTTACCAGTTGGAGAATGGCAATTTAAGCTTTAAAAATGTTCAGTTTATTACTTTTCTAATTATCAAATATGTACACATGGTAAAAATATAAACTTACTGAACTTTGTGCTAGAAAACAAAAAGTCCTAGGAAGCCCCCAACTCTCAAGAACCCTGTTAAGCGCTTATTGCCTATGCTTGCATATTTTTCCCAAGCATACATTTAATAACATATATTTTAAAGCCAAAAATACAAATAGAGATAGGAACATATTGCACTGAAAATTTTTTGCACTTACAGATATTGTCGTCCACTCACGTTGGTACAAATGGATTCATTTTAACTAATATCTGCTTAAGTTTTCCTCTGCATATCCACTCTGTTTTGTTTAGCCATTTTCCTGGAATTCTTAACTATTTACACATTGTACTTTTACAAAGACGGCTATAATCATACACATCACACATCATTGGCAGTCAAATCATTTGGCATACTTTCCTGTTGTGGGGGGAAAAATTATTCAGCGACACAGCCACCCTGGCAATGGAAAACCTTTGGGCTACAGCCCATAGTCCAGGATAAAGTGCCCTGGTTATCAGAGGCCTTCGAGTCTGTTTTGAGTAATAGCCACCCTATTTGCAGCCAGTCCTTAGGCGGCCCTCACAATTGTTCCTATGTTGGCGCCCATTAGTACAGCTGCTGGATCAATCCATTCCCTCTTTTTCAATGCTTCCTTTTTCAAGCATGATGTCTTTTTCCCGGGACTGGTGTCTCCTGAAGACATGTCCAAAGCATGTGAGAGGAAGACTTGCTATGCTTTTAAGGAGCATTCTGGCCATACTTTTTCCAAGTCATAGGTGTGGATTCTTCTGACAGTCCATGGTATCCATTCACACCCTGTAAGTCCAATGCACCGGCTTTCTTATCCAGTGTCTAACTTTCACATGCACATGTGGCAATTGAAAACCCCTGACTTGGGTCAGGCTCACCTTAGTTGTCAGTGTAGCACCCTGGTTTTTCAAGACTTCAAAGAGGTCTTGGGAGGTCTTGTATAGATTGATACAATGCAACGTGTCCTTTGATCTCTTGACTACGGCTTCTCTGAGCATTGATTATGTATCCAAGCAAGAAGAAACCCTTGACAACTTCTTTATCATGTTGACCATAATGTTACCTATTGGTTCTGTTGTGAGGTAAGTGGGACTATCAGCTTTTGCAGTCCTGGACTGTTCCAAGGGTGGTTTCACCCTTTTGGAAACCTGGCATTGTTATCTGAAAAATGATCAATTGTCTTCCAACAGACGTGTCCAATTTACACCCCATTCATAATGTGCAGAAATGCATGTCTCTCCACATTCGATGGATTTTTCCAGCATCACTTTTCATTGCACCTATCTTGAAACCATCTTTCTATCAAGCCTAGGTTCAGAATTTAAAACCCCCAGTTTGCTCAGTGCCAAAAAGTCAGTTCTGTCTCACAGTGACCCTATAGGATGAGTAGCACTGCCCATGTGGGTTTCTGAAACTGTAACTCTTTATGGGATTAAGAAACCTTCTCTCTCTCCTGCAGAGTGGCTGGTGGTTTTGAACTTTGGATCTCAGGGTTAGCAGCTCAACATGCCACCCATTATACCACTGGGGCTTCTTTGAACCTCATAGATCAAAAGTGCAGCAAAGTCAAGTGCGTTTTTTATAAGTCATGAAATATCCCAAACTAATTTTAAGTAATGAGGGGGCTTCTATCAAATAGTACACCCCTACTTGTTAACACAGTTCTCAAACCACTCTAAACCCTGATGAGCGAACGTGCAGGATGTATGGAATGGGAGAGACACTAAGGGTCAGAGGAAATTGGTGGGGGTGGGGAGAAATTGAGTTTAAAATCTACAGTCCTCTATTACTTAGCTTGAGGAAGCCTTGAGTGTGCTCTGGGCCATCCTGCTCAGGCTTCTGCGCAGGCGGGGTTGCTCCGGGACTTCCGAGATCTGGTAGTGGTAAACGCCTCTTTAATCATTTGCTATGTATGAACGTTGCAACAGACATTTTTCTAAATGCTTGCACATTTTGCACATATCGAGGCTTATTATGAATATCACAGATGCCGAGTGAATCCTGAATGTTTGCTGTCACGGATGTGTGATTTCCATTGTCCAAGGAGGGGGATGACTTCAGATCAATGGAGATATTGACACACTGGGATGGGGCCACTGACCTCGTTGGGAACCCACAATTGCAAACTTCCCCCCCCGCTCCCCCCCCCCGACTCTGATTTTTGACCGCTGCCTCTTTGACCACCCACTTAAAAGACCACAGAGAAACTTCAATCTTTGAAGAAAAACATGGAGAAAACAAGCAGGCTGTGTAACACCTTCTGCTAGTAGAGGACCACCTTCTCGTGGTGGTGACTGTTTGCTTCAGTTGAACGCTCTGGGTAAAGAAGAACCTGGGCGCCGCCCGGAGCCTCAGATGACCTCTCCAGCACATCTCTAAGGGCAGGGGCTGAACCAATGCGGCTAGGAAGCTCCACCAAGATAAAGTTGTGTGTGCGCCACGTCCAAGGTAAGTACCTCTTCTTTGGGATTGAGAGCCAATTAAATGGTGTCTAGTGTGATTTCTCCCCAGTGTTCATATCAGACTTAATCCTTATCGTCGACAGGATCTGGTCTTCCTTCCACTGGCGACGGCGTCTACCGGCCACCGCGCGGTGCCCAGGTAAGCGCTCCAAGGGTACGTAGTCACATGACGGCGACGGCGCTGGACAGTGGCCGCTCGTCCGTGCCCCGGGCACCTGCCCATTCTTTACACGATTTCCGTGACTGCCCGTCCGCCCTCCCCGGCCCCCGATTTCGCCACGCAGCCCCCAGGCGCCGGCTGCGGAAGCGCTCCGACCCTCGGCGGCGGGCGCGGCCGGGCAGCCCGGAGAAGGCGCTGGCAATCACATGGAGGCCCGCGCCCGCCCCATTGGCTGCGGCCGGGCCAGTCGCGGCGCTCGCAGGCTGCGGTTGGTCCCGGAGCTGCAGCGCTTGCACGGGCCCGGAGTCCATGTTACGCTTTGTCTAATTCCCCTCGCTACAGAGTCATGTGCTGCTGCTCCCTTCGCCGCTGCTGCCGCCGCCCGTGGTGCCCCGGCTCCTCCGCCGCGCTTCGAGGTGGCAGCCGCGGGCGGGGCCGCGGGAGCAGGGTCCAGGGCGCCGCGCGCCTTCGCTGCCCCGGCGCGTCCCGGTGCAGCCGCCGCAGCGCCGCCGCCCGCCGCAGGTGATGCCGCCGCCTCCCGCGTCAGCCTAAGCCCGGGTTCGGCCACCCAGCTGCGGGGGCTCGCCCACACCCCGGCCCAGGTGGGTGCGCACCTCTCCCGGGCAGAGGCTGGGGCCTGGGGCCTGGGACGGAGGGAGGGCGGCGCGCAGGTGAAGGCTGCGCGGGAGACGGAGCGCGCGCCGCCGGCGCAGGCGTCCTGCCCTGCCGCGCGCCCGGCCGCGGCCCGAGAGGAGGTGGCGGCCGCGAACTTGCTGCCGAGCGCGGGAGGCGACCGGGGCCGGGTTCCCGCTGCCGACTGCCGGGCCCGGAAGATTGTTCCGCTTTCGCCAATTTGAGGGGCGGGCTCGGGGCGGTGGGGGGCGGGGGGGGGCGGTTGCCGGGAGGGCCCGGCCCGCGGCGGACTGCTTCGCGCCGGCTCGGGTGCGCGCTCTCTCCCTTCTCTTTCCTCCTTCCGTGCCGATCGCGGGCGCTGGGAGCCCCAGAGTCCGGTGCCTCCCCTCGCTCCGGGCGCTGGGTGCTTGGTGCCGGGCCTTGCTGGCCCGGTGCCCGAAGGTGAGCCCTTTAACTTCTCCCGAAACGCCTCCCCTCCGCGTTGCCCCTCGCCGGGTGGACTGGACTGGGCGCCCCGCCCCTCGCTCGGAGGGAGGGCGAAGGGGGCCCGCAGGTGCACCCAGCCCGCCCGCGGGCCATCTCCGGGTTGGGTACCGGTATAATCCGCTTCTAGCCTGTTTGGAGGCGTGGGCACTTGGGAGCGCTACTTGAGCTGGAATACTGCACCGGGCTGGGGAAGGAGACGGGAAATTGAGGGTGTTTGGAGAAGGGACCATCACTTCCAGGTCCTGAAGGGCCAAGAGGGGCCCTCGTCTTTCTGGCCCCTCTTTTTGGGACATACCTTAGGGATAAAGAAATGAGCTTTGGGGTTTCTTAAAGAACCAGCTGCAGTGAAGAAGAGCTTCTACGAGTCTGTGGGAAGACAGGTAGGTCTCTGCTGGGGAGAACCAGGTGAAAGTTACAGTAAGAGGTCTCCTCTGGCCTGCAGTTGGGGCAGTGGTGGTGGTGGTAGAGTTTGGAAGGGGAAGAGGCACAAATGAAGAGAGAGGGAGCCCTCCGGGTAGGCAGAAACATGGGGAATGTGGAGATAATTGGAAGTCGTAGCCTAACGTGGGGGGGCTCATCCCGAACCACTTGGGCCAGTATGTTAAGCTTACTATTGCTTCTGTCCTTTCTCTGTGACTCTGAAAAATATTTTCTTTGGATCAGAGAAAGCTAGAAGTACACATTTGAAAGTACCAGAGGTCTGAAGAAAGAGCTGACTCGAAACTTTCCTTCGTAGCTTGATTAATAAAATTCGGTGCAGAAAGCTCCTTTCGTAGTGGTCGGACACATTGGGATGTGATCCGCAAAGTCGGCAGTTCAAGACCATCCACCCCTCCGTGGGAGAAGACTGAGGCTTTCTACTCCTGTAAAAAACACAGCCTCAGGAGCAGTTCTGCCACCTTTTAGGGTCACTGTCCCTGGATTCCTTCCATCACAGTGAGTCTGGAGTGTGAGTGGTGGGATCCATTGGAAACGCGGGCAAGGAGCAATGCTAGGTGCTGTTGCCCGCAGAAGCAACTAAAGGGTCCACCCATATGCTACGAATGGAGGCGATTCAGATGATCCCACCAAAGTCTCTGAGGTCTCTCACTCCTCCAGATCTGTCCGAAGAATCCTGCACCCTAATCAGTAAATAGGGCCCTCAGACAGCTTTTTTTTTTTTTTTAAACTTTGAGGGCAGAGCCCCGGTAGCGTAGTGGTTGTGAGCGGGACTGGGGCCCACTGGGACGGAGGTTCAATTCCAGCAGTGGGGCTGGGCCTCCTACTCCCGCCACCGGAGAGCAGTGATGCCCCCCAAAAAACAACTTGGAAGCAGCTTTTATGGATCTATAGATGTTGCCCAAACATCTATTATCAACCAGTTACACTCAGGGCTACAGTTGGAGGTTCTCCCTGTTTTTAGCAAGAACTTAAACCTAGTTAAAAATCTACAAAATAATAAAGTTTCCAAGATCGAAATTTAGGTGATCAAATTAGAATTCTGATTTACAGTACTTGGCCTCCATAAGTTGTTGAGAGAACACCCCTCTCCCCCTAAAATGATTTAGGCCATCGAGCTGGAGGGGGAAACAATTCCGAAATCGTGAATTGATATTGTTTATATACCAGAACTTTTAAATCATAAATCTGCCTTACCTTTATTGACGGTGTGTGTGTGTGCTTTGTTGATTATAACTCGACAGACTAGAAGGTCAGAGAGGAAGCTGTCCTTAAGTTCCCTCGTGTCTCTGCCCGTCCCCCAGTCTTTCCAACACCATGCCGAGTAGTACATGATGCAACCGTCAAAAGACTGAGCCATATTTGTATATTTCTCCCTGCTCTCCCAGGGTTTTTTTTTTTTAAACTTGTTCAGAATTGTTCCCCCCTCCCCCCACAGTGTTAAATTCAGAGCTGTTTTTGATAAACTTTAGGAAAATGTTCTACATGGCCCTGTCCAAATCATTAAGAGCTAAAAAGTTGTCCATTCTGTTTACCCGTGATCCCATATGTCTGGAAAGTGTTGCTGGGGTGGGAGGGGGGAGGAACTTTGGCGTATTTCTACCTGGAGCTGGTGTTTGACATTCTAAAACACACACCAGTCCATTTAGTACCAGCCCAAAGCAGAAAGCCAAAGTGAGTGCTCCAGGGCCTTAACAAGGAAGGAGAGGGTTCCTTTATGAACCCCAGAGGGGAGATAACACAGGTACACGTGAGGACACCACCAGAAGCACATAATTGCAGTTGTATAAGAGGGCAGGGAATTCTGAAACAGGAAGGCTGTTTTCGAGCCAAGTGGAAGAGAGAGAGAGTGTGTGAGAGTTGGAGGAGGTCCGATCAGTCTGATTGGACTGACTTTTGAGGTGGTGGTTGCCTCAGAGGAAGTGGGAAGGAGCCCGTGTGAAGGAAATGGTGTACAGGAAGCTTGGATCAAAAACGGTAGATGGGCTTTCTGACTGGAGCAAAGGACATGACTGGAGAAGGAAGGCAGCAAGAAACTAGTCCGTGGGAACCAAGAACCCCAAATTAGTGGTGGTAATCTTTTGTCTCAAGACCAGCTGTTTCACCCCAGGGAGGTTTTGCCCCTCAAGCAGTCTTTGTTAAGGTTCTGGAAAGGGGTGCTGTTTTCTGAATTGTGCAATCTGCAAGAACACTGCCCTGGAAGTTTCAAAACCTGGTAGGTACTGTTGCTGTAGCCCCACTCTCAACCAGCTGTGTGACCAGGATTCAGATGCTCATCCATTGATGGAGGGATGGGAGCTGAGAAGCTAGTCAGGATACAGGGAGGCCCCACAATGAGGAATGGACCTGCAGCCCAGAGGGTGAGAAAGCCTTACTTAGAACACCACTGTGGCTTCAGAGAAGTGAAAGTCCATCTCAAGCTGAGTCTTGAGGGGGATGGTTCTGGACATGTGAAGAGTGACAGTTAGGTTAGGGGGACCAGCCTCACACCTGATGTCTGCTGGGCTCACCCCTGAAGTGGTTCTCTGGCAAACCTCGGGGAGAAGCATTTTAAGAGATTGTGACAGATCAGATAGCAAGACAGTTTAAACCTGGGAGAAGTGTCAAGGCACAGAATCAGACTTGGGAAGGGTGTAGGAGCAACCCTGGTCTAGCTTCTCCTTTAAAAAAACACATCCTTTTCCTGGAAATAGACGTACCAAGCACGTTCCCTTTCAGCAGCATCAGTTCCATTCTTCACATTGTGTTCTAGTTGTGTCATCCTCTGTAACATGGTCTCACTGTCCCCTAAGTGAGTAACTGTATTCCATCGGGTCTCCTAGAGATAATTTTTAATGAGAGGATAGCAATCACGTGTGACCTGCATTTTCTTTAGTTGCCCGCTGTCTTGGTTATCTAGTGCTGTTGTTACAGAAATGTCACCAAAGGATGGCCTTCATACACAAAAGTATTTTTCACTGTTTGGGAGGCTCGAAGCCTGCGTCCAGGGCACTGCCCCGACTTTCTCTTTTAGTGCAGGAGGAAGGTTCCTCTCTTCACCTTTTGCTTCCTGCTGCCTTGGAGATCTTCATATGTCTCAGCATCTAGCACAGCCCATCTCTGCTGCTTGCTTGATGAAGCTCTTTTATATCTCAAGAAGAGGTGGATTTAAGACAGGCCCTGCACTAGTGTTCCCCATATTGAGTGATGCCGCTTCCTGAGGGTGCTGGACCAATTGGCAGGGCTGCAAGGCTGTGGGATTTACTACGAACGATTCAAATGGCCAGGGGAGGCGATGAAGGTGCCTTACGCTTGTTCTGTCACATTAGCAAAACAACCCAAAGCAACCTCACTGCCATCAAAGTGGATCTCAGACCCTGGTGGTATAGGTGGCTGCTCGCTGACGTGCTAACTGCCAGGTTAGTAGTTCAAAACCACCAGTCCCTTTGTGGGGAAAAGGCAAGACTTTCTATTCCCTTAAAGAGTTAAAGTCTCTCAAACTCTCATGGGCAGTTCTGTTTTCTTTTACAGCAGTGGTTCTCAACCTTCCTAATGCCGCGACCCTTGAGTATAGTTCATGTTGTGGTGACATCCCCCCAAGTATAAAATTATTTTTGTTGCTACTTCATAACTGACATTTTGCTACTGTTATGAATTGGGCAACCCCTGTGAAAGGGTCGTTTGATCCCCAAAGGGGTCGCAGCCCACAGGTTGAGAAATGCTGTCTTACAGGGTCTCTATGAGATGATAACAAGAACGACCCATTCCAAAATGGGATTGTAACCACAGGCATAAAGGTTAGGGTTTACCACGCATATTTTGGAGGAGACAATTCAATGAGTACCATCTGCGTTTGCTTACTAGGTGACATCAGGGGATAGTTTTCCTTCAGGGTTTAATGACCATCTCAGGGCAGTTGCCTCTGAGCTTCTTCCCGTCTTCATAGGCCCCATATCTAGGTTCTTTAAGAATTCAAAGTTTTATTCCACATTTTTCTCCCATCCTATCGGATCCAGACATTGTATCGCTGACCAGAGCATTTGGTGAGAGCAACAGGATACCATCTGGTTCTGTTCTCAAGGTCAAGAGGCAGGGTTCATGGGTGAGAGTCAGTCCTGTAGTTTGGTTCCTTCGCTGATTCTTGGATTTTCTTCTTTGTTTTTTTTCTGTCTTGATCCATAAGAATAGAGACCAGTAGTTGTGCCTTAATTTTTAAGACCCAGATACTACTCATCAAACTGGCATGTGAAACATAAACTTTAAAAACTATATTATGCCACTTGATGGAATTTTCCTCCCAAACCTGATCTACCTTATTATTCTTATCATCTTTCTTTGCTAATAAATCCTCCCCAATCTCTGTTTAAATGACCCCAGGAACAGAGAATACCCTACTTACAAATTACTCTACTTCCATGACAACGATGGATTGTTTGTATGATTAGAAAGGTTTTCCTCATTTGCGTCAAAGACTTCCCGCCTGAAACTTTCTTCCAATGGCTCTACTTAGGAATGACTGACTTAGGACAGCCCTTAGCACTCAAGGGCGATGGGGTGACTCACATCTTGCCATACTGTTTGTGCTCACTGTAAAAAAGCCCCTGGTGGCATTGTGGTTGCCTGCTGGGCTGCTAACTGCAAGGTCAGAAGTTCAAAGCCACCCGCAGCTCGGCAGGGGAAAGATGAGGCTCTCTCCTCTCATAAAGAGTTACAGTTATGGAAACCCATAAGGGCAGGTTTATCTCGTCATAGAGGGGTGCTATGAGTTAGAATCTGCCCAGTGATGGGCTTTATGGGTATTGTCTTTATCCACATTTCTCATGGGAAATAGTGGTGCCCAGAATTGCGTAGGGTATTGGAAATGCCACCTGGCCAACCAAGAGTGCAGTAAGACAGCTGCTTCCTTAGACGGAGGCACACCCGACTCGTACTGCAGCTTAAACTGAAAGTTACCTCTTTGTTTTTCAAGCATCCTCTGACCCAGACTCAGGGAAAGATGTGAGATGCCGCATCTGACATTTATTGGACAAAGAAATTTGCAAGATTTTTCTTAAAGTTTTTTTTTTTGCTTGTTCAACTTCATCCCTTTTTGGGGGGGTGTGCATATGTGTCTAATAGTCTAACCTGGAGTCTTGCTCTTTCTTCCCTCGTGTGAGTGAGGAGCGGAGGGTGCGCCTGCTGAAGCGCCGAGTCACGTCTATCAGGGCTACATAAAGCCCACGGCCCGGCCTTGCTGTGCCTTTGAGAGCGAAGGGTTCTGAGGACTGGTGGCAAAGCCAGTGCCGCAGCTGAGGAGCCCTTCATGTCGGGGTGCTATGGCATCTGCCGGTGGCCACGTCACACTGCTTTCAGCTGTGGCAATGCTTGCACCTGATGAGGTGCCCTTTCAAAATTGCTTTGCGTCTGTTGCAAGCTTCCGAAATCTGTACTCCATCCTCCGGGACCTTTGTAATTCTGTTTAGACATCTGGACGTGAGTTTCTAATGTTTTATGCAAATCAGAAGCTTGCCAGAGGAGAGTTGCTTTTGAAATTAGTGAAGAGGTAGGTAAGGAAGCTGTTTCTCGCAAAAACCACATAGCAATTTGGTTTTCACGTGGGCCAGGCTTTTTCTCTATTTTCTCCTCCCCCACCTATTTCCTTTAATTCATTTTTTTAACAAGTATACCGGAAATAGTGACAGCTTTACTTCTGAGATAATGAGACAAGATAGGGGTTTAGAAACAAACCTCTGCTCCCCAGTGCTTAATTTGTCCTTCGTGTAATTTCGTACTTTACTCAGATTTTACATCTTTCTTGAGAAGGCTGTTAGGGAAGTGACCATCCCCAAATAGAAGATTGTGGAAACAAGTGGGTCAGAAATCAAAGATCATGTCGTGCTGAGTCGTCCAGATATTCCGATCTGTCCCACAGACTAGAATTAAGTACATGACTTGGTTTGTGTGGCCGTCGTCCATCAGCATTGATGGACTTAACTCACTGCCACGGAGTCCATCCCAACAGATAGCGACCCTGTAGGACAAGGGAGAACTGCCCTGTGGCACTGAGCCTGTCACTCTCCAATGACTGACCTTGAGGTTAGCCGCCCAATGCATAACCCCCTAAGCCAGCAGGGTTCCTTGTTGACAAAGTTCTTCAGTGAAATTTGCCCATTCTGTCCTGATCTCTTGCTCATGAGCAGTCTGTCCAGAGGGTACCATCTGGTTGGTTTTACTTTTGCACTGAGCCATATAAGAAATCTTACCCCTGGTTTCCTTTGAGAAGGAGAGCTGTTTTGTGAATATATGAACTTCTCTTGAGTGAGAAAATAATTGAAAACCTCAGATAATTGTCTACTTAGGCATTCAAAGGCTAAGTTGTCAAACTTGAAGTCATTTGGGAAAAGGTAGCTGGAGTGGATCAGTCATTGACTTTTATAGATAAGAAAATCAAAGCATTGGGCAGTGATGTGTGAAGCTGAAGTTTACATGTGTGACAGAGCTGGCACTAGAATCTTACTGCCTTAAGGACCACAAATAGAGGCGAAGGATAAAGACTTATCTCTGGTTGGTGTGTAAACAATAGGGTCCCTCAGGTCTTATTTACATAATTGAGCCAAAAGAAGGAGCACGCAGTGCAATTTCTAGGTTTACATATGATAGCAAACTCTTTTGAATCATGAAATATGTAATTCCAGGGAAACCATACTTGGATGTATTAGTCATCAGAAGATCTGCAGGTGAGTTTCTGTATGGACAAAGGTTATGCTCCCTGTTCATAGGAAATCACAGAACTCTCATTGGAAAATGTCTTGGGGAAGCTGGGAAATATTCTGATACCATATTGTTCCAATTTACTAATACAGATAACTAGGACAGGAAATGCCAAATTTCATGCAAAGATGTTGGGTCTACGTTCCTAATCTTAAGGGGGGGGGGGGAGAAGAATAAATGCCCCTAACTTTAGACCAATTACTTTCCTAGAAAAAGTAGAGCCAGAATACTCCTTAGAGGCTAGGAGGGTGATGCTTTGTCACATGGTTTTTGGACATATCCTCATGAGAGACCAGTTTCTGGAGAAGGATGTCATGCTTGATAAAGTAGAGGCGCAGGGAAAAAAAAGAAGGTCCCAGACAAGATAAATCAACACAGGGGCACAATCCAGAAGCTGATCCCTAAGAAGAGTGGTGAGGCTAGCACAGCACTGGGCCTTGTGTAGTGCTGTTGTGTGTGAGTTTTCTCTGAGATGGTCTCAACCAGAGCAACCACAGCATCCTTCAGAAGTCCACCGGAGCTGCTGAGAATCACACAGTGATTGCTAGGAAGGACGGACCTTTCTCCCAGAGTGTGTTTGTCCTGGCATGGGCTTTGTCCATCTCCGCCTCAGCTTCCAAAGCAATAGAACCTGGAGTGTCTGGAAAGAGATGTCATGAAACCACTAGGACAGGGAGAGAGGACGCTTTCTCGTGCATCTCATGCAAGCCAGCTTCGAGGGGGTCCTTTCATTGCCTGCTTCCTAGTCTCCAACCTCCAGTTCTCCCTCTGTGTGGTCAAAACAATGACGGCTTGGTCTTGTTTGGCACTGCTTCCCGAGCGTGTCATACATGGCAGGTTCTCCATTAGTCTCTGTCGCTTGAGCAGAGAAGGAAGAGGTTGACCTTGAAGTTTTGTATAGCCAAAATCCTGCTTGAAGGCAGGCAAAGAAGGCACCAGTTTTACCAATCAGAGCTGGCATGAAAGTCAAACAAAGGGGCACTTGAACAATACCCAGGCTCAGACCTTCCCCTCACCTGTTGAGTCAGCATCTTCCTTGGTCGGGATGGAAAAGCTCCGCCAAGGCAGAAAACCACCCCTTGACATCATCGCACACACGGGTGGGGTAGTGACCCAAGATACTGTCAGAACAATTTGAAGCATTCATGAACCAGACCCATGTTGGTCATTTAGACAAAGAACCCCTCAGCTGTTCCACAGTGCCCTCAGACCTCCGGGAGGTCCATCCCCTTGGCCCCGAGAGCGGGATGGGGCCGGCCAAATCCATCCTTGAGCAGTGATTTCCAGACGTGGGTCCAAGGTGACCCTTCCTCCCTCCCAGGAAAAGACAAGAATAAGCAATGTTCCAGTTTCCATTTTTTTTGGTGCAGTTTCCTCAGTTCCAAGGGTCCCTGAGAGGTTCTGTTGTCTTTACAGTAGAGGACGTGATGGCAATTTGCTATGTGGTGTCATGTCTCGGTCACGGAATTTCTGTCTGTTTTGTGACAGTCTTTTGGGAACTTTACAAGCCTCTAAAATCAAAAGTCGGGGAATCACTGCTGCTCTGGGTTGCTCCTGTTGTCTGTCTGCATCTCCCTGCTGACACCTGCTACTAGAGAAGGCTCACCCACGTCCCATTACGCAGGTTCCTTTTCTTAAGTTTTTTTGTGTGTAATAGTTCTTTGCTCTTTGGTAATAGTTAGGAACATTGCCAGAGAGTGATTCACTTCCCCAGCCATGCATAAATCCCTCTGCTAAATCTTAGTGTCAGCACAACAAGGCATTCTAGAAGGTAGAGAAAAGAGAGACTGTGCAAGACAACCTTTCTCTCGGGAAATGTGGGTCCCCAGAGGACTGTTGCTTCATACCCTCCGCACGGGAGGCTGGGTGCAAAATGTCCTGAGTTGGAAATGATCTTTACAGATTGATACCCAACCTTGACTGAAGAATTATTTGAAAATTCAGATATTTTGGAGACTGGTACCCTTCTGATTAATCTTTTGAAATCAATGACTTGGCAGATACTCCTTGTGTCAGAACTTGAGTTTTCACTATATTCAAGAAGCCTAGATTATTTAAAATTTACTGGGTTTAAAAGGCTAGCTAATTCCTTATTTTAAATAAACAATTGTACAATTTTTGGAACATCTGAAGTCACTAATAATGATAATGACTATTTATGGAGAGCATTTATTGATTGCTGGACCTTATCTAGAATCTCACTTTTCAGATGAAGAAATTGAAGCTTCAAGACAGGATGAGTGTTATGCCGAAAGTCACACACAACTGGCAGAGCTGGCATCTGAACTGGGCTTTGTTTGCCCCGCATCTGCTCCCCTGCTGACTTTGAGCTCCCTGCATTCATCTTCTAGTACCGCTTCATATTTTTGCCAGGACACACAAAACAGAGAATCAGATTTTGCCATGTAAACGGACCTGACAGCCTATCTGGTCTGTGACCGTCTATCCGCGATTTGATCTCTGGATCCTGCTAATGCGCGTCTGGTTGAGTATAGACAGCTGTGGTCATAGCAAGGCGGTTAGGTTTCTGGGCCCTCCAAACAGCAGCCAGTTGGTAAAATCCATTGAGTGGAAATGAATCGTAGAACGGAGGTTCACTGGAGTCACCAAATTGTTCTGATGTTTTCTCTTGCACTGTTCTATCTAGATTGCCCAAGGTACAGGAGATAGAATATTACCTCTATGGCCAATGAGTCAATTCTGATGCATAGCAATAATATAGGAAAAAGTAGAATTGCCTTGTGGGTTTTTTATAAGACTAAATCTTTATGGGAGCAGGAAGCCTCATCTGTGGAGCAGCTAGTGCATTTGAACAGCTGAGCTTGTGATTAGCAGCTCAACACATAACCCGATATACTACCAGGATTCCTTTGTTATTTATAATAGTACAGTTTAAGTACATTTCTTGGACCATATGACACATTCAGTTTTTAGAACAGGAAAACAAGAGAAAAAATAATCTGGATCAAATGGTGCTAGTATGCTAAAATATTCTGGGGTACCACACCTTGGACTAGAAGATGCACCCTCATTTCCCCCCCACTTTGGGGCAGGGGAATGCATCTTATGGTTTGAAAAAATATGGTAATTAGATCTGATGCCATATTAACTATACATAATAAGTATATTTTGTACTGAACTAGCTAATCCTTGCTAAAATGGTATGCTCTAATTCTTGCTAAATACATACAATCACAGGTGACTGTAAAGAGGTTATCATTATCTGGATTTGTCCAACTTCAAACAATGAATTACTGGACAAGCATTCACATAGCTGCCATATAATGTGTTTCATTTATCACATATTATGTGCACATGTAGCTATTTCACCAGCATTAATTCCATCTGTTAATGGTTCTACTTGAATGGTTTTGTTTTTCCCATCAATGCTTAAGCCAATAATAAGTGCAAACCAGCAAATTGTCTGCAGCTTTCAGAAACACCATACAGCTTTCACAAGTGTTCGCCACTTACACACACTCCTTTTCTCTCTTTAAGTTAGTTTTTTTTTTTTTTGTGGGCACCACTACCCTCTGGTGGGAGTGGGATACCTAGCCTTGCTCCTGGAGAGCTGCTGCTGGATTTGAACTGCCAATCCCGTGGGCCACGGTCTCGCACACAACCACTATGCCACTGGGGCTCAGCCCTCTTTAAGTTAGTTTTTATGAAATATTTTCCTATTAGAAATAATGCTTTTTTTTTAATTATTATTATTATTTTTTAGGGCATCACTGCCCTGGTGGTGGGAGTAAGAGGCCCATCCTTTGCCCCTGTGGAGCTGGAATTGAACCTCCATCTCAGTGGGCCGCAGTCCCACGCACAACCACTACGCCACCGGGACTCAGCCCAGAAATAAAGCTGTTTTTTCTCCACTGTTTTCCTTTTATGTTATTAGGTTCGGACACATTTTGCAGTAGGAGAACACTTTATAATTACATTCTGTAATTTGTACACTGAGAGTGAGGAAGAATTTGAGAGTAGAGTTAGTTGCAGCCATCAATGTCTGAAGCAACTGAAAAAGTGCCTAAAGTGGGCTTCCTCCAAGGAGGCTTCAAAAAGCTTATGGAAATTTAAATGAAATGATGAAGTTTTTGGAACTTCCTCGTGTGAACGGGTTGGTGGCACCTGGGACTTGGCATTGGAGGATGGGGATAGCTCTGGGCTTGGGCAGAACTAGACAATGCAAATCTTTCTGAAGGGGAGTCCTTGCTCTTAGCAGCCCTGTGTGGCATTGGTTGGTAGAGTTTCTGAATTTTCCCTGTCGCCTAGAAATTTGGATTATTATGTAAAACCTCTTGGTTCTAAATGGTTGAATAAGAATCAGCAGAAGGCCAAAAAAAACACTGTGTGAACTGAATATATCCAACACACTAGACCCTTTGAGCTCCCATAAATGGAAGCAGAGGACTTCAATGGAAGAACACAGTACATTTTAAAAAATCAATTTAAGTTGAAACAAAAACTTGATTTCACTGACTTATTCCTCCCCCCCCCCCCTTACATACACACTCATGCAAAACAGATTCAAACCTCCATACTTGTTTTGGTAACAATCTCAGCTCTTTCCATTTTGACACTTAATGTGGAGTGGATGCAGTGGAGGTGGGCTGTATTTCCTGAGAATCGATAAATCAGGGAGGAATCTGCAGGGTACAAAAATGAAGCAGCCAGTAGGAGGTGGTGTGATCCATGGGGCCTTGGGGCCAGGAGAACCCAGTGGTAGATCGGGGTAAGAGCCACTTGGAGTGGAAGAAAGAAAACATCTACCCCAGACAATCATGGAAGGTGACTTGCTGATTGTGTTACCTAAAAAATGAAACCAAAACAAACCAGCAAAACCATTAGCTGTAGAGTTGAGCCAGACTCAGGATGACCCTCCAGAACAGGGTGGAGCTGTCTCCTCTCATTCTGGAGGCAGCAATCTTGGAGTCCGAAGCTGACTCCACTTCTTTCTTCTGTGCAACATCTCCTGAGTTTGAACCACAGACCATTCAGTGAGCAACTGGACACTCCACCACTATGCCGCTGAGGCTTCTTCCAGTGTTAACTAATGGCGCTGTAATGCTTACAGGTTGGGCTGTGATCCCCATGATGGGTAGTTCAAAACTGCCAACAGCACCAGGGAGGAAAGACTGGGCTTTCTACCCCTGTAACCCATTAGAGTCCCAGAAACCCACAGAGGGTCACTGTGAGTCAACATTCACTAGACAGTGGGTTTGGTTTTGATCTATCGCAGACATTTCACAAATGAGCGACTTTAAAAGCAGAAATTACACCAGAGGGCAGTGATAACCCACCCCCCCCCAAAAAAAAAAAAAAAGCAGAAATTAGTGTTCCCACAGTAAGGAAGCTTGAAGTGTGAAATCATGTGGCTGACTCTAGGGCAGGGGTTCTCCAATTTTTTTTGCCTCTCACCTCTTTTCAGAAGAAAATTTGCTCAGCACCCCTTTGGCAAGTAAAAGAAAATTAAACTGTAGCCCATAATTCAGGATAACATGTAGATGTCTGCTTTTGAGGCCCCAGTGCCCGCCCCTCCCCCCCCCACCCCAGGGGACAGGACTGCCCACTTTTGGAAATGCTTCTCTGAGGGGTGACTCTCTTGCTTTATTCACTGTGGAGGAAGGGCCTTGACTCTGTAGCGTCTGCTCCTTAGCTCCTTGGTGATCTTCATGTGGCTTGGCATCTGTCGTTGGCCCAGCCGTGTTTCCTGCTTCTGTCCTAATCTGTTCTTTTGTAGCTCAAAGAAGACTGGCATGGAACACATTTCCAAGTGGGTGTATGACTGCAGGTATAGGAATTGGAGTTAGGATTTGCAGTGCATATTTTGAGCTACACAATCCAGTGTATAAAATTCCATCCCATAGTTCTTCCCATGTTGCAAAACACGTTTATCACCTCATCCCCAAAAGTCTAAATCAACTCTTAAGACCAAAATCTCATCTTTTATTTTTTTAAAAAATTGGGGACTCATAGCTCTTATCACAATCCTTACATATGTCCATTGTTTCAACCACACCTGTACATATGTTTACATCATCCTTTCCAAAACTTTTTCTTTCTACCTGACCCCTTGGTATCAACTCCTCATTTTACCCCTTCTGCCCCCTCTCGCCCTCCTCCATGAACCCTTGCTAATGTATTTTTTTTTCATGTCTTACACCCACTTCTCTGTTGTCCATCCCCCAGGGAGGAGGTTATATATAGATCATTGTGATTGGTTCCTTTTTCTGCCCCCACATTCCCTTTACCCTCCTGGTATCGCTATTCTCATTATTGGTCCTGAGGGGTTTATCTGTCCTGCAAAGTCTTATCTTTTGAACCATTTAAATAAAATATACATGAGACATGGGACATATTTCATTCTAGAGCAAAATTCTTAAGAATGGAATCTAGAATGTAAGTTAGCAGTTTCCAAAGAACACTGGTGTAAGAGGTCAAGGTAGACATTTCCTTACTAATGAAAGAAATTGAAGGGAAAGGAGAGATAACAGACAACTCGAAAAGCCCCAAACCCAGCAGAACAACAACAGTTTGCTTTGTGTGTGTGTGTGGGCATCACTGCCTCTGGTGGTCGTGGGCGCTACCCAGTGCCGCTCCTGAGAGCCGCCACTGGATTTGAACCGCCAAGCCCGCGGGCTGCAGTCAACGGTTTGCTTTTAAGGTGTGAAAGAAAATATTCTCAGTCATCCAGTAGTCCCACCCTCCAGACTCTGGGTGTTAATGTGGGGAGGCCCCTTGATGCAGGGTCTCAGCCCCTGCCTTCCCGACCCACTGAGACGGCAACTCCACCACCAGGCTTTGAGTTGCTGCCTTGCCTGGGTCAAAATCCCACGCCTTTAGCTCCAGAAGCCCCAGCTCAGATGCTCTTGAACATGGCGGCCCTGCCTCCTCAGCTTTGAGTGGTGACCCCATCTTTGTGGCATACCTAGATGGCAGCCTCACCTGCCGGAACCAAGTTGGGGGAGATTTGACGAGGAAACTCAGGATACTAAGGCCATATCCTTTGGAACTTAGGAGTCTGTGGCTCCACTCTTTGAGATGGAGGCAACTATGGTTCCATCCTTTGAAGACCAGAAGGCGCTGTTCCCCATGCTGCTTCTGACAGTTCTCCTGCACTCGAAACTTCCCCAGGGATGGCCCTGGTCTCCTCTCGGCTCCGTTGGCATGTATCCTGACTGTAGACCTCTCAAGAGGCCGATAACTTTTTTTTTATCCCTTCCACATTTAATCCCTCCTACTAGATCCATCAGTCATAGGTTTAATTTCTGTTAAAAAAAAAAAACAAAAACATTGTGTAGCCATGCCCTTGGTGAAAATCCTAGGGCACATGTCCTTAGTTTGTATAACAGCATTTTCCAAATATTTACATTCTGTCTTCATTTTAAGAAAGTTCATTTGTAAGTCCATTTTATTCTTGCATTTGACCATAGGCATGCAAACTCCTTTAAGATCTTTTTGAGAAACCCCCTGAGCAAGGTGTCCAGATCCATTGCTCCCAGGTGTACCGCTCACCACGCATTTCATTCAGACACGTTCTTTGTCATTAGATAAAAGGCACTGCCTCTAGTCCCCTGTCCAGTCCCCTGTCCATCGTGTTGTCTCCAAGTTGACAGGCATTCTCCAAGCCCTCCCAGGAGCTGCCGTGGATGACTGCTGTCCTGCCAGCAATCTCCTCATGGCAGTCGGGCTGACCCGGCCATGGCTCTGGATTCCGCCAGCCTCCACCCATTACCCTCGTGCAAAACCACGGCTCCATTTGGGGTCTTTGCTGGATCAGAACCTTTGTAAGGTGCCATCAAATACTCTCAATGGATTATAAAATACTGTGATCTCAATGTTGTCAAACAGAAGATAGTCTCTGAAATATTTGGAGGGACAAAAATAAAATAAAGGGAGAAAAGCAGGGAAGGGAAGCAGGAAAAGAGTGGGATGTGAAAGGGAAACTTGAGTACTTAGCAAAATTGCGAATCTCTGGGGGTGGGGGAAGAGTACCAGTATTTTGCCACGTGAATTTGTATAGTGGGAACTGGAGCAAAGGGGAAGCAGTTCGGAAAGATTCGCGGGGTCCGCAGAATGTCCAATGTCAAAACGTGGGTCAGGAAAGCGGGAGATGTTGGTTCTGTGGAAAGAGGGTTATCTTAGAACACAAGCGGATGACACACACACACACACACACACACAACCTTTTAAAAGCCTACAAGATTGTCTGAGGGGGAAATACTGGGTCCCGGGGGCCACCAGCCTGCTGTGTATAGGGACAGGCAACCTGCGTGCAAGGAGCCCAGCTGGGTTCCTTTCCTGTGAGCAGAGGCCTGCCTGGATTGAAGCCCCTTTTCTTGGCCCCCATGTCCCTCTGCAGGGCTGCTACCTTCCCCTGTGTCTCTAGTTTTATGTGCTATTCTGAGGAAAGAGCTTCTATAGTGTGTATAACTTGTTGTTTACACTCCTTTAAAAGAGGAGAAAATGTTAATATTGTAAGAGATGTCCATTCCTAGTCTAGAAGGCTAGTTTGAGAGGTGATTTTTTTTAAAGCCATTTTCTCTTAATCATCCCAATGGGTACAGTGCATTGTTCCTGGAATTTCGGCAATTTCTGGGAAGGAAATCTTTTGATTTGTCAGCGTGTTTGATTCCTCTGTAGACCCCTCATCCCTGCATGATGTGAACTATGTCTCACAGTTGATAAAACTTTAATTTTTAAAACAACACACACAGTAAAAGTTGCTTGTCCATGAAAAATAAAAGCTCGTGTTTCACGTGTGACCCTGCATGTGTTCGTTGGAGCGAGAGTCATATTTTTCTTCATGACGGCAACTGGTCGGTGGTGTTGGGAGAACGGGGACAGATTTCCTTGCACTGTGACTGTGAAGAAAGAAAATTCTTCAGATTCCACTGTTTACGCTTCCAAGGACTTTAGTCCATGGATGGAAATCCTGGAAGATCCTATCAGGAAGGGAAAATTGTAAATAATGTGTGCGTCAGTGTGGGGGTTATAGATTATTAACAAGCAATAAAAGATGTCCTCTAGAACCTTCGCACCAACTACATTTAGAAAGGAGTTCCGTTCACTGCAAGTCAGGATAGGAGACACACTGAAGGGTTCACCATGTTCCAGGCCCTGCCTGTACTCCTTTTGTATGTGAACATATGTGTACACTCCACAATCCCATTTTGTAGCAGAGGAAACGAGGCCCAGCTCCCCGGTCTAGCTGCACCTCCCGGTCACCCTACACGGCCAGATAATTCAAGGACATCTAAGACAGTGGTACAGCTGTGACTTCCCCAGGCCATCTTCGAGCTGCATTTTGAGGATGGGTGACTTCATTGTCGCTCACACAACAAAAGCAGTGGCCAGTTCGCTCGCGAGACTTCTTTTGCTTTGCAGAACACCTCAGTCTTACACGCAGCATCAGAAGGAAGGAGAAAATGACCCTTGCTCCTTATCACCTGTTTCCAAACCAAAGGAATGAGCACGAGATGAGCTGGCTAGAGGATATTCCATGGACACGCTATGCAAAGGTCGCTTTGATCAATAAAGAGAACGGGCTTGTGTGGGCCTGGAGCCTGGTTCTGTGACAACTCTCTCACCCTTGGCACTCGTACTGTCATCAAGAGCACAAGCCCTGCCTACTTTCCCTTCACACCTGGCAGGTTTGGTGAGCTGCTAAGAATATGCTCAGAGATTCCTTTTGCTGTTGGGAAAGAGCAGAAGGCTACCTGTGTCTGGCTCGGGTGACCCGTAGGACAGGGTCAAAGGGCCCCAGTGAGTCTCCAAGATGGTCATTTTTTTTGTTTTTGTTTTTTTGGGCATCACTGCCCTCAGGTGGTGGGAGTAGGAGGCCCAGCCTTTGCTCCGTGGAGCTGGAATCGAACCTTCATCCCAGTGGCCCGCAGTCCCGCGCACAACCACTACGCCACCGGGGCTCAGCCCTCAAGATGGTCATTTTTGATGGGAGTAGACTACCCTGTCTTTCCCCTGTGGAGTGGCTGGTGGTTTCAAACTGCTGACCTGGCAGCAGTCCTGTGCATAACCACTGCACCACCAGGGCTCCTGAGGGCAGGGGGAAGAACCTAGAATACTGAGCATACAGAATCGAGAAGAACCTAGAATATTGAGCATACAGACTCGAGATTCTGGTCCAGGCACTCTGCTGCTTACTTGTCAGTTATGGGACACTGGCTGCTTTGGGCTGAGTTTTCCTCACTTTCGAAATGGGAGAAGGGAGACTAGCAGTATGGGGCTTGCGTTGGTGAGGATCAGGTGCCAATAGTTATGGCAGTGTTTCATTAAGAGCGGTGGCCATGTGTGTGGGGCAGTGAGCCGACCAGCATGTCTGTCACCAGCCTGGGGAGCCCTATGCAGAGGGAGAGTCTGGAGGTGGGTGCTTGGGAGGGGTGGGAGGTTTGTGGTGCCCACACCCCTCTTTTCCTCTTCTCTCCTTACCTGCATCATAGTGGGAAGGACAGTGTGGGTGTGGATGCCGTTTCTGGCCCAAATTCCTTTTCCTTGGTTTTTTTCCCCCCTCCTACTTTGGGCTCGCCTCCAGTTTGCCTACAAAGTGCTGTTTGTTGAAAGGGTGAAGCAGGCGATTCTCTGGGCAGCGACACTGTGGCTGCAGGCAGTTACTGTAGTTCAAAGCAAAAAGCCAAGCTGGAGGAGGAGGGACACTGACAGGGCTTGTTCGTTGGTTAGAATTTTATACATTGATTTTTGAAGAAAAGAAAGGGGTGTAAGAGACGGCTTCTCAATAGGGAGATTATGAAACGCCCTTCACAACAGAAGAAAAGTGGGTACAGAGACAGGCTCCAGGAAGCCCCAGCTTAGGACTTTGGGAGCAAACCCTTATGGAGCGCTCGATAGGTCTGCGATGCACGTTCGCAGCGTGGGAAAGAAAAATGAACAACAGCGGCTCTTGGAGGTGGTTTGCGTTTGTCCCTGAAAGCACTTCTCAATGGTTCTCCACTAGAAAAATGACCACCTTCAGGTCCCGCGTGATGGATTGACCCGCCCATTCACATTGTGAGTACGTTGTGTTGTATCTGAAAGAACTGAGCGGGGTTTGTCTCCCACCCACAGCGGGAAAGGCAGGAAGACGTGTGTGTGTCTGCTTTCAAGGGGGAGACATGCTAGTAAACAGTTTTGCCTCCTTCGTGGCAGCACTTAGAAACAAACCGCTGTGTTCCCTGCCTGAGCTAACTTTCGGGACCATTTGGTTCCAAGAGACTGATTTTGCCTGGAAAGGCCAGAGAAGTTTGCTTTTAAAAGGATCATCGGAGCAGGTCACTTGGGCTACAAAAGATGAAGATAGATAGAAAATTAGTGGAAAGTCGAGGAACATTGGAGTAACCAAGTATGGAGATAAGCAAATATGCTAGGGGAATGGGATGGTGACAGAGTGGGGGTCGGGGGGGTGGGGGGAGCTTGGGAAAGGGATACAGAAACGTGGCGAGGCATAGAGTACATAGATTCCCTGGAGTAGCCTGCTCAGGAACTTGGACTTTCCTCCCTGGCCTTCGGGGATTGCGCCATCACAGCCCTTGATAAGGAGATGATCTGAAGCAGTGACATGCTGAAGGCAGGGTGAAGCAAGGAGCAGAGGGTTCCCACACAAGCTGCGCTGGAAGGGCGCCCGGGGCCACCAGGGGACAGATCCTGGGAACTGCCCCAGCCGCACCCCACCCCAAGATTCTGCCATCGCCAGTGTGGCAGGACCAGGGACATTCATGTTGAGAAGGCCTGGCAGGTGATTGTGAGTTTTGCTACATCAAGAATCTGTTCCCTTAGGCATCGGGATTTTCGGCTCCAGTTTGAGGCGTGGATGATCTTTAACCATAGGTGAGGGCCAGCCTTCACCCTTCAGAGCTCGGACTGTAGTGTTTCATTAGGCCAAGAGAGCCTTTAAGGTTTTCCTCCTGATTTTTCTCTAAATCTTAAACATAAAGTGGAGACAGGCGCATTCGGCTGGAGTGTTTCACATACACTTCCCCATTCCGTCAAAGGCCTCCCCTGTGCTGTTGTGCTCATTTCTCTCGGTCTCCTTCTTGTGTGTCCTCAGAAGGAAGTCACCTTGGGAGCCACTCGTGGCAGCTGCCTGCCCCGACAGCGTCGGAGAGCGTGAGTTCTGGAGTCCACCGCCTGGGTTTCCCTCCTACGGGCAGTTACCATCCCTGGGTGCATGGACACACGATTTAGCGCTGTAAAATAGAGAGAGGGAAGTCACCCTGAGAACGAAACCATTTTCATGCAATGCTCAGAGCAGTTCCTGGGTGCAGCGAGTGCTCAGCCGCTGTGGCAGCTGTGGCTGTGGTCCGTCCTGCAGAGCCCACACGTGTGCCTTCTCCAGATTTCCCACAAAGCAAGAACTACCTTTTTTGTTTGTTTGTGTGTTTTTTGGCATCACTGCCCTGGTGGGAGTAGGGAACCCAGCCTTGCTCCTGGAGAGCTGCTGCTGGATTTGAACCGCCAACCCTGTGGGCCGCAGTCCCGCACACAACCACTACACCACCGGGGCTCAGCAAGAACTAACTTTTAAAAATAAACTGGCATCCCGGTCCTTGTGAGTTGGAATTTGAATCACACTGTGTTGTCACTTTCCTCTCAGGGCTTTTTATTTCCTAAAAGAATGTATGTTTTGCTCCTGGAAGCGGGAGCCTGCTATGAGAGCCCACATCTGGGAAAAAAACCTTCCCTCGCATGTGGGCGAGGGGCTCAGAGTTCACTTTTCAATCTCGGGAGTTGCATGAAAGGATGCTCACTGTACATTTCCTGGGACCCCATCTGAATTTGGGCCCTTTTTTTTTTTAAGCCGCACAGACTTGTTTTAGTTCTATTTCTTGACTTCTAAATCAACTGGTAACTTTCAAAGTATCCGTTTTGCTGGCAAGGCCAAGATTTCTATCAAGGGAGAAGAGCTTTCTCAACTGTAAATAAATCAGAAATGATAATTTATGTTTAAAAAAATAATGTTAGTCCAAGTTCTAGCCTCCTGTTCCCTCTCTTCTCTGCTATGTTTCATCCCATCGTGTGTTTGCAAACCCTTCTCATGACCTTCTGTCCGTGAGGCATATTTGTAGTGGGGCCAGAGAGATGATACATCCACCACGGACTTGTTCATCTGACCTAAATTCAACCTTCCTAGCCCCTTCGTTTCTTTGGATTTTGCTAACAAAGTTTTTGGTTGCAAAGGATCTTATTTTCCCAGGGAACGCTCCTGACAGCGTGTGGAATAATAGGATCCAATTTTGTGAAGTTCAGACCTGAGGTCCTAACGTCTTAACATTTCCAATTTGAGCTTGCTTAGCTTACTTAGTTCAGCCTTGGCATTTGGGATCTAGAGGCGGCTACAAGCCTGTGAGGCTCCCCGGCCCTTCTCGACCAATTAAAGGCTGCCCAAACGCAAAGAAACTGCTTGTTTCTCTTTAGTTCTGCCAGCCGCTTGAACTAAGTCAGTTGACTCGGCCTTCAGGTGCCCTTTTCACACCTCCCAAATTAAAGTTACGGGCAAATTCTGTGATAACAGTGTGAATAATGTCTGTGTTACTTTTGAGCACAGATTGAATACTGTTGCTTGGAGCTCATGTTTTCATCAGACTTGCAGATAAACTTCTAGATAGTTTAACTCCTGGGTGGTTCTTGTAGCCACCGAAGGTTCAGTTGCTAAAAGCCATTTTGATTTCCTGAGACACTGTATCAAATTCTTCACCAAGATCAAAGTACACCAGGTTCATTGAGTTCCCCTCTCTGGCCAATTCCGTTATAGTGTAGCCAGGCAGTTCTGGAGCCTTGAAAATCCAGGAGCCTGGGCAAGTCCTGGTTCCCTGGTGGGGCCCTGGGTAGATGCATAGCTACTAGCTGAAAAGGCAGTGTTGTGAACCCCCTTGCCACTGTGAGGGACAGATGCAAGAGCCAACCTCCATCAAGATGCTGCCTTGGAGAGTCTGGGGAGCACGTCTCCTGAGGGGTCAGGGTTGCCTCTGAGTGGGCATCCACTTGAAGGCAGTGGGGCTGTTTGGGTTTGGGCCAAGATGAGGAAACAGCCCTGGTTCTTGATGTGACTTTGATCCTGTTGTTCCCACTCAGCTAACCTCTTCCTTTCTATTCAGTGTTTCTTTATTCAGCGGAATGTGCCAAACTCTGCCTCCCTGACCTTTAGAAGCTCGGCCCAGTTGCTGCACCCAGTGGATACACACTTGCTACAAAAAGGAATGTCACAAAACCTTTCACCACATTCGTTTTCTTCCCCCACATGCGTGAGACGACCCCCACTAGCTTTTCCTCACTGGAAGAAACACTCCCGTAGAATGGGTGTCATTGGCAGTGCAGTACACTTTGTGGTCAGGCAGGTTTCCTCGACATTGTTACGTGCTTCACATCTCTGTGCTTCTGTCCTGGCCGGTCATAAAGAGATGAAAGGCCTCGGATGTCACATCTTTTGATAGCTGGATACCATCAGCCATCTTTTACCACTCTTGCTCAGTCCCCACATGTCTTCAGTGGTTGTCTCATGGGAGATCGCTCTCAGTGATACAATTTTTCCTGTTTGATGCCTGAGGCCAGGTCCTTTTGACATCTCGTGGCCACTTGTGCCCAGTGGGCTTGGATACCTCTCCACTAGATGTCCATTTGTTTGTCTTTAGGCTTTGAGACCCCAGACTCCATGTCCTTTGGTAGCTGGGCACCAAGAGTTTTCTTCACCACATTTGCTTATGAACCTATTTGACTTCAGTGATCACATTGGGCCTGTGAGCATTCTGAAATGCCAAGTTAGTAGAACAAAGTATTCTTGCCTTGAGGGAGAGCGCCTGGGTAGGGATCCAAAGTCCAGCTTCTATCTTAATATTAAACATAAAATATATGTATCAGGATTGTTCCCTCCTTATAATATGTGCTTATGTTTACATATGTACATATCAGTGTTTAGAGCTCTGTAAGTACCCTTTGCCTACTTGTTCCTTCCTCTATTTCCTTCTGCCTTCCTCCCATTCCACCATAATACTCGGTCATCATTTGGGTTTCAGTACTTTCTATTACATTACCCTTACTTCAGCCCCACCAGGTCTCCCACACTCTCCCCGCCATCGACTGTGGACTACCCATTGTGCTCCCCAGCCCCGAGTCTGTCCAGGCCCCCCTTCCTCCCCCCTCTCCCCTGTGTCCCCCCAGTCTTCCTCTCCTCCCCACTGTCCAACCAGTAGTGCTCCTTTCTGGATTAGATCCAATTTGGGGGCTCAGCCCACATTTCTTTCCCACCATATGACCCCCAAAATGTCCTCTGTCATTGTCTACTTCCGGAAGGAGCAGGTCCTGTTGTTGTTTGCCCTGGCCCCCTGTGATGTAGGTTTCTGCAAGCGTTTGAGGATGAACAAATGGTTATATGGCCCAGGAACAACAAAGACCATCATGAAAGATGCACACCAACCTGCACAGCCATGAGTTGTGGAAAGACCCAAATATCAGGCATCAAAGAACAAAAATCATATTACTGTGTGCCCGCCCTTGCAACAAGATCATGGAAGACAGAAGGGAGCTGACAGAGAGGAGAAATCTGATGGCACCCAACTACAAAATGATAAAGCATCTGGGAGCGCGAAGGCTTGAGGGTGAATGGATAGACATCCAAGTCAGAAGCAGCAAAGCCCACATGGAAGAAAAACACTAACGTGTGATCATGGGGGGCTGAAGGGAGCAGATATCAAACATCAAAAAACAAGAACCACCACACTATGAATGGGGGGAGAGCAGAGCGAGGACCCAAGGCCCACCTGTGGGTAATTGGACACCCTCCCACAGGGGAGTCGTGGGGAGGAGACAGGCTAGTGAGGCTCAGTGAGGTGGTGGTGAAGCCACAACTTTCCTCTAGTTCCTGAAGGCTTCCTCCCTCCAACTGTCACGGTCCCAGTTCTATCTACTGTGGAGATGAGAAATGGAAATGCGGGGAACGCAGGATGGATGAACCCCGTGGGACCAGTAGTGGGAATGAAGTTGCTGGATGGATGGAGGGAGGGTGGGGTGGAGAAGAGGAATCAACTTCAGGGATCTACCTGTCACCCCCTACTGTGGGACAGACACTGGGGGAAAGGGCAAGGGGAGACATCGAACAGTGTAAGGTATGACAAAACAATAATTTATAGGGTATTGAGAGTTGATGGGGGAGTGGGGAGCAAGGATGGAGGGGAAGGGATGGGAGGCTGAGGTCAGAGGCTCGGATGAAAAGGTGGAGGTTCAGAGAGTGATGACAGCTACAGGCATGTGAAGAAGCATGGCACAATATATGTATTTATGTATTATGAGAAACGATGTATGAGCCCCCAGTAAAACGATTAAACATGAAAAAAATAGACGAAAGGGTCCCCCTGGTGCCAGAGAAAGCACAGGGTTGCAAGCTGAAAGGGTGGTGGTTTCAATCCCTGGAGCAGAGCTCCTGCAGAGAGAGCTGGTGATCTGCTTCCACAGTGATTACAGCCAAAGACAAACGTATGGGGCAGCTCTGTCCTGTCACCCTCTATTGCTGTGCGCTCCAATCATCCAGAGACCCCTCAGAACAGCAATCAGGCGATAGCGATGCTTCCTTCCTGTTTTATAATTCAGCTCGTACCTAGAAAGTGGCTAGAATTTGTTCAGCTGAATTTAGCTAAGAATAGGAAATAAAAAGAGTAACCTTTTAAAAGTCGATAATAAAGTCGATGGCTTTTCCAGGCAGCTTTCCTCTCTCGGGAAGCATACTCTTTGCCTTGGTCATTCTCTTGCGGACAAAGGTAAAGTGATGAAAATCAGAGCATCCAATTTTGCCACCTAATGTCCTCTACACCCTGTTATAATGGAGAGTGGAGAACTGATGCATTCAAGCAGCGATCAGTGCGCGGTGTGACTTGTTCCCTGTCAGCTCCTACATTTTGCTCCTTCCAGATGTGTTAGCTTATCGATATTCACGTGCTTTAAAAATCATGGTCAGGAGAGTTTTTTTTTGCCTCTCAGTCATGAAAATGATGCTTACTTGGTTGATTAGGGCAAAGTTTGGAAAAATGGTTGGATTTCAGTTTATTTATTTTAAATAAGAGTTCCCCAAAATAATTTTCTAGAATAAAGAAACAGAAAAACCCACGACAGAAAAGGAGTAGACAAAACATGCCTTTCAGAGGGAGAGAGAGAGAGAAAAAAAAACAGCAGCAGCTTATAGGACAGTGTTTAGTCTACATCATGCACATCAGGACCGACAGTAAATAACCCTTGGCTGTTCATTGTCACAGTCTGTGCAAGGGAGCATTTTAAATACTCTTGAATGTGTGTCCAGGTATTTGCATTTTGTCAAATGTTTGTGGTATCTAGATTACTATTACACAGTGCCCACTAAATCATAGTGCCACAAGGAGTGTGGGCCACTTTACAGACATATTTGTGAAATAACTAAAGAAAGAGAAGCTTGGAACAAATACATTATGATTTGTATTGATCTACATCTTGGATGCAAAAAGGACAGTTTTTCATTCGCTGCCCCTTCTTTCCTGCCATACACAGAAGACTGCGTCCCAGGCACTCCAGGATCCTCCCTGAGGTGAAGAAGCAGCTTCAGTCCCAAAGTATCAACAATCAACCAACGGCTACCTCTTACTAGGGCTTCAGATCAGCAGACTCACTGCCAAATACATGTCTACTAATTAACCTTAAAATTCTGGCAAGGTTAGCATGACACCACTGAGAGAAGGGATCACCCAAGTTACGTCTAACAGTGAGATTTTTTTGAGTAAAAGATCTGATCTCAAGTTCACCGCCAAAATGAACCCATTCGTTCTCTTCAATTAAAAAGAGGGAAAGGCAGATGTGTGGTGATCTTCAGCTCTTGCACTTAGCACTTTGGGAAAATCACTTAACACCATTATGTTCTGCTTATTGGTGACCCATGATAGTGACTCCTCCCTTGAAAGACAGTTCTGGAAATACAGTGAGAAAGACTAGGCAAAGGTCCCTGGACACCACGGGTCCTGGGTGTATGGGTTTGAGATGTGCTTGTGTTGAAGCTGAAGGAACTGAAGCACTGAGAAGAGAGAGAGGGAGAGACAGGCAGACACACACACACTAGCTCAGACCAAGAGCCCGGTTGACAGTGAGTTTCTACCATATAGCTGGGCCTTCCAGGTCATACTGGGATGTCCTTTAAGAAATTCTTTTCTTCTCAATGTACTGAAAACCAGGAAACTCACCCAAAGGAACTAAGCAGACGTGCAAGGAGCTTTTGTGTGTGTGTTTTAAAGGGTAAAAAGTACATGCAAGGGGCTTCAAAAAGTATAGAAAAAGATTCATTCTTTTCCCCACAAATCGTTTGAGGCCCCAACTTACCTCTGTAAGACCCGAGCCAACTCTATTGCCATCAGGATGATTTTCACTTGCCCTATAGGACAAAATGGAACTGTCCATAGGCTTTCCGAGTGTGTAAATGTTTATGACCGCAGACTGCCTTCAACCAATGACCTTTGAGCAAGCTGCCTAGGTGCTTTCACCACTGCCTGCTCCGACATCCAGATATACATCTCCACCTCTGGTTCGGTTTGTCAGGCTGTGGTGGCTAGTGTGTCGCTGTGACCCTGGAAGCAATGCCACTGGTATCTCAAACACCAGCAGGGTCACCCAAAGTGAACAGGTTTCAGCAAGGCTTCCAGACTCTGAGGAAGGAATCATCTCTCCCCTTTGGAGGAATCACCCACAGAAAACCTTACGCATGGCATAAAAACATTGTCAGCTCCTGAAGGCCTCATGAGTAGAAGCAGCAGCTTGTCAGAGATAGTGCCAGAAGATGAGCCCTTCAGGTCAGAAGCTACTCCAGATATGACCCAGGAAGAGCTACCTTCTGAAAGTATTGTCCAACATAACGACGTCAATGGACCTTCATTTGCTGATGGGGCATGACTCGAAATGAGAGGAATCAGCTGTAAAATCTCATAATTGGAACTTGACATGTATGAAGTACCTAGGAAAAGTGAAAGTCATCAAAAAAGAAATGCATAAAGATAGCTGTCCTAGACATTAGTGAGCTGAAATGGACTGGCATTGGCCATTTTGAATCAGAAAATTATATAATGTACTATGTTGGGAATGTTGAATTGAAATCATTCAGATAGCATCCAAAAGGATATTTCAAGCTCTATCTTGAAATACAAGGCTGTTTGTGATAGAATTATATCTATCTGCCTTCAAAGAAGTCAAATCAGTACAACTGCTCTTCAAATATGTGCACCAGCCATTAAGCTGGGGATGCAGAAATGGAAGAATTCTACCAACATCATCAGTCTGAAATGCAAACATGCAATCAAGATGCAGGGTTGATTATTGCCAGTGGGAATGCAAAAGTTGGAAATAAAGAGGAAAGAACAGTAGATGGGAAACATGGTCTTAGTGATAGAAATGAAATTAGAGATCGTAAGATAGACTTCCAAGACCAATGGCCTGTTCATAGAAGAAAGCAAAACCTTTGTTCAACAACATAAAAGAAAGACAACTGTACATATGTTCTCCAGATTGAATTCACAGAAATTTTAATTGGCTTAAAAATCAAATTGGCGTACATCTATAGAAAGAAACCAGGGAGAAGTTCAATAGCAGCAGCTGAACCCGGGCCAGGGACTAACGAGGAAACAGACCATCCATTACTCATATGTAAGTTGAAACTGACAAAAATTAAGAAAAGCCCACAAGAGTCGAAATAGGACTTTGAGTATATCCCATCTGAATGTCAAGACTATCTCAAGAACAGATTTGCTGCATTGAATATTGTGACATCAAGACCATCATTCATGAAGAAAACAAATGATCATTAAAAAAAACAGAAGAAAAAGAGATCAACATCGCTGTCAGAAGGAACTCTGAAACTTGCTGTAGAATCATAGAGTAGGTAAGACAAGTGGTAGAAATGAAGATGTCAAAGAGCCAAACAGGACATTTTAATGGAAGACATAGAGTGGAAGTACCATGAACTGCCAAACGAACAAACAAATCTGTCTTGGAAGAAGTATAGCCAGAACAGTAAGACTTAGAAGCACAGGTGGCAATACTTCTTCTCACCCACTTTGGACATTTCAAGAGAGACCAACCCCTGGAAGAGGATGTCATGCTTGGTAAGAGAGAGAGGCGCAGTGACAAGAGGATGGACAAGATGAACTGACACAATGGCTGGAACAATGGGCTTGAACATAACAATTGTGAGGACATTTCAAGACCAGGTGGTGTTTGACTCTGTTGTGCATATCAGGTCTCGATGGATGAGATCCCCACAGCAACAATGTAGACACACGGCACACACATGTATGTGTATCAGACCATTTACCAATTCAACACTTTTTTGCCTGTACCTTCATCATACTGTGCAATAATAGCCACTATACATTACCAAATTATTCTACCGCCATTAACAGTGCTCCTTAAGGAAGGGTTCTTCTTTTCCTTCCCCCCTCTTACCACTGGCAACCTCTAATACATGTGGGTCTCTACATTTTGCAGGTAGATTTGTAATAGTATTTCTTTTGCAGCCTCGCTACATTTTGTCATGGCAAGTGTGGCATTTCACTCCAACACCTGGAAAATGGCTAATAGCTCTCTGTTGGTAGAAACTGAGGCCAGCCAGTTGGCTCTGGGAAGGACTTCATTGAAAGCCATGGCCCTGCCTTTGCACAGACCAAGTGGTGTGTTTGAGTGAGGTGCCAGGGACCTCTTTCACTGCAAATCCTGTTGCTTGTGCTGCTTTAGAAGTGAAGACAGGCTGCCCCTTCACAAGGATATGCCATTGTGAAGCCTCCCAGTGCAGAGAGGAAACGCAAAGGGAGCCCCCACCCCTTTTGTTTGTGAAAACATCAGTAATGTTTGCCAAGCATTACGATAGTCACAGAGAGAATCTTGTTTCTGTAACAAGCATCTTTTAACTACCGGAATGAGTTCTTGGAAGATGAGGAAAGTTAAGCCACATAGTTTTGAGTGTGAGTTTGTTCGTCTCCTCCTCCTCTATAACCTTTAGAGGCTTCTCTGAGAACTTCATCTGGACTTCCTAAAATGGTGTTCACTGTGCTCTAACCATCGTCCAGGTAGCACAGGCGGAGTGGACACTTGTGAAATTAACGTCATCCCCCTTTTTTCTTTTTAAATCTTTAAAAAAAATCATTTTATTGAGGGCTCATACAACTCATCACAGTCCATCCGTCCATTGTGTCAAGCACATTTGTTGCCATCATCATTTTCAAAACATTTTCTTCTTGAGTCCATGGTATCAGTTCACTTCCCCCCTCCTTCACCCTCTCTCCCTCCCAAACTTTGATGATTTATAAATTACTGTTATTTTTTTCATGTCTTACACTGACCAACGTCCCCCTCCACCCACTTTTCTGTTGTCCATTCCCCTAGGAGGGGGGTCATAAGTAAGTCATTGTGATTGTTTCTCCTTTCTCGATCCACCTTCCCCTTCCCCTCCTGGTATACTTACTCTCAATATTGGTCCTGAGGGGTTTATTTGTTCTGGGCTCCCTGTGTTTCCAGCTCTTATCAGTACCAGTGTACATGCTCTGGTCCTCCCAAATTTTACCTGAGTAATTTCCATATTTTGTGGCATCATATATGCATACTTGGAAATACAGATTTTTTTTTTCTTCTAATGAGGTTGTGATTTTAATAGGTCCTTTTTCTACGTAGCAATGGTCAGGACGAAACACTTCCCTGGGACACACAGGAGGAAGAGGATAGCTGAACTAAGGGAAGAAGGTGTGACATGATGCCCAGGTTGTGGTAATTTGGAAACAGATGGGAACTGATGCCATCTTCCCAAAATCAAACCCGAACTCACTGCCATCGAGTTGGTGCTGACCCTTAGCAAGCTCTAGGAAAGGAGAGAGCTGTTCCTGGGTTTCTGTAACTCTCTAGGAGAGCAGAAATCCTTCTCTTGCTTGAGGAGGCTGGTGTTTTTGAACAGCTAACCTTGTGACTAGTAGCCCAACATGTGTAACCACTACGCCACCAGGATCCCTTACTGCCATTATAAAGGTGCTGTATTCTCTACAGACTTTAGGAGCCATGCACACAATGAATGTTACTGGGGCTACGTTAATGAGCAGGAAAGTTTTGGTTACAGAGAGTTTGAGAGGAAGGACTGGTGCTATGCGCATCCCCCAGGGCTGGCCACCCCTCTGATGGAGAGCTCGAGGCATGCAGGTGTGGATACAGCCACAAAGGGAGATGCACTTCCTCTGCTCCCGGTGCAGGCTCTTCCATATCTTATTCCGTGTTTGTTGTTCTGTGCCGTTGTGTCAGCAATCATGTCAGCCCTCACGTCATGGTACCTCCCCCCTCCCCCAAGCACAACAGAGCAAAGCATGACCCAGTGCTGTACCATTTTCATGATTGGTTATAGATTGGACATTGTAATCCAGAGAGTTTTGATTGACTGATTCTCAGAAATAGATGGCCAGTCCTTTCTTCGAGTTATCGCTCAGCACAGTAGAGGACATAAGAATAGTTTGCTGTTGACATTTTCTGCAGTAAATTAATTTTTTCCAGAACTTTCCATGAATAGTCTCAGAAACTCACATGGCCAGTTCTGCCCCCTGCCCTTTGGGGCTGCTGTGAGACGACATTGATCCTGTGGCTTTAAGTTTGGGGTCTTGGGAGATTTTAGACATTGGACTGCCTAGTCTCATAAGTTCCCTCATACAGAAACTAAGGTTCTGCATATTAACCTAAAAGCATGCTTTCTTTGCCTTTCCTTAGAGAGTTTAATTTTTCTTCAGAGGAGTCTTCCTCCAGGGCACCTAGTGTTACAGTGCATAACAAAAATCAAGGCCGAGACACCAAAAGGTATTTTAAAATCAATCAATCTCTCTCTCTAAGTGGTAATGATTTACAGGTTTGAGGATGAGTGAGAAATGAGAGAATTGTGTTTCCTACATGCATCTCGGATGTCCCTCCCATCAAGTGCTTTGTTCTTATCGGTCTTAGGGGCTGTAAGTTGGTCCCAGCCCACAGCAACTGGGTGTACCGCAGAAGGAAATACCACCACTTTTTGTGCCATCCCACAATTGTTCTGATGCCTGAGCCCATTTTGCCGTCACTGCCAATCCATCTTACTGAGGGCTCCTCTCTCGTTTGCTATCCTCCACTTTCCCAAGCATGATGTCCTTCTACAGTGCATTAATCTGGATGAGTAAAGGAACAAATCCAGAGACACTCATAAGTGTATAAGAGGGAGTTTTAGATCCAAGAGTAATTGTATATTAAGAGAACCTCCCAGTCCGGGCCACATCAAGTCCCTAAGTTCAATATTAGCTCATAAGTCTGATATTAACCCGTATGTGTGATACTAGTTCATAAATTCTTCCTCCGACTCACACAGCACGTGCAATGAAGATGCTGAAAGCAGAAAGAGCACAGGCCACTGGGTGAAAAGTCTTGTGGAAGCATCTCAGTGCTGGCACGGCTCTCCATGTGGCTCCTCCAGCTCCAGGGCTCTGGCTGCCATCAGCATAGCTCCATGCTTCTTGTCAACAGAGTGTGAAGCAGAGTGTGTGTGCCGCCTCCAGGGAGGAAGACAGGAGCTCCCAGAATCTGCAGGAGAAGGCCATGCCCACATAGAGGCATCGTTGGCTATGACCTGACTGACAGGCTAGCCTCCACCCCTTCACTCAAATTGACAGGAGATTATGTAACTGCCACAGACCACCCCTGTCAACTCGACACTTTTACAACACTTTTTAATCGTATATAACTTTTAAGCAAAACAATAATAAAATATCTGTACCTAACAGGATAAAGCTAAAATGCATACAATTCAATATGTGCTAGCCTCATTTAAACATAATATTCTATAAGCAAACAATTTGCCTAACAATTTCAATTAAATGAACACCTACCCACAATCCTACAAGCATATTTCTGCACCTTTGAAAGGCAGCAACTTCATTCCTTTGCCCTCCCCATTTTGGGCATCCCATTTCTATACTGCCCACTGATGTCAACCCAGCACTCTGAGAAGACAAGCATGTTCTTTGATGTGAAGAATCTTCATTCCAGTTGGAACCTTGTGAGTTTGCATTCATAAGCAAAGTCAAATCAGGACAGGCCATTCATAAAGTTAGCAGCTATATACACCAATTCCCATGCTCAAAAACCTTTACTACATCTGGTTGGGTTCTGGTCAGCTCAGTTTGGGCCACCTCACTTAACCTCACCAGGGTGCCCATTGGCCATCTCACCTTTGGACCATGGGCAACGTCATAAACTCTCAACAACCCAGGCCTCCTTGGGGTAGGTCATGAACTTCAGCCAACTCTCTCTCATCTTTTGTAGTCCTAGAACCAGGTCCATGTGTGTCAGTGGCCGGTCTCTTTGATAATATGTCCAAAGTATGTAAAACAGAGCCTTACCATTTGTGTCAGACTGGGTTGACTAAAGAAAGAAATCCAAAGACTCATTTATGTGTCAACCTGGTGAAACATAATAAATCATGTTATTGGGGACTCTTTCAGCTCATGTAACAATCCTACATCAATTGTATCAAACACATTTGTACATATGTTGCCATCATCGTTTTCAAAATATTTTCTTTCTGCTTGAGTCTTTGGTATCAGTTCTTTTTCCTTCCCTCCCTTACCCACCCACCCTCCCACCATCGTGAACCTCTGATAAACTGTTTTTATGTCTTACACAAACCACTCTCTCCCTTTCCCCATGTTTCTATTGTTCGTACCCCAGGGATTGGGCAGAGTTTATACGACGATCATTATAGTTGACTCCCCATTTCCCCTCCTTCTCCCCCTTCCCCTTTCCCCTACCTTCATAATATCACTACTCCCATTACTGTAAATCACCTTTTAATACATGCTCTGACTTGGGGCCCTCTGTCAAAAGACTCATCACAGCATGCTACTGTCAGGTCAGTGTCTGTGGAGTGCTAAAGCAGAGGAAAATGGAAAATGAGAGTTTCAATCCTTGGGAAGAAGAGTTGAGGCCACTGTATGAGTTTTTCTGAATAGCATTAGATTTCCTCTTGGAAAAGTCCAGTTAGAGAAAAAGAACTTTGAGAACAAATATTAGTCAGCTGACTTGCTTCTGAACGGGACAGACTTTGTACCTTGGCAAATGAATGGTTATCCTAGAACCTATTGAACTTTTGCCACTGAGTGATTGTGAGCAGGCTGACAGAGCCAGTGGGGAGGAGCACAGTGTCGTCCGCACTAGTCATCAAGGTGCGGACTCTCCAGGTGTAGCGAGAAGCCAGCCCTGTCAACAGGGCAATACCCTTTAACTTGCGTGGCTCAGTGATGGTTGCTGTGCTTGATTTTTTTTTTTTCCAATTCAGAGAATTTTGAGACTTGGCAGTATGTGGAGAAAATGGCCCAGAGGCTCATCTCTGCATTTGTCCACTTTCTAGCTGAGTCCTGGGGTCAGTTATTTGAACATCTGCCCATGTTTCCTCACCTGGGGCTGTGTTTCTCAGACTCCCTCTCTGGCAGACTGGTTGAGAAATGTCAAGACTGATAGGAGATTAAAATGAAAGCCTTGCTCATCCCTCAGTAGGCATTCAGCGTACATCAGTTTCTCCTTAACTCAGATTTTAGTTTTCAAATGGTCCTTGAGGCGTTCTTTTCACCACTGAGTTTTGAAACATGAGTAAGTCTTTAAGCCAACAGCTTGGTGCTAGAAGGAGCTGCTTATCAGAGATAAACCTAAGATCCTCGTAGCCCGACAGGTTCAGTATGCCAGAGCAAGGCGGCCAGCCTTACAGATGCGTCCGTCCACACCTCACAGCTCAGGACCCTGGCCCTGGCCCTGAGCACCCAGAGCTGCCACACCCAGCTGCACATGGCCTATTCACAAACCATCAGATCACTTTTTGAAAACACTGTCCCAAAGGTCACCTCACTCGAGGGCATCGACAACGCAGGGACGGTGCCGTGATTCACACGCCCGCAGACCCTGGAGTCTGATATTCTATTCCGGTGTGGAATTCGTGTATGTAAATGTCCGGGGACATGCCAGGGACCCCGCTCTGGCCCGGGAAACTCCAGGAACCCGAATGCTGGTAGCCTCCAGCGCCTTTCCTCTCTCGCCCCATCTTTCTTTCCCAGGGGCAGCTCCATTGCTCCGTGAATGGCAGCTGCCTGCCGGCGTCTTCTTTTGAAGTCAGCCAGGCGCGAGGCATGTCCGTTCCCATCCTGAGGCTCGTTCAGCTGCCGGACGAGAGTGGATTTACTGGGCTGTGGCTGTTAACTTTTCACATTTGCATAAAGGCAGCCTCCACTCCCCCGGCACGGTTCGGTCTCGTCCGCCTCCCTGCCCCGGGGTGATTGTGCTCAGCGGCAGGCTGTGTGAAGGGGAGAGGCGCCGAGTCCACGGGGGCCGCGTCCGGGCGCCGCGAGGGCAGCTGGGCGTCCCCGGCTGGGAGGTAGGAGCGCGGAGAGCGGGTGCAGCGGGCCGGCTGCAAACGGAAGGGCTGCCCGTGCGCTCGGGCCCGCGCCGCCGCCAGGGGGAGGCTCCGGCCGAGGCCACGCTGCCCGGGGGACAGCCGGGGCGCGGGGTCGCCGACGGTGGCGCGGCGGCCGGGCCCCCTGCAGCCCCCGAGCCGGCCCACCCCGCCGGCCTGCCCCCCTCCCTCGGCGCTGCCAACCCGGCTCCCTCGCTCTCTCTCTCTCCCCCGTGTTGTCAAACAGGAAGTGCTCGGCTCGCGGTAACGTGCCGCCGGCTCGGAGAATGGAGGAGTGAAGTCTCCCGCCGCCGCCGCCGCCGGCTGCCGCCTCCGGAACCCGCCCGAAGCCGAGGCCCCGGAGAGCGCCCCGAGGGCGCAGGGCGGCCGCGGGGTCCAGGTGAGTGGGGCCGGGCGGGGAGCCCCGGGGCCGGGCGCGGGGCTGTCACGGGTCGCCGCCCCCTGCGCGCGCGGCTGAGCGCCATCGCCTGCTCCGCGCGCGGCCGCCGGGCGGGGTGGGGTGTCCGTGTCGCCGGCACCGCTCGCGGCGCGCCTCGCCGGGGCTCTGCAGCTCGCCCGCGGCCGCCGCCGGGGCTGGGGGAGCGCGGCGGGCACGTGGGGCCAGCGTGCAGTGCCCGCGGGGTTCGCCGGGGCGCGCGGGCTCCCGGGACCGCCGGTGCCGCCCGCCTCCCGGAGTGGGCAGACGCCCGCCCGCCGCGCTCCTCTCCACTCGGGCTGCAGCAGCTCTTTGTTCCTTGCCGGCGGGCGGGGGTGGGGGTATGGGGGTGGGGGGTGGCGAGTCGGACTGAAAGGTTCTGGGCAGCCCTCGGGGATGGGGTGGGGGTGAGGGTGCGGGTGAGGAGAGGGAGAGGAGGGTACGTGGGGCGTGGAAAGTGGCCAGGAGGCGAGAGCCTGGGCATCCCGGCTGGGTAGCCCCCCACTTCAGCTGGGGAGACGAGGAGGGGCCGCGCCGGGCCCACCGTGTGAGGCCAGCCAGGCCGGCAGGAACGGAGGGGCGTCAGATGCAGGCACGCCCAGGAAAGGTTGGGATCAGGAATGAGGGACCAGCGCGCTGAGGTGTTTAGTCTGGTGTCTGGCTTGTTAAGGCGGGTGTGCTTTCTTGGCCAGGTGCCCCTCTCCAAGACAGAAGGTACTTTTCAAAGTATGAGGCAGGCTTCTTTCTTTACTAAGCCCCATTTGTCATCCAAGTACACCGAGAACGACTTTGCGAAACTTTACCAGCTAGATCACGGTTTCGCAGGCCCGCAGTTGCTCCATCTGAAGTGTTCCCGGGCCGAGAACAGAAGGCTGGGAAAGACTGGTTCCAGGTTACAGATGCGTGGCTTGTTCGTTCCTCAGACTGCTCTTCTCTCAGCAGAGCAGATGGACTTCTTCCTGCATGGCCAGCCTTGCTGCCCTGTCCGTATGCATCTATCTGGGAGAACACCAGTCTTGAGGCCACACTGAGATGGGGGAAAGTTGCCTGCTCGAGGCGAAGACTGCGCAGTGTCCAAATGCTTAGACAGTATTGAACCTGGCACAACATCGGACTCTTCATAGGCGCGAAAGTGAGGGAATGACTGGAGGAAGAGAGCAAGACTCCTCCCTAGAAGGATCTCTTTGTGTCATGATTACCTGACTGCTTGTCCTTAGTTAACACTTTCACTTATTGGGCAGCCAAGTTTCCAAAGGAACGCTTTACAGAATGTAAAATGCCTGATGGATGATGTTGACTATGACATTGAAAGGTGGGAAAACTGATCATACAATATATTCACTATATAATGTGGCTTTGACAGGAAAACCTTTTGAAGTCAGGTAGCTTGGTAAATTGTGAGCTACAAACCCTCCTCTTTTATACCAGCTACAGGAAAGTAATTTGGATGATAAGATTCCTTATTCCATTAGCTCTTTAGAGCTTTAATCTCTTTCAATATGCTTTGGCTTTGAGCATTGTGATAATATCAATAAT
This sequence comes from Nesogale talazaci, assembly GCA_004026705.1. Classification (NCBI taxonomy): domain Eukaryota; kingdom Metazoa; phylum Chordata; class Mammalia; order Afrosoricida; family Tenrecidae; genus Nesogale; species Nesogale talazaci. The sequence continues at coordinate 143,372 of PVJH01001181.1, read as the reverse complement.
TGGCCTAATTGTATTAGCAGTAAGTAACCAAGATTCACTAGGAGAACGGAACAATTAATTTCATCCCTACATAGATAGATAGTTGTGAGCTTCCTAACTTTGAATTAAAAAGTGAGATGTCTCCATCACTGCCTCTGTCCTGCCAAAGGCATCACAACATTCAGAATGGAAACAAGCCATGACCTACACAAATTCAGAGTTGTTTTTTAATCTTTGTTTTCCCACCCATTTCTATTCCTTGTCTTTTGGCTCATTAATTTATTTGGGGTTTTTCCCTTGCACATTTTTCACTTTACTCCAAGCAAAACACAATGCAGTGATTTCAGCCACCTCCAACCTTGTCACCTATCTAGGGACAGGATTGCCTGGATTTAAACTCTGGAATAATAACACCTGGCCTCTCTATTGCCACTTCATATGGTGAAACTCTTGACTCCCTAGTCAAAAAGTTGGTGCTTTGTACCCACCGCGAGGAACCCTGGTGGCATACTGGCTTGCGTGGTGGGCGACATCAAGATGAGCAGTTTGAAACCCCCAGCGGCTCTGAGGAAGGAAGGTGAGGCAGTCGATTCTTGGATGAATTTCGGTCTTGGAAACCTACAGGGGCAGTTTTCCGTGGCGCCACTGGCACTCGGTGAGTTTGGTTTGGAGCAGTACCCAGGAAGACAGGCCTGGTTGCTTCTGAAATTTCACGGCCTTGAAGCCCCCTAGAGCATTTCAGTTTTGCCCCCATGAGGTTGCCATTTAGTTGGAATTGACTCCGTGGCAACCACAAGCAACATATTGCAGCTTTCTTTTGACAGAACTTTTCTTTTTTCCTCCATGTGTCTCACTTACAGTTTGCTGTTCCTCTCAGCAGGCTGCTGAGGTGGACTTCCTATCAGTCCGTTTTTGTAGAGAGAGAGGGAACACTGAGTTGATAAGGAGTGCCTCCTCAGGGATCATGTTAGTAAGCAGAATGGCTGAGACTTGAGCAAGGGTCCTTGGATTTATAATCATTGGCTCTTTCCTCACCTGGACGTTTGCTGCCTGAGGAAGACATGACGGTGCTGACGCAGGTGGTCCACAGCTCAACGTGAGACGGTGAGCACTGACCTAGACTAGCTTTACCTGCGTGACCAGGGGTCTTCCACTCTGCTCTGCTCACTGCTGTCCAAAGGACCTCCACCCCCTGCCCGAGTATGTTTGAAATCACACTGACCTTTTGTCAGTGACTAGATTTAGCTGGGTTTGCGTCCCTGTGACTTACATTCTACCCCTATCCTAACGGCGTATTTTTGATAAATAGTTGTCTGCTGTCAGCTCTTAGTGGGTAAATATCTTTTTTTGAAGAGTCAAATTAGCCTGTTTTACTTCTAGAGTGTCCCTAGAACAAAAAGGTCTCAAAATAAACAAGTTACTCAATGATATATACAACTCTCTGTAGACCCCACGACTGCCAGCACTGTAATATAACTCTTCGCTGATGATCCATACTAATGAAAAAATGGTAAACATGTACACACTGGACATAATAAAATTTTAGAAATATTTCCCACATGGAAATACATTCGCTTAAAAAAATAAAACTGCAGTACTTGAAGATTCTCTTTGGTTCAAAGTTGGAGTCTATCCCCTGAGAAATGCTGCCTTTTCTCTCCAGTCCTTTTAATACCACGGAGGCATGCTGGCACAGTTGGTTATGCCCCGGGCTGCTGATCACAAGCTCAGCAATCGGAAGCCCCCAGTTGCTGCCAGGCAGAAAGAGGAGAAGGACTGCCCCCATACAGATGTGGAGCCTGGGAAACCCTGGGGAGCAAATCCACCCTGCCCTATAGGGTCGCAGTGAGTTCATTCAACTTGCTGGCAGTGGTAAGGCGTAGGACGTGCAGTGTCTGCTCTGGTTGATAACTTTCCTGCTGTAGAAATGTGTCCAGTAGAGGGGAAGAGGCTGGAGGGGGGTGAGGTGGAGGAGATAAAGCAAGTACTCTTCCTTTCTTACAGTGGAGAAAGGACTGGTCTGTGCATTCTTTCCTAATGCACATTGTACTGCTGTTCTTGTCTGTCCTGGTGAGTTGCAGTGACTTGTGAGCCAGCTCTGTGTTTTCCAACAGAAAGACAGAGTGAAAGGGTAACTAGCTTTGATGTTAAATGCCAAGGAAAAGTAATGTCAAAGGAGGGGTAGGAGCAGAAATCATGTAAGTAGATTTTCCATTTTTAAGCACTCTCTCCTCATGACTACTAGAAAGTGGACATTATCTTCCTAGTCAGAAACTCAGCTTTAAAAACGTGCCCCTTCACAAAACTCTGGAAGCATTTATTTTACACTGGATAGTTTCAGACATCAGCAGTTTTAATTTTTGTCCCTGATGGCAAAATATTTAGTGACATTACTCCATAATACCGCTCAAATGTAAGGACCATAGCACCGTGTGACATTTGTAAAATAGTTTATATATGTGTGTGAGGTAGGGATTTTTGGCTTTCCTATAAGTGTTTCTTTTTTTCATTCCCAGGGAAGCTTGGGTTACTTGAAATTTTGCCCTTTGTGAACATTCCTTGAAGTTATATTGTCTACAAGCAATATTACTGGATTCTAAAAGTTAGTACAGGCTTACTAATGTTAACAAGAATTGTGCATATTGTTGTCAAGTTACCACCCCCGCCCTCCCCCCACCCCCAGTACTGCATGAGGATTTCTTTGGATTGTGCCCAGCTGGTAGATCATGCTTGATAAGAGGATCAGTGGGAAAGGAGCAAGACCCTCAACAAAATGGCCCCATGGTGCCCGGAGCCCAGGACCCACTGGCTTTCATTCTCGTTGCTGTGACTTGGAGCCAATGAGACCATTTCTCACAACAACAACCAACCTGATAGATGCTATTTGTACCTCATTGTGTTATTTTGCATTTCCCTGATTTCTAGTGAGGTTGAGCATTTTCTTCATCTATTTCCCATTCGTTTTATTTTTCTGTTGATTTTTTAGCCGATATTTTCTTATGCATTTTTTGCCTTTCTCTTCTAAGAAGTTCTTTGAGGGATTGTTTTTTAAGCAGCTCCTTAAATATCCCAGAAACTATTTTCTTATTAGATTTAAGTTGTGCCTTCTCCACACATGTTGCTCCTCTGACAATTTTGTCTGTGACACCTTCCTTAGCCAAAGAATACTCAGTGTATTTTTTTAACTTATCAATTTTTATAATTATAGTTTGGACATTTTGAGTCATTTAGGAAGTTTTTTCTTTTCCTGGAATTACAAGCACAGTCTCCTCACTTTCCTATATTAGTTTTATAGATTCACCCATATCACTTTGGTTTTTAAGCTGCTTGGAATTAGAAATGTGAGGTATAAATTCAGCTTTAGTTTAAAGAAATCTGTTTGGATCATAAACCAGCACTATTTATCAAGTCACCCAGCCTTGTCGCACAGTGTTTCTGTGCCACCTCTAGTCCATAAAGGTTTATTTCGGGGTGTGTGAGGGTGAGTGCCTGTGTTTTTCTGAGGTCTCTGTTTTGTTCACTTGTCTGCAGTGGCTGACTAGGGTTAGTCGTAGTAGAGGAACGTTGGAAGTCCAGGAGTTAAGCACTCTGTCATTAACCTCAAGATCAGCAGTTCAGACTCACCAGGGATAAAGATGTTTCCGTGAGCTTCCGCATTGATTTCAGTCTTAGAAACCCTGCCCCGTAGTTCAACTAGAGAGTTGGTGCTGAGCCTTGGAAACAACTTGAGGAGTACAGTTTGGTTTGGGCTCAGCCATCAACATCCTTGCTTTAATCACCATGGCTTTGTCAGATACAGATTTATCTAACCTTACCTTACCTGGTTGATCTGCTAATATAGAGGTAAAGCTTCAAACTTGTTTAGAATATTTTTAGGTAAATTGTGCCACTTATTGGCATGAATGTTATAGACATGTTTATTTCTCTGGGAATATTTTTTAACTTTCTTGGTAAAATAATTCCATTTGACATCCTTCACATTGCATTTACACCTCTCTTTCTCTTTTAAAAGCAGCACAGCACCCTTAGGCACCCTATATGGGTGCCCCTTCATACCTGTTGGCTATCTCGGTAAGCCAGTGGGTGGCTCGTGTCAGAGGCTTCTCTTTCTTTTCTGCTCTGTGCAGGCCTCATGTGGCTTTGAATGAATGAATGTTGTATAAGCGTGGCGTGTAACACATAAGTGAATGAATACTCCTCGAAGTCAGTTAATTATACTTGTCTTGTCATTAGCAAACATCACTGTTTAGTTTCACCTCAGTTTTCTCCAAGTTTGCTTCTCTCCATTCTGCTGCCAATCCACTTCTCCCGTCTCCAGTTTATGTCACACTTGAACGCCCAGTCACTTTGTTTGATAAGCAGCTTATTTCTCTGCCTAGGCAGTGTACAGTGTGCTTTCCCCATTGTCTCTAAAATGGGATGAAACCATGTTGCATATAGCATGGTGTATCATCATAAATACTTTTGAAATTATTGTGGGGAACAGACTCTGTTTTAAAGATAGAGATGAGATGACATGACGACTGTATCTCAGGATTATATGAGTAGACTGTATTTTATTTTACTTTCTTTCATCTGTACTACTTAAACAATTTTATAAAGATGAGAGGAGGCTGTGGACTTTTTAGTGACCAAAACCTATACAGCTTGCAGAAAGCTTGACAAACCCATCATGCTGGAGGATTTTAGAGTCTAAATCCTTCATAGACAGCTGAGGGCAAAGTTCTTCAACTTAGGGAGAGTTCTCTTCTGCTTTGAACTGGATGTATTAAGTATTCACTTAAGCTTAATTATAATAACCCCACCCTACTCATTAGAGGACTTCCATCGGTTCAGATATTTTTCACTTCTCATTCAGATTCAGATGCTTCTGTGCAGCCCTGGCGAGTTGTCACATGCCTCTGTCACACCTAGCCCCTCTCCGTTATCCTAACATGAGTGACAGCCCACGTCCTTCATTCATTTAACAATGACTGAGCTCCAATCTATTAACTGCTAGTTCTCTTCTCGCTCTTCCTCCTACCTGCTGTGTTCCAGACTCTGTGCCACATCCTCGAGGAGTCACTGTGACGAGGCCTGACCCCGGAGGATAGGCACATCAACCATTAAGATTCTCAAGCACCTACAGTGATACATTTCGGAGGCTGGGTGGTGCCGGGATTAAAGTTGGCAGCTGCTCACTGCAAGATTGATGGTTCCCACAGGCTGGTGTGCTTCTTCCATGTGGGCTTTGTTGCTTCTGAGCTGGGTGCCTGCTTGCTTACTCAAGCCTTTAAGACCCCAGATGCTATATCTTTTCATAGCCGGGTACCAACAGTTTTTTCTCCACATTTGCTTACGCACACATTTGTTGTCAGTGATCATATCAGGAAAGGGAGCACGCAATGTTACCGTTTTTAGTTCTTAAATCCTGATAACTGATCCCTTTGACAACTCATGGTCCATACGCTGATGTGCTTCATCCACGTGGGCTTCGTTGCTTCTGAGCTGGATGGCCGCTTGTTTACTCAAGCCTTTAAGACCCCAGACGCTACATCTTTTGATCGCCGTGCTTATGCACACATTTGTCTTCAGTGATCGCGTAGGGATGGTGAGCATCATGGAAGGTCAATTTAATAGAACAAAGTGTTCTTGCATTTAGGAAGTACTTGAGTGGAGGTCCAATGCCCATCTGCTGTTCTACTACTAAGACTATATGTATAAGTTCGCTGATCTTATACATTGTCACACATAGATATATGCACCTATGTACCTGCCTGTATATAAAGGCATCTATAAAGGAATCTGGTATTAGGCATCAAAGAACTAAAATTATATCATTGTAAATAAGGGGGAGTACATATTGGTGACCCAAAGCCCATCAATAGGTGAAACGACATCCACTTACAGAGGGGTTGCAGGGAGTCGGTGGGCCAGTTAAAGTACAATGTAGTAACAACGAAATATGCATCTTTCCTCTAGTTCTCAAATGCTTTCTTATACCCATTATCATGATGCCGGTTCTACCAGACAAGCCTCACTAGAACAGGGGATGTACACTGGAGGCGGAAACATGGGGAACTTAGGATAGATATTCCCTCAGGGCGAATGATGTGAGTGGTGATACTGGGAGGGTGGAGGGATGGTAGAGTAGGAAGGGGGAACCAACTTCAGGGATCTACATGTAACCTCCTCTCTGGGGCATGGCCAACAGGAAAGTGAGTGAAGGGACACATTGGACAGTATACGATATGAAATAGCAATTTGTAAATTATTAAAGGTTCATGGGAGGGAGGGAGGAAGGGGAATATGGGGAGCTGGAACTGGGGGCCTAAGTGGAGGGAGGATATTTTGAGAGATGATGGTAACAAGTGTTCAAATGTGATCTGCATACAATTGATGTATGTATGGATTGTGAGGGGAGGTATGTGAGTACCCAATAAAATGATTCATTTTTAAAAAAAGGGGGGAGAGGAAAGAGGAGCTTTTTTTTTTTTTTAAAAGAGGAGCTATACCAAGGGCTCAAGTGGAAACAGTTTAGAAATGTATGTGGCAACATGTGTGCAAATGTGCTTGATACAGATGATGTACTGAATGTTATAATAACTGTAAGAGCCCCCAATAAAATTATTTTTTTTAAATGATCTTCCAACTACAAAAAAAGAAAAAAAAAAGATTGATGGTTCAAACCCACCATCCCCTTTGCAGGAGACAGATGTGGCAGTCTGCTTCCATAAAAACGGAAAGCCCCGTGGGACCACTGGCTCTGTCCTTGAGTATTGCACTGAGCAGGAATGGACTTGATGACACTGCCTTTGGTTTATGTCCAGTGGTCAGGTCATTGTGATCAGTAGTCATAGAGAGGGGGACACAGGAGGGAGCCATTTGTTCGTGCTTACTTCTGAGGAAGGAATTCACAAAGAGACTTATTGGCTTGCTGAATCTCGGAGGGTTTAAGATGAGTTTCTAGGATGAGCACAGGGCCTGATTGCACTGTCTGTTAATTGTAGGACTGCTAACTGCAGGGTCATTGGTTCAAACCCACCAACCAATTCATGGGAGAGCGGTGAGACTATCTGTCTTCCATAAAGATCTACAGCCTGAGAAACCCTTGAAAGCAGCGGTTCTCAACCTGTGGGTTGTGACCTCTTTGGGGGTCGAATGACCCTTTCACAGGGTTTTCCCGATTCATAACAGTAACAAATTACAGTTATGGACTTTTAAATTTGGGTTTATTGGTTTTCATTGCTATTAGACTAAGCACAAACTGGAAAAAAATTCATAGACAATATATTGCTCCATGAATCTAGGTTAATAAAAGCTTTCCTTCCCTTTAGGTTAACACACACACACACACACACACACACACAGCAACGAAAATAATTTTATGGTGGGGGGAGGGTTCACCACAACATGAGAAACCATATTAATGGGTCTTGACATTAGGAAGGTTGAGAACCAATGCTCCAAAGAGTCACTATGAGTTAGAACAGGGCGTTCACATTTTTTCAGCATGAGAGCTATTTATACAATAGTCAAGTTAAAATCATCTACTAACTACAAAAATGCAAAGCATATTTTTATTACGCATTAAGAATTCTTTATATGTACAATGTATGTTTACGTTCCTTTCCTAACCGCTTGGGTCCATATTACATAACACAACACAATGAGCTATGTACATTTTTTTGTCATTACCTGAGTTAACTCTGATGACTTACACTGGATGGAATGAGCCAGAGATTCATAGTCCAGGCAGTAGCTGCTGACAGCCAGCCTCAAGCACATTTCCAAATGATCACCAGTCATGGTGGAATGGGGTACATGGACTTAATGAACTTTATGTGGGAAAAGGCTGACTCACATGAATAAGTAGAGCTGAATAATGCAGTGAAGTAGGTAACACATTTTCTCTTGTTTGGGGACTTTCCCTCTGCAAGTAAGTTCCAGAACTGTTCATGCATTCTGGACTTCAACTGAACGTCAGCTTGTAGTGTCAAAATCTCCCATTTCATATGAAAGTGATATGTTTTTGTTTTCTTACTTGGTCCAGCTCCCCCACGCATTTTAGTGCCCTTTCTTACGTTTAAGAGAAAAAAGCTGAGGTCTCAAAATTGGCGATAACTTAGCTTGTCAGTTTTGCTGCACTCGGTGCAGTTATTTGTGCATGTGTTGACACCTAAGATTGCATCTGATTGGCTGTTCTTAAGTGACAGTTTGAGGACAGACTCATGACGATTTTTTAAAGCCATGAGATCTACCTACATTGCGATCATATTGAGCACTCCTCAGTTAGGAGGATAGCAGTGGGCTGGTTTTCGTTTGGGGTCAACAGAAAAGCAGTCCTAACAGAGGACGCATCCCGTTAGGTTCAGAGCTGTGAGTAAGAGGTGTATGTGGCCCAGGGATGGAGGGTGAGGGATGGAGCGGAGAGACCTTGGTGTGGAAGGCAGGGGAGGCTGGGGTAAGTCTTGGTCCGGTGGGCAGAGTTATGTAGGCCATTTCTGGAAATTTGGACTTTGTCCTGACAGCATTGTGGACTCATCAAATGGTGAAGCACATGCTCCAACTAGTATCTTACGGTACTGTGAAAAGAAAACAGGGAGCAGCCCAGAGGTTCTCAGAGAAATGCAAGCAGAGACCACGGGCCCTGGGCTAAGGGAATTGTGACAGCAAAGGAAAGGAGAGGGTGGCTTTAAGAAACAAGCAAGAGAAGGACTTGTTGACTGGTTCGATGCAAAGTGGAAGGAGAGCAAGTAGGGAGTGGTAGAGAAAGACGACTGAATTTTTCCAGTTGCAAAAAGGTACTGGCCAAGGGGGTCGTTGTCAGTATGGGACCCCCCAGGAGGAACCAGTTGGAAGAGAGACATCTGGTTCCCTGTGTGCCAAGTCCGGGTGCCTGTGGGACGTCCAACTGGCCCTGAGAATGAGCCCTGGGCCCTGGGCACAGTCAGCAGTGTTATATGTCACGCAGTTGGTTCTGATGGCCATGTATGTATCTGCAGGGAAGGCTAAAGCATAAAGATTAAGTGACTAAAGAAAGGTCGATAGAGAATCAGGAAGTTTTACTAACAAAATGTACAGTCCGGGCTACCTGGTGCTGCTTTATTTCCACATCTTGTGTCGCCTCAAGCACCACTCTTGTACAGCTGGTTATCTGAGACTTAGGGAAGCAACTTGCCAAGTCCTTCAGATTTAGCTATGCAGACTCAGAGCCACCCACCCACCCGGGGGGTTTCCCTGACTGTTGGGAGCAGAAAGCCCAGTCTTTGTCCCGCAGAACTGCTGCTGGTTTTGAACTGCCGACCGTGCAGATCACGGCCCAGTGTAACCACGGCACCACCAAGGCTCCTTAGTCACCCAGGTCGTTAAACAGCACAAAGCTGTTCATGTCTGTCAGAATCCACGGAGCGGCCAGGCGTCGTGAGGATTGGAAATGGGACATTGGCCTTGGCAATGAGGTGTTCATTTGGTGATCAGAGAACTCCTGGTGCCTAAAGCTACATGCCCCAGGTGAAGAAGGAGTAGGAAAGATAATAGGGAGGCTGAGTTCTGGGACACAGTTGGGTTTGGCATGAAATTCATTTTTCCTAATGCAGTTATATTACATATATGTTTGAAAACTGTATTTGAATGGGTTTGGCATGGAAGATTGTAGAGACATATCCACCCTCCTTTGACCCAGATGGTCAGGAGAAAAGGGGACGGTGTGTGTGACCCACGATGAGGGTTTGAGGGGAGAGGTAGGAAGTAGAGACTGCTCATTCCTCCTGGCTTGACTCCACAGTAAGAGGGGAGCTGTTGCCTGCTGAGAGGGAGGGGCCTTGAGGATGCCAACTGAGCATTTTATCCAGTTATCCAGTTTGGGATGAGTAATAATTGTACATCCTTGAGGGCTCCCTGGGGCTTTTGTCTGTGAGAACTGGGTACTGATGGTGGAATTTCCTCCCTGGCTTAAAGTAATATGATACACATCAATGATCTTTTAAAATGGAACCTGAAGCAGTTAAGTTTAGATCATAATATGAGGAATCCTGTGGTTCTGGAGCAGTGGTCTTCCACCTTCCTAATGCTCCGACCCTTTCATAGAGTTCCTTGTGGTGCCCCCCCCCCCATAAAATTATTTTTGTTGCTACTTCATAATTATAATCTTGCTACTGTTATGAATCAGGAAACCTCTGTAAAAGGGTTGTCTGACCTCCAAGGGATGGCGGCCTACAGGTTGAGAAGCGCTGTTCTAGAGGGAAAGGTAGAAAAGATGCGTGGAGACAGTAGGAGACTAACAAAAAATAAAAGAAAGAAAGAAGTGATTGTGCCCACAGGGCTGACGGTTCAAATCCAGCAGCTGCTCTCCAGGAGCAAGGCTGAGCTTCCTACTCCCACCAGGGCAGTGATGCCAAAAAAAAAAAAAAAAGAAAGAAAGGAAGGAAGGAAGGAAAGTAGTAGACCGTGTAGTGGGGAACTTGAGTTCCAAACCCAGTACTGCTATTAACCAGGAGAGCCTTAGGGAACATCAATAAATCTCTGCCTCAGTTTCCCTACCTGGGAATCAGGAAAGCTGCAGTTCATGCGCTCTCAAGTCTCCTGTCCCTTTGAGAATTTTCATGAGACCTATTATGCACCATTAAACAAACATGAGAGGGTAAGAGAACCGGAGGTTCTGGATGCCTGTTCTTGTTACTTTTGCACCTTCTGATGGCCAGTGTCCAGCGGTACCACGAGGAAACTGGCACTATGTGACCAGGACAGCAGGTGTGTCCACCCTTGTGGTTGAAAGTGGCCACAGCAGAGAAGTGTAATGTGAGATGAGCAGAAGAACTTCAGTAAGAGGCTGGGATGGCTGTCGGGCAAGATGAAGACAGTCTCCATTTGTCCTGAGAAGTCATAGGAGACAGATGGTCTGGTCATTTCATTCAGTGGCGGAAGGTCTTCCCATCCATATGTGTGATTTCTCTGTAATGTTTCTCTTCTTTTCTGGTTGCATTTTCTCTTCACCAGGCCTGTTTCTTCCGTAGTTAGGAAGATGGCACCTTAGGTGGGAATCCAGCAGTTGGGGAAGGTGAAGACTGTTTATTTGCATCTACTTTAAGGGTCCTTTCTCCTTTCCACCTCCTTCACCACCTCTTAATTTTCTTTGTCTGTAGAGAATTCAGAAAGGGTTTGCGGTATTTCATTTCTCTTCTCAGTGGGTATGTTCTTCTCCTAGAATGTTTTACTTTATAAAGCCAATTCTTTTTTTCTTCCTGTTAAGCACTTTGGAAGTGTGGTAAGCATTCAAAGGTGACTCCAGGTCAGAAAAGTTACTCCAGAGGAGGAAGGAGCACTTGAAAATCAAGTCACTGATCTTTCTCGGTGCTGATCCAGATTTCGGAAAACCGTGGGTATTTTCCTTTGCTCCCCATGAGCTATTACATACTTAAAGCTTAGAAAATTCTTCACAGGAAGAAACAGGGTATAACAGTTTCTCTGTGAGATTTTTTTTTTTTAATCATCCTTTTAGCTCAAGTCTGACCATTCCATCTCCACCCTACTGCTCTGGTTTCCCTTTGAAAGTCTGAGCTTCTCCACATAATTAAATTTTCTTCAAAGTGAAACATAGTTTAAAAACTTGCAGTTAAAATGTAGTCTCTAAATGTGTTGCTCTGTTTCCTGAGAAACAACAGGAAGGGTTTGATTTCTGAAAATAAACGGAATAGCCTAACTGTGAACTCAGAGCGGCAGAGATCAAAGATGTTAGCATCATCTCACAGGGGAAATTTTCAGTCATTTTTCTAACCTCAGAAAACCAAGACAAATACTTGTTTTGCTTTTGTTTCTTTGCATAAGGCACAAGATGTATGTGCAATTTGGGAACACGTCTTTAGAGAATACGTGACTATGCCATCATGTCTTGGCCTACATGCATGTGCTGTAGCTTAACCACTCACTGTGCAGCATGCCCAGGAGAACTCATTTCTATGTTGGGTTTGATATGGATATGATAGACAGGCAGCAGTGAAAAGAGCCTTCTTGGGCATTGAATTTATGAAGATCAGAAAAACCACTGACTCTCTGTAACCATGGAGACCCTAAATATGAACTTAGTCTCGCTACCTCAGCAAATCATTTCGTAGCTGCACTAGCCGCAACTAAGCTGTCTGTGTGGAGCACTAAACTTCACCAGAGAAGCAGTCTAATAGTGGTGGTTCTCAACTTTCCTAATGCCACGACCCTTTAATACAGTTCCTCAAGTTGTGATGACACCCCTCCCCCACGATAAAATTATTTTCTATCTATTTATTTATTTCTGGGCCTCACTGCCCTCTGGTGGTCGTGGGAGCTACCCAGCACTGCTCCTGAGAGCCGTCACTGGATTTGAACTGCCAAGTCCGCGGGCCACAATCCCGCCCTCAACCACCTACACCACCAGGGCTCAGCCTCATAAAGTTATTTTCATTTTTCCTTTATAACTGTAATTTTGCTACTGTTAGGAATCAGGGGACCCCTATGAAAGGGTCATTGGGACACCTCCCCCACCCCCCCAAAAAAAAAAAAGGAGTTGCGACCCACAGGTTGAGAAGCACTGCTATGGGATAATAACACCTGTGAATGCTGGAACCTGTCAGAGGTGGAAATGTCAAATCTCTTCCCCTGAAGAGGAGCCCTGGTGGCAGAGCGGTTACCCGTTGGACTGCAGCTTCAGCAGTTTGAAGCCGCCAGCGGAGGAGCTCACACCGGAGAAAGATGAGGCTTTTGACCACGGGGAAATGTTACCAGCCCCCCAGACTCCACAAGGGCCATGGCGTGAGTCAGAGTCAGCTCCCTGGCACTGAGCTGCCTGTATCTTTTCATTGGTGTAGTTAGAATAGTCACATTGAAGCAATCAGTGATGGATGGATTGGTGGGCGGATGGCTACCATGGTGGTTTTCTATTGGTTGCCATCAAGCTTTCTTTTACCCCTTTTTCTGCCATCTGTTTTTTTTTTTTAATTCCGCCTCTGATAGTCACATAAGTTACTGATAGCAATGATAATAATGGGTCGTCCAGCTCCATCCATAATTAGTGTGACTTTTCCATCACCATCATCTCTGCCTTTGCCTCCTGCCCCGGTCACCACTATTTAGACTGTGGTCTCTATGCATTTGCCTTTTCCTGTCTTTTCATATAGGTGAGGTCACACAATATTTATTCCGTGTGATTCTTGTGCTCAACCTCAAGTTCCAACCATACTGTATGTCTCTTGTATCCACACTTTATTTCTCCCACAGACCGAGGGCAGTAGTCCATCTGCACGCAGACACCACATTTTGCTTGTGTGTTTGTTTGTTTTCAGCGTGTCGGCTGTTGCCACTGTGGGCTACTGGACCCGCTGCAAGGAGCATTGATGTACCTGCCTCTTTCCGGGTCTTTGGTTTTTAACTGAGCACTTTGCATGATTCCACATCATTTCTTCTCTTAACTGAGAAGTTAGACAATGCCATATGATTTCTTCTCTTAGCCTAGCAATTATATTTTTTAAAAGAATTTTTATTGCTTGCCATGAATTTGCAGTTGTTCACAGCTTCTGCACAAATACTTGTGTGGCCCACTGGCTTGGCGGTTCAAATCCAGCAGCAGCTCTCTAGGGGCAAGGCTGGGCCTCCCACTCTCACCAGAGGGCAGTGATGCCCCCCCCTCGCAAAAACAAAACAAAAAACAAAATACTTGTGGGTGGGTGCATATGCCTGAGAAAACGATGGGAAGGATGTTCACTAAAACATTCAGGGTAGTTACCTCAGGGTTCTCATTGGCACAGTGACAGCGACAAGGGACTCCAGCATAATGATTGTGCAGGTGGCAGTGGTTGGGTCTGATTTGTTCTGTGGTACCTAGGGTCGCTGTGGGTCAGCATCAACTTGACGGCACCTCACACCAGCCCTGGATGGTGATATCATCGATGATTTTTATTGTCTTATTTACGTAGCTTTCTACATGACCTTTTTCTTTTCTTTCTTCAGGAAGCATCTGTTTTGTAATCAGAAGCAACGGAGCTGTTTTTATTTTGATGCATCAAGAAGAGGCAGATCACAGCACAACAAGCTAAAAGCCCCTCGGGTTCTAGACCGAACACCCTCCCTCTGCTTTCAACCTGAGATAAGCACCTTGTCTCACAACCACCTGCACTTCCACAGGTAGGACAATGCAGAGGTCTGGGCCTCTCCCCGCCTGCCTCGCAGAGAAAAGATTGTTGGCCCTTGTCTTACAACACGATTTGGGATCCCTCATGGGATGGTGTTTTGGTATTAGAAAGTTTCCGCTTAATGACTAAACCCAGATATCCCTCTGTTTTGGCATCATTGATGTTTGCTGTATATACATACATGGTTGATATAGAGAGGGAAATACACACCTCTTGTCAAATAGAACAAGAGCATTTAAAAGCTAGTCTAAAATACTGCTTTATCAGCAACATTTCTAAGAATTGGTTGGTTTGCTGGTCTGAAGCCTGCTCTGCTGTAGGGATGGTGGTGGGTGGGCCAGGAAGTGCCAGTGGAGGCTCCGTGGGAATAGGTGGAGAGAACTCGTGAGAATAGGTGGAGAGAACTCACTGCGATTGGATCTTTTGGGGCCTGTTTATTGTCCCAGGCACAAATGGCCTCCTCTCTCTCTCCCACGGAGCAAGCAAAGTGGTCGGAGACTTTGCCCGTCCTGCGGTTAGCAGTTGAATAATGCTTATTGAACAGCTTTCTATAACAGGTGAAGTGCCTGTTTCATATAGATTTCAGGGAACTTAGGTCCTCTGGGGAAGCAGCCATGACTGACCTAGAGATGTTAATTATGTCTTCTGAGTTGATTTGCGTTTGTATTTAAACCTAAACCAAAGTTAAGATGTTAGAAAGTCTGGTGGCCTAGTGCAAAAAACCAAAATACAGATTCGGCCTCCCTCCCATCTCAGAAAATGATTTGGTATTGAATGGGATAATGGTTACGAGTTGGGCTGGTAACCATGAGGTTAGCGGTGTGAAACCATCATTCTCCTCCACGGAGAAAATCAAGACTTTCTACTTCTGTAAAGAGTTCCCGTCTGGGACACCCACCGAGGGCAGTTCTACCCTCCCCCAGGGGGTCACTCGGAGTCAGGATTGACTCGGGGAGTTTTGTTTGTTTGCTTTCATCTTTGAGATGTCTTCAGGGGAGTTAGAAATTTTATACCTCCATAGGTTATTACTTCCTAAAATTGGGACCAATCTCTTTTCCTGCCTACTGCATTGGTTCAGTAAGTGCTAGACTCTGCTGGAAGGGTCAACAGTTTGACCAGATCAGCCACTTCATGGGAAGAAAGGCTTGGCAAGCTGCCCTTGGGAAGTTTGCAACCAGGGCGTTCCAGTGAAACGGTTATCCTGGATCCTGTTGGGTCTTCCAGGGTTGGAAGTGAGGCAAAAGCAGCATCGACACCGATGTTTTCCTGCTTGCTTACTGCATTGCACATGTAAAGAAATGGCCAGTGATGAGGCTAGCGTCTTTATAGAAATGAGTCTGTATAAAAGCTAGCTTCTTTTGCTCTTCCTTCTGTTGAAAATGACAGGGTCTTCATTTCCATACCTTTTATTTTTCGAGTAAAAAAATTTAAGGTAAGCCAAACTGGCGGTCATTTTGTTTAAAAGAAGTAAAATGAAGCATTGTAGTACAAACAAAACCACTAGAAATATATTGTAGGAAGTGTACAAAAGAAATTCAATCACACCATAGCAATTATTTCAACTCTATAAAACTGTATAAAATTTTCGAAGGGACCACAAAACTATATAAAAATGCTGTTGTGGATATATTAGTAGAATTGAATATGTCTCCTTTATGATAATGTTACTTTAAATGTTATATAAAAAGGATTGAGTTCAGGAATCAAGTTTCTGGAGTACTAATAATTGGCTTGAAATGTTAATGAATTTCAATACTTGTATTACAGACCGGGTAAGTAGACTGTTCAGTAGGTATGAGAAATAAGGGCAGGCAGTTGAAATTGTCCCCTCAGTTTGGAGTGCGAGATTTTTTGATACAAGGACTTATTAGTGGAGGAACAATGAGGAAAAATCTTGGCGTTGTTACTACATTGGTTCATTCATCAAAGTATTACCCATGTTGGGTAGAGTGCCTTTGACCAGTCTCTCTCGCTTTCACTTGATAGAAGGCTCCATTATATCCTCTGTCGGCCTTTTTGCTCCTCAGATATAGCAGTGAAAATTACTTGGAGATAGAGTTTGGGGGCAGGAACTGTGACTGGAGAAAGGAAATAAGTCTTCTCTTTATTTTACATACGAGGAAAGAGGATAAGCAGCACCCCCGAGCTCTCATCTCCAAAGAATGGAGCCTAACTAGGTTATCTTGCTTTTACACGTGGAAACCTAATGCTCTAATAACAGCTCTTCGGGAAAGGTTGTTGGCACCAAAGGTGACTTGTTTTCTTCATCCATTCACTTCATGACGAGTCCTCCTCACTTTTAGTCCTCCTTCGCTTTCTGAAAGAGGCTAGAGCTTGCACACTGTGCTGCCGCAAACGCCCAGCAGGTGCTCGCCCAGTGAGAGCAGCACAGCCACAAAGGGGCTAAGACTCATTTTGTACTTCCAGGGCTGGTTGTAAACAGTGGAGTGGACAATTAGGGACAATCATTAAAATTATTTTGGGCAGTATTCTTGGTAAACACCTTGAGTATTGCCAGTCATATTTCTATAATTGATAAATTCGCACATGATTACTTGTATATGATGTAGAAGCATATAATATACTAGATATTTTGTGTATTTTTGTGATTATTAATTGGATTGTCCATGTCTTAGTAGGATTTAGGTAGTAACAATAAGACCAGGACATAAGCAGCATTTCCGTCCTCTTAAAGTCCTACTGTGCATAGCATTCTTCCCGGTCTGTGGGGAGAACTCTATCAGCCAAGTGGGTATGCAGCCACTCAGTTCATTTCTGAGTAAGTTTTCTTTTCTTTCTTTTTTTTGGGGGGGGATCACTGCTCTCTGGCAGTGGGAGTAGGAGGCCCAGCCCCACTGCTGGAATTGAACCTCTGTCCCAGTGGGCCACAGTCCCGCGCACAACCACTATGCCACCGGGGCTCAGCTCTCTGAGTAAGTTTTCATGCCTGTAGGGAGAGAGAGCTTTCAAATTGCTCTGTGATCAAGCTCCGATCCAAACCACTCCACAATCGAGAAAATACACAGTATAAGTTTCTCTGAAAGAAATAAAAGCCTCTATACCTTGTCATCTCTTTCAAATCAGTAATACTTTAGACTAACTTTAATACTAAAAGTTAAGAAAAATTATTGATTCCTTCCTAAACAAACAGATACCTGCTATTCTTGGTGAGATAATGAACCAAAGACAGGGTCACCCTCAACCTTCTGAATCAGTTTCTAATTCCAACACTTTGTGCCATGTATTTGGAAATCCTCTGTTTTTTTCTTGTTTTATTTTGTTTTTTGTTTTTAATCATTTTGGTGGGGGGCTCATACATGGAAATCCTCTGTTTTAATACCACTAATACCATTAGAATCATTCTGAGATTCTATTAGTAGTTTCTCTCGCCCCTTCATACGGGTGTTGATGAGGGTTTTGCCAGGAAGCCTTACTTTCTGCTGAAGTGAGAAAGATTGGCATAAAACCCAGTCGTCTCCCGGGGTAGGCGCTGTAGGGAGACAGGTTATGCTTTCCTCCAAGGAACAGATCTCCTGCAAGCCACACGGTTCTGCAGAGAGCAGCCTGGTGCACCCCTCCCTCAGCTGATGGTTCAGAGACTTGAACCTTCTCCTGACTCCACGTGGCTCTCGAAGTCACAAAGTATGTGTCCACCGTTCACTTTTCAGCTCTGTGCCAGAAAAAAAAGCCAAAAAAAAAAAAAAACAGTTTAAATCCTAGCTGTGCAACCCAAATATTGCCGTTGTTTTCTCCCGTGATGATGAAGCACCGTGACGGGAGCCTGTCCGCTGAGAAGTCGCTTTGTATTTTTCTTGGAAACATTTTGATGCTTTAGGTGAAGGCCTCTCACCAGGGGCTCATGCACAGGCTGCCCCAGGGTGTTGTCTGTGTGCCCCGCAGTGTGCCGGGCCTCTCCACAGGACAGCCCTGTCTGTCTGGCCATCTTTGCTTCTGAGGAGATGATGCCCTTCTGGCTCCCCCAGGCAGTTGTTTGAAGGAGCGAGGTCCTCTTAGGTGGGGGTGTTTCTCTTAATGCCCAGTCTGTTATTTGGTAGCCCTCAGGATTGGGCTGAATGAAAGGTTGCCTTCAGAAGTGACTTCATTCCCAAGGGCAAAAGGAGTGGGTGTCTTCCCTGTCTCCGTCAGACCAGTAAGCCAGGTCTTTTTGGCGAACGTGAGTTTTGCTCCCCGGCCCTGGCCAGGACCGGGTCACAGAGGCAGGGATTGGTGTGCAGGCAGCAGCGGCCACTTCTCTCTCGGGGAAGAGGAGGCTGTGCTTTGTGGGGCCCTATGGTGCTTTGGACCAATGGCTGCCATCTTCCTGGAGGGCCCTTGGTTTTCTTTATCTGCCTTCGCAGGAGTTTCGGTGGGGCTCAGCAAAGGCCCATGCTCCAGGAGCTCACACTGCTTCCGTAGGCGTTCGTGGGAGGCTTCCCATGTTTGCTATCAAATGATGGTAACATGGGGCGTTGTCTGGCCGCTCTGTGGGAGCCTTGGGGGGGCCCAGGGGTTGCGTCTTGGGCTGTGATCTGCAAGGTCAACATTTCGAAACCACCAGCTGCTTCACGGGTACAAGGTGGGGCTTTTTCCTCCAGAGAAGAGGTCAAGTCTGGAAACTCACAAGGGTCGTGCATTGGATAGCTCTGGCTGGGGCCTCACCCAAATGAGACCCTCGTTGCCATCAGGCTGGCTGTGCGTTGATGACAGCCCTGTTGAGTAATGGAACTGCCCCCCCAGGGTCTCCAAGACTGTCATCTTCACGAAAGTATATGGGTTCAATCTCTAGCCTTTTGGGGTAGCCACTGAGTGCTCTAGCCATTGCGCCACCAGGGCACCTTACAACAACTACGCACGTTTTCAAGCAATTCCCGGCTCATAGTCAACATAACGCAAGTGCTCATCAAATGGAGCTGCTGCTCCTGTATCTGGAATTGGCCTTTGTGAGGAGTCTTCCCATCAGCAGCTCCTGGAGGAAGAGACAGGAGCTGACCCAGCATCTCCACCTTACTGTGCAGGCAGTGGCTGTTGGGGTGAACTGCTTGAACCACCCTCGACATGCCTCCTTGATACCCAGAGTGACCTGAGATAGCGGTTAAGGCCCATTGCTTCCCACTTCCGAGTTGCTCACAGTGCCGGTGACTCTTCTTTCCCTGTGCCTCGGTGGTAGGGAGACCCAGCAAGTTTATTTGAGACTTTCAGTCGCAGTCTGGGCCAGGCCTGTATTTCCTTTCCTGTGATTCTTTCTGGGGACTATGCTAGTTTAGTTCTTCTTTGTTGTCTTGTGCTGTGGTGTGAAGAAGATACCATGTTTATTAAAGCCTTCATGTCTTTCATGTATAATGCATTCTTCAACTCATTCGAGTTGCTCTGACCCTTTGAGATTTTTAAGTTGCTTTGTTCTGGTTTTTAAGCATTTTTGAAATATTAAAAATGTTCACAGGGGGCCGGGTGGGTCATGGGAAAAATTTCCCAGAGCTGTTTGTCCTTAGAAATTTGTGAGTTTGCTGTGGATGAAAGTTTATGCCGAGTTTCATTTTACCAGGTGCATCGGTCTCTTGCACTTGAATTCCCACCCTTTTGCTATTTATATTCCTGTGTCTTCTGGGTGGAATACCAAGTGGGAGCCCCTTTGACCTAAATGCCTCTATATTTATTGACCTGTTCTTGCCCATTGTCTCATCAAAGAAAGGTCTTCAGTTGTCCTTGGGTTTGCTTGAAGTCACCCTATCAGTAGTAAGGATCAGATTTGTCTGGGTTTTTTTGTTTGTTGGTTTTGGTTTTGGGTTTTGTTTTTGTTTTTGTTTTTTTTTTGCCTTTGAACCAAGACTTTCCAAAAAGAACACAAACTTGTTTTGAATATTGCCGCCTGTGGGTGTTGGGTGATTATGCAAGTCACCCATGTTTTTGTTTTTTTTTTTAATTGCCCGTAATAAATGCAGAGGTATGAGATTGCAAGGAAAACACAAATATATTTTCAAACAATTTTTGCAGAGCAGTCACAAAGTCTTCCTCTTTCCCCGTTCCCCACAGCATATTTTTCTTATTTAGTTCCCACCTCCTATGAGTTTTCAAAGGACCCCTGGTGGCATAGTAGCTATGTGTTGCACTGCTAACCACAAGGTCAGCAGTTCGAATCTACCAGCCACTCTTCAGGAGAAAGATGTGACCTTGTACTCCAATAAACAGTCTTAGAAAACCACAGGGACAGTCATACCACTATGAGTTGAGACCAACTCCCTGGCAGTGTTTTTAAGATGAGTTATCAAGGGAGTCAGTCTCTGGGTGGTGCAGATGTTTAATGTGCTTGATGGCTAACTGAAAGTTTGGAAGTTTAACCAAAAGGTACCTAGGAATAAAGGTCTGGCACTCTATGTACAAAAAAACTCAGCCATTGAAAATCCCATTGTTTTAAGATACAAAAGAGACCCTTAATCTCAAATATAATTTAAGGAATGTATTTATTGATCTTAAATGTGACAAGACAGAGACACACCATTGGGATGAGGGAGGTCACCAGCACAAGGCCATCATGGTGTTCAAGGGCTGGCTGAGATCCAGGACTTTCAAAAGGACGTTGGAGGGTAAAGGAAACTGTCGCAAAAGCACGATTGGCAGCAGATCAATCCATCCCCATTACAGGTGGGACTATAGAGGAAGGGCCGGGACTAGGATTGGGACAGGTATATTATATTAGAGAGAAAAGCTCACAAGATTGGTCTGAGACCTTCCAGCCAAGGCAGTGAAGAAGGCATACCTGATAGAGCGTGAGTCATGATTGTAAGATCCCTGGTACTACGATCTTCATCAGGCATACAAGTCCCTAAGGTAAACTGTCCCTCTTGGGCTGACTAAAGATGGGGGTAAGCACTCCGATTTCTACTGCACTCTGCTCCAGGGCAAAAGTCTTCACATCCCTAGTCAATGATATCAGGAGGAATTCAGGTGGGGCTTTTGCTGTTATCAAAAGGCTTCTGCAAACAGGGTACTCAAACTGGGACACTGAAGAGCACAATTCTACGGTGAACAGATTGCTTCCATAAGTCAGAGTCAAGTATAAGGCAACTGGACTGTTTTATTTTATTTTATTCTTTGTGTGTTACCAAGTATAGCCAATTCTACCATCTACGTTTCTGACACCCTGTGGATTGGGCAACGTGCTACTCTGCTGGCCACTCCACAGGGTGTTGTCATAAGGACTCCCCTGGACTGGTGCTGCTGCCCCAGACCTGAGGTTCTTATATACCAGAGTCTGGGGAGGTGGTCATGAACCAGAGAGCCTGGTGATAAGAACTTACTCAGAATCTCAGCAGATTGACTTCAAAACTGCTTCACAAGGCTCAGACTTCTCTCTGGCTGAGAGCTGCTGCTAACTCCCCAGCCTCTGAACACACAGCTCACGTTTCTAGCCTCACAGGGTTTTTCTGTGCCTCTAGGATGGCAGTTAGCTTAGTTGCCCAGCACTACTGTAACCGAAATACCACAAGGTGGTGGCTTTAACAGACATTTATTTTCTCATTATTTAAAAGGCCATGTTCAGGAGCACCAGCTCCAGGGGAAGGCTTTCTTTGTCAGCTTGGAGAGCAACGTCATATCTCTTCGGAACAGTCTCCAAGTCTTGCCATCTCTCTCCTCCTCTCTGCTTCTTTCTCTTGTTCGTGTAATCCCCTAGCTCCCAGAGGAGATGAACTCTGCCTTAACCCTGCCTCGTTAAGATAGCAATGAAAATAAACCCATTCCCCTGTAGGGTTCTTTAGAGCCACAGTCTTAGGATTCATAGCACATGTTGGGAGGCTAAGTTCTCACCACAGTAAACACTGGCACAGGCATATCCTTTGGAAGGGGGTTGCTAGGTCATTAGGTGGAGATAAGTTGGCTTGAACTCATAGCCATCCAGTGCAAGCAGAAGGAAACCCTGCCTTGTCAAGGACCCTGCACTCAATTATCACTGTTTTGGAGCAGATTGTTGGACCCCCTGTCTCTTTTTCATACTTAAAAGGTAGAAATCTTTTCTACTAATTGACCTTTATCTAGGCAGCTTCTGTTTCTTTTGTCATGGATGGTGTCACCTCCTTTCAAACTCCTAGAGACTGACTAGTACTGAGTGTTCCCATTATGCCTTGCAATGCCCAGCATGATGCTGTTTCTGTGGATAGATTGCTTGGAAACACAGGTATGTCTGCCGTATTCCTTTCTGTGTCCTTGAGCCTAGCACACAGTAGGATTGCAAACGTTAGATGAATGCATATGTTCCAGAGCACTCTCATGTCACCGAGAGTGATGTCACTTATCAAACCGCTTGTGCGTGAGCTTATTTCTTTTAAAAGGGGTTTTTCAGCAAACCTCTTCTGTTGACTTAAATGCACTATGCTCAGTTTTACTTAATCATGTACAGACATGAAATCAGATATATACTCTTTGTTTATAACTTTTTTGAAACTAATAAGACATTTGAAAAAAAATCACAAGTAAATGGAAGAAATTCTTTGAAACCAGTACAGTTTAATTAATAACATTCACACCGTGAATTATGCTATGCTGAAGTTAACTCACTGATGTTGGCCTTTGAAAAAGACAAAACAAAGTGTAAAGTTTTTGCCTCTGGTCCAAAGTTATATTTAATGCATATGAGTCTTTTTACTTTGAGAAAAATAATGCAAAGATGATTTGCTTGCATAAATAAGTATGCACAGCCACTTTACACATCTGGATCTGTAAAGACCTAACTTGCTAACTCAAGACCATCAGATACCTTAACCACAATTCTACCGGTGAAAGTCCTTTGTTTACAGTATTAATGACTTCTTATTTATTTTCCTAAGGCTATAAATATCTCCTGTGATAAAGTTGGCATGAAACATTCAGAAGTCAACATCAAACGTGTACCCACGTCAATCAGGGATTGATATATAAAGGAATTTCAAAAGGTTTTTGGAAAAATTCCACTAACTTTTGCTTCTATTTTTTCATAAACTTTTGAAATTCCTTCATATAATGTTTGCTAATTTTAGTTCTTATAGATATGGGACTCCTTTTTTCCCCTTACCTTTTAGTATGTATGCCTATCAGACTGTTGAAAGAAGTCAATAGATAAATAAGAGTGACCCATTCAACTGTTTTGAAAATAATTGGTATGTATCTTTTTCCTTTCATAGCCTCTTCTTAGTAAGTTATGAACCACTATGTTAATCTGGGTAGACTACAGGAAGAAACACATTCATAGACACACAGGTGTATAAGAAAGAGGTTTATATACATTAACAATTGAATATTGAGAAAACATCCCAGCCCATTCCAAATTAAGTCCATAGATCTGATGTTAGCCCATATGTCTGATACCAATCTATAAAGTCCTCTTCTGACTCAGGAAACACCTGCAGTGATACCAAATGCAGGAAGACCACAGGGCAGGGGGTGGGAAATCTTGTGGATCCAATGGCATTGTAAGCATCTCAGTGCTGGCAGGGGTCTCCATGGGGCTTTCCCAGCACCCAGGGCTGCATTAGATCAGGGTAGGTTCATTTGGCTTCTCCAAAGGGATGTCTCCCAGGGAGTCAGCCTTGTCAGTAGAGAGGGAGTGAGGAGAGAGGGGGAGAGTATGTCAGTCAGTCTCCTGTCTAAATAAGCCAGTCATATAAGAGTTCCCAGAATTCTCTGGAGAAGACCATGACCACACAGAGGCCTCATTAGTTATGTCTTGATTGATAGACCGGGCTCCACCCCTCCATTCATCATCCTCTCAAATTGACACCGGATTATGTAACTACCACAAGCATAATACAAGACCTGTGCTTTGACCTTCTTTTATAATATGATTGCATTTAGTGTGCACTTCCTCTGCCTCTGTAGTGATTATTACACTACTTTCCTTCATCCTGGCGTGTTGTAGTGGTTATGTGGTGAACTGGTAACTCCAAGGTCAATAGTTCAAAGCCATTAGGCCACGCCAAAAGAGAAGGATGAGGCTTTTATACTCCCATAATGAGTTACAGTCTCCACAGTCCACAGGAGCAGTAGAACGTGTAGTTAGTACAATGCCTCTCTCACAGGGCCACCGGGTCGATAACCCCTTACCTCGTCACTGTCCTGTAGGCTTTCTGTGAGTCAGCATCGATTTGATGACAGTGAGTGAGCAGACTGTCTGGACGTGTGACTAGCTCATTTAGTCTCCAGAGGGAGTCTGCCTCACGTGGTCCATTTGTGGGGTTTTTCTGCCTCTCTAACCTCCTACCCTCTCTCTGCATCTCACCAAGCACTCCCTTGGGGGGAGGAATGGAGAATATTTGCTTTCTGGACTCCTGTACGGTCTCTCTTAGGAATCTATGCTAGAGACCCTGTGAGAAAGGTATTGTATTAAGGCAAGCATTACATGGTTTCAACTTATGGACTCAGCCAGTGCCATCATTTTTTCTTTCACATATGTATGTATTTTCATAACTTCATTGAGAAGTAATTCATATGTACGATTCAGTGGCATTTAGTATAAATTTACAGAGTGATAGAACCGTCACCATAATGTTTCAGAACATTTTCACACACACACACACACACACACACACACACACCCAAAGGAACAGTCTACCTATTAACAGTCATTCCCCATGTCTCTAACCCCTCACCCCATCATTTAGCTGTCACCAATCTGTTGTTGTTGTTGTTTTTGTGGCATCACTACCCTGGTGGGAGTAGGAAGCCCAGCTCCTGGAGAGCTGCTGCTGGATTTGAACCGCCAGCCCAGTGGGCCGCAGTCCCGCACTCAACCACTGTGCCACTGGGGCTCAGCCCCAATCTGTTTTTGTCTCTAGCTTTTCCTGCCCTTCACACCCAAGAAAGAGGGAGTCGTGCAACATAAGAAGTTCCTTGCGGCTGGCTTCTTTTCCCCAGCATAGCATTTCCAAGGTTCGTCTGCATTGCAGCGTCAATGAGTGCTTCATTTCTGTTTCTTGCACAATAGTATTGCCCAGTAGGCAGATCCCCTGTCACTGAGTCCATTTGGACACACAGCGATGACCCCTGTGGGTATCCACGACGGCAGAATTTAGACAGTCTCATCTGAGGAGCGGCAGGGAGTTTCCGAGTGGCTGGCTTTGTGGTTAACAGCCCACTAGGTAACCGTGGCGCCGCCAGGGCCCCTAGTATGGCCAGGTCACGTCTGATGTTTTCTTCACTGACTAGTGAGCGTTTAGATGGTTTCTACTTCTTGCTAAGCATATGTCATACTGTTGTGAATATTTGTGCCCAAGGCTTTTGCATACGGTAGAATTATTAGTTTCCAAGCCAATTGTCTGCCACTTGCCTGTCAGTTATGGTTCATGCATTGCTCTGGTACTGGAAGCTATGTCATGGGTATCTCAAGTACCAGCAAATTTTGTTCCGTCTTCGTGGAAGGAAGGTTTCCACCACATCCCGAGCAAGAGGAAGGAGCAGATGGCTTCTGGAAGATTGCCTTTATGGTGGTAGCACATTGTCTGGGATTAGAACAGGAGCTCGGAGAGCTGCAGGACCAGGCAGTGCTCGATTCTGTTGTATGTGGGACTGCAGTGGGTCAGAGCCCACTGGGCGGGGGCACCAAACAACCGCAGCCACATGGTCACTGCTTGTTCAGCATTTCATGGACCGGCCAGCCCATTCCAGAGAGAGGAGCAGGCGAGGACATGGAATTAAATCCTTTTTATTTCCCAAAATGAGATTTCCCTCAACTCCGAAGGCTACCGCCTAAGAGGAAGCATAGACGTCATAGCCCCAAACCGCACGGTTTCGGAGATTGGAAGATGGGAAGAAATGATTGACTTCATGGTAAGAACGGAGTCATGGCAGGTCGGAATTTAAGGCCAGGAGGCTTGACCATCTCTCATTTTCAGGAATAAACAAAGAAGGAAAAGGAGGTGGAAGCTGGGCACAAATGGAAGAGATTCCCTTTCAAAGTGCTGAATTACCACCTTACCCAAGTCAATGAATGGGAAAGTATAAAGGCCATCTCTGTAGTCCTTAGTATCTGGTTTTGTGTTTCAGTTTTGAAGGCGTTGTAACCTTGAAAGCGTAGGAAATCCAAGCGTAAAATGATCCAAACCCAAACCAAACTCACAGCCATCAGGTTGACACTGACGCATAGTGACCCTGCAGGACAGCGTAGGACTGCCGCTGTGGGTTTCTGAGACAAACGATTTTCAGGAGTAGAAAGCCTCATCGTTCTCCTGAGGACTGGCTGGTGGTTTTGAACTGCTGACCTTGGTGGCCAGTACTCAGACTCGTAACTACTCTGCTACAGGGTATAAGAATTAAAAACTAATGCTCCCTGCAGGGAACTGTAAGTTAGGTTTTAAAAGGTTGCAAAACCAAGCATCACTAGATTCAGTTCTTTAAAAACTGCCAGACATCCTTGGATGATACCAGTTTCTTTTAGATTACTGCCTTAGAATCTCCCCAGAGTACCATTCATCATGGGAAATGTATGCCAGTAAGATTTATTTTGAAAAATACCTTGCCTTCCAAGCCAAACAAGCCCACTGCTCCTGAGTCAATTTCAATTCATGCAGACTCCATGTAGGGCTTCTGAGACTGGTAAATCTTCATAGGAGCAGAAAGCCTCATCTTTCTCCCCTGGAGCAGTTGGTGGCTTTGAACCATGGACCTTATAGTGAGCACCTCGATTTCTGTCTCACGGTGCCACTGGGTTGATACCTTGTCTCATTACCTTAACAGTAAAGCAAATCCTTTCTTGTAGTAATAGAGTCCAGTATTGAGTGAGCTGCAACTCTATGCCAACCACTGTGCTAGGCAGCGTAGTCATTGTGTCATTTAATGGACGCTGAAACCGAGCAAGATCAGCCTTGATCTTATTGTTACGCTCTCAAAAGGAGCTTTCGTGGCATAGTGGTTAAGTATTGGGCTGTTAACTGTTAGGTCAGCGGTTCAAAATCACCTGCCACTCTTTGAAAGAGAGATAAACCTTTCAACTCTTGTAAAGAATCACTGTCTCAGAAACCCACAGGACTGTTCCCACAGGGTCACTGTGAGTCAGAATCAACATGATGGTAGTGAGTTTGATGCTACCTAAAGAGAAATTTAGCTCAGCATGATTCAGTAGGAGGCCCGGCTTGGTGCAAGTGGATAACACATTCAACTGCTAACAGAAGTTTGGGCATTTGACTCCACCCCATTGGAGACACCCTAGGAGAAGGGCTGGCCGGTCATGTCTGAATATTGGCCGTGGAACCTTGTGGATGGGCACAGTCTTCTGACACATGAGGGGATGATTCCCATGAGTTGGAATTGATCATGCTAGTAACTCACGTAGGGTCATACCAGCTGCAGAACGGCAAGATTAGGAGGACTCAAGGCCCCCAGCCACGTCGTTCAGCCCTTGTACACTGAACAAATTAGTGTTCCTTCCCCCTCTGACTCTCTGGAACTCGAATTTGGAGGCTGTAGATTGAGAGCTTTGCATATATACAGATACTTCCTTCATTTGACTGATTTTGTGATTGTTATCTGTGTGACTGCAGCTGAGCTGAAGGTGTACCCCTAACATGTGCACACCTGGTGAAGCCTGCACTTTATCCTAGAGCCAGAGTTGAGCCAACAAGGAATTTGACCTTGTGAGAGTCATGATAAGAATTTTCTTTTTTTTTAATCCCCCTAAAGAAACTTGTGGGATTATGGACAGTGGATGGGGAGCGGAGGAGGTGGCGAGGAC
The DNA here is from genome assembly GCA_004026705.1 of Nesogale talazaci. NCBI lineage: Eukaryota > Metazoa > Chordata > Mammalia > Afrosoricida > Tenrecidae > Nesogale > Nesogale talazaci. The sequence continues at coordinate 115,562 of PVJH01001181.1, read as the reverse complement.
TTCAGTTTGGGGTGATTAAGGTAACGATGAGGACAACATTCGAAAGATGCCCAAGGAAGCACCATTAAAACTTAGAAACCTCCTAGATATGAGAGTGGAGAGCTGGCAGGCGTAGGGATGACCTCAAGGGCCTGGAGAGGTGTCATCATTGATGGCGGAGATCCAATGTCTCAGGGGAGAGAGAGTGAGGAATACGATCCCTCGGCAGTGCAAATGCCCCTTGCACTCTGGTGCTAACTGAAAGGTTGGAGGTTAGAGTCCACCAGATAGGCATCGGAAGAAAGACCTGTTGATGCCCTTGTGAAAATCTGATTTGAAAACCACAGTTTTTCTCGCCTATGCTGGGAGTTGCCCTAGTTAACATCAACTCAATGACTACTGGATACTACGTAGAAGGAGGAGTCCCAAGGGCAGTGGGGGATGTATGTCCCGCCAAGGCTCAATTTGGTGACCTGAGAGCCTTTAGGATTTACTGGACCCATCAGCCTTATTCGCAGAAGAAAGAAGTTGACTTGGATGTGCCTACCTATAAGTTCTGTCTAAGACTTTCCCTGGTCTCAGAGATTATTAAGGTAAGAGAATGATTAAATTAAATGATTAATTCTTTTACCAAAGATCTCCTACGATTGTAAGCAATTTGGGAAAGCATGAAAGAATTTTGGGCAGTGAGGAAGTGAGAGATCGTTTATACTCGTCCCCATCAAAGACAGCCCACCTGATCATATAGGTGCATTCACAGTTGTCTGATCCCATTGAGGCTCCAGGGATTTAGCTTTCATTTAAAGCAGTGGTTCTCAGCCTCCCTCATGCAGACACCCTCTAATATAGTGACCCCACAACCATAAAATTATTTTCGTTGCTACTTCATCACTGTCATTTTGCTACTGATATGAATTGGGTCATTTGACCCCCTTAAGGCTCAAGACACACAGGTTGAGAAGGGCTGGTTTAAAGGAAACAGACCTGGAGGAGCAGAGATAACCCGAGAACCAGCTTCCCCTCCCATCTCAAGTCTTCAGACATGCTTAAAATTTGTCCATATACAAGTGAACTGGCCAATAATTGGAACTTTTGTTCCAGGATCCTGGAAGACTTACGTCCAGATCACTTCTGCTAGCATACTCTATCCTCGGCATAGAATTGAGCTTTAATAATTCCCACTCTGAAATCTGCCTCTGGGACTAGGGACGTACTGAGTAATGTACTACTGAAGTAGTTGATGATGAATTGACTTCCTGTATTGTTATTTCATTCATGCCTCAAGGTTGCAGAGTTATGTAAGTTGTTTACAGATAAAATGCTAGCGAAGAAAAGTTCGTTTGCCCCTGCTAGAAGGTACAGACCCTAAGAATTCAGTGCGATGATTATCTTTGGGCTTTTCTTCCAGCTGTCTTATGTTGACCGAGCCATATTATCGCATGCATATCTAGGGTTAAATGTCATTCTCCTGGGTAATATAAGGTAACAAAGTTTCTCTTCTGTACTTTGTTAAAGAAAGTGAGTAGATGATTACAGAAGGTTGAATCAGTGAACATTCTCATTAATGATTAATTAAAAACACCCAGAAGTACATTCTTGTAAGTACCTGTACATCGTGGTCCTTTTGGGTTTCATTATTCAAGTGACAACCTCTTACTTATCCTAATACTGTGTTTACTTGTACTTGAAATGTATTTGAAAAGTCTTAAATTTGAGTGTTGTTAATACTATTTGCATGTACATTAACTTATAGGAGTCAGACCCCCGAGGTCTCTGATAGTTCATTTTCATTCAGGAACACTGTCAGCTGCTCAAGGGGATATGAAGAAACCCATTTCACTGTTCACTGTCACTTCAAGGGTTAATGATTTACATCAACACCGCCATAAAATCGCTCAGTGCTTTGCAGTTAGAAAATGTTGGGGCCCTTAGTCTCTGGCGACATAATGGCTTGTTGTGCATTGTTTTGGTTTTATTTCAGTATCCTCAGAGGTAAAAGTCCCATTAATTTCACAGATTGCAGGGGTGGTGTCTTTTTTTGGGGGGGGAGGGGGGTGGGGCAGAACTATCCTTTGTTTTGTCTTATTCCCTTTTTCTCTGGCTTGGCTTTTGAGCATCTCTGACTTTTTTCCGTCAGTTGCCATTGAGACCGTGGTCTTTGTCTGCGTTCCTCAATACCTTGCAGCCTCTTGCAGAATCTTAAATTTAGACTTCAGAAAGCAGGAGATGACCTGGGTCCAAAGAGAATCACTTTGCCCAGAGTTCAGTGTGTCTCCAGTTTAAATCTGCTTTCCTTTGGGGACAACAGCCATGCTTGGGGTGTCAGTTATCCACTGGTGAGCATGTGAGTAGTGCTGATCACTTGGTCAACGGAGCCCCACTGGGTGCCTGGTGGACAGCTTCCTTGTCTGGAAACAATGTGGAGTGTGTCCTCCAGATGCTTTCAGAGATGTTGCATAGCCATTCCAGCCCCTCACTGTGGTGGGGGGAGGAGGGGGAGGGGGGGAGGAGGGGTTTATGATGAGGGCTCACGCCCAGTGCCCCAGGCACTCTCGCAGTTGCCTGTGGTCAAAGCTTTCTGCTTTATGGTGGTTGGACCTTCAACAGAAATGACCAAGCTTTGTTCCAATCGGCAGTGGTCTGTGATTGCTTTTTCCCACATCTGTCTTCAATCCTCATCTCCCAGAGGATATCCTGATTTTCCTTATGGATCAACCCAGTGCCTTGCGGTTGAAGATCTGCTGCTGGTGCATCCTTTGGAGAATGGGGTGTCTATGAGCACTGGTTCCACTTCTCTCCGAACCATCTGCTTACTGAGTACAGCTATCTCTCCCGAATGTGCTGTTCCTGCTCTCTGGAGCTTGACCTTCCCCTTCCTAGGTGACTTAGACAGACTGCCCCACTCTGCATCAACACTGGACCAGGGAGTTAAGTGCTTAATTAAAAAAATAAACCCTAGCCCAGTCTGGTCCCGACAAGATGATCCCAGCACAGGGCCACCTCACAGAATACAATTGAGCTCCCCAGTGGAGTGCAGGACTTTCTCACCGAAGCACACTTCTCTTTGGAGGTGGTTGGTTTGTTTGTTTTTTTTTTCCGTGAAGTGGGGGGGTGTTGCTTTGAACCTCCAGGTGAGAAATACTTTTGCTTTTCAGGGACCTAAACTGCTTAATAATGCTTGCAGGAGTGAATGTTTTAAGAAGTTAAATTTTAACAGCATTTTGTTTAATTTCAACAAGTCTCAGGGGTGGAGCATTGCATTGGTCAAATGAGGATGGAATATTTGAATGTTCGTTCAGAGTCTAATAGATTGGATGGCTCTGGACACCTAGCATCAACTAACTGTTACTCCCACTCTTTTTCATTAATGTAACAATATATCCATGTAACAAAAGTTGCCATTTTACATTTGTTATGTGCACAATTCAGTTACATTCTGTTCATCATGTTATAGAAACATCATGTCTATCCACTTAGAAATTTTTCATTCTCTTTAACAGAAACATTTTTTCCTGGAAACTTTCCCTGGTCATTCTTTTTTGAAAGTTCTGGGCACCTGCACATCTGTGTGTGAATTAGATGGGATTCATATTTAAGGTCATCCTTTTATTATCTAAACAATTTATCAACCTTCCCAAATAGCTTGCTCTGTCCCACTCCTGCCCACCCCCCTCATTTTACTTTTTCCTCTTGTATAGCAATATCTTCCCCTTCACCAAAGTTAACACCTGTGTGACTAAATATTGGACATTTTCGGTGGCAATAGTTTGTGGGAAAAGATGAATAATGATTCACGTTTAAACTGTTTTGTAGGCTAAAAGCAGTCTTGGTGGTGGAGTAACTTATGTGTAAGCCAGGGATTCTTAAACTATGGCTCAAGGGCCACATGCGGCCCGCTGATGACATTTATCCGGCCCGCCAGGTGCTTTTGCTGCGGCTACTGTCCTGTCCTGCTTAGCAGCCGACTCATCCCGGTTTTGTAGTGAATTTGTTCATAGTTTTTGGGGCTTTTTTTTCGGGGGGGGGCACCACTGCCCTCTGCTGGAAGTAGGAGGCCCGGCCTTGCTCCTGGAGAGCTGCTGCTGGATTTGAACCGCCAACCCTGTGGGCCGCAGTCTGACACTCAACCACTACGCCACCGGGGCTCAGCCCAGTTTTTGTTTTTGTTTTTAACTATAGTCCGGCCCTCCAACAATCTGAGGGACAGAGAACTGGCCCCCTGTTTAAAAAGTTTGAGGACCCCTGTGTTAGGCTGTACACCACAAGGTCAGCAGTTTGAAACTACCAGCTCCTCCACAAGAGAAAGAAGAGGCTTTCTACTCCGGGACAGTCTCCGAAATCCGTAAGAGCACTTCTACGCTGCCCCGACTCAGCCAGAGTCACTCTGAGTCAGCGTTGGCTCCCCGGCCATGAGTTTCAGAGGGTTGACTTTGCTGTCCTTTCTCTGGTGCACGAGATGGAGTGATCTTCTGCAGGCTGGGAGCAGTTGTCTTGTTCTCACCAAGGCATGTTGACATGTTCTTAGAAACTGTGTGTGTAGGCGGCTTTAATTGTGCAGGAGAAAGCGCATCAAGGTGCAGGGGACATCATGATACTAATTCCACCTCGCCTCTTTGAAACGAGCTGTTGTTCTTCTCTCTCCTGCAGCCACCCCATCACAGTTGTCAGCACACAGGGGCAAACTAGGAAAGAGCTCCAAAAATCATCTTCTGAGTTAAAATCTTCAGGAGAGTGGAAAATTTCTCAATAGACAGGTAGAGGGATGCCCTTCTTTGTTGCTTCTTGTACTTTTAATGGCCTTCGTGCCCTGAACAACTCTGAAAAGTTTAATTGGTGCATAAACTCTGAATCTCTTCGCCCGCTCCCCCCCCCCCCTCCCGCACCACTCCCAAAGTCGGCCAGACATGGTAAGAGCTGAGGTGACCGACGAGTGCTTGTGCCTTCTTTGTATGTCTCCTCCTCCTTGGTGCACAGCTCTGGGTGACCCGCACAGGCTGAGAGATCAGCCATGGGCCACTCGGACAATCCCTGACCGATGTCCAGTCTGCAGTCCCGGCCCCTGTAAAGGCCTGATCAAAACCTCCAAGAACATACCTTGACTTGTCTGTTGTACAGAGTAGCAACCAGGTGCTACTTTGTAGCATCCACAAAATACTATTATCATTACTGTATTACTGTGTTGAAGATGTTTTAGTGTGTCTGGGAGTATTTTTTACATGTCCTTTTATGCATAGCAATGCACACTATACTAGGGGGTCTCCCCTACCTCCCCCCCAAAACAAGTGCAGAAAAAAGCTCTACTTGTAGAAGGAATTTTGCCGACTAGGGAACTTGCTCTAAGAGTGCACCCAGGGAAGGTTCTCTCTTGTTATATTGAAGCAATTTTGCTCAAAGTTCGTCTTTAATGTTGTTCAATTTAAGAACATAGCATGTGGCTATAAAAATTTTTTTCCTCCTTGGGGAAAAAAGCCACAGAAACGGTTGTGATATTCAACACAGCTTACAAGGACAGCACTATGGGAAGAACTGAAGTATATGAGTGGTTTTCTTCTTTCAAAGAAAGGTGAAATGCTGATTGATGACAAACGTCATTCTGGACATTCATCAACTTTCTGAAGGGTTGAAAATGTCTACAAAATCCATGCACTTGTGTTGAAAGACCAATGACAGACCATTGAAGAGACGGGGAAGTCATCTGTACTGTTTTGGAGCTTGGTTAAATGAATATTTAATGGAAGAGTTTAGGAAGGAGAAGTGTCGCTGGGAAATTTGTGCCTGCCTCAGGTTCTGACCGACCAGGAAAAAGAGCATGGAGTGGAAACAAGCCCTGCTTTGAAAGAACAGCTCTGAAGGAACCCAAACCTCCCCACACCTCAAGGAAATTGCTGGTGACGAGACATGGTTCTATTCTTATGACCCCAAAAGCAAAGAACAAGACAGTGGAAGACACTATCATCATTTCACTCAAAAAGGTTCATCACGTGAAATCCCAGCTCAAGATGATGCTCATTTGTTTTCATGGTGTGTGTGTCTGTGTGTGTGTCTGTGTGTGTGTGTGTGTGTGTGTGTGTGTGCGCGCACGTGGAAGAGGGGGTTGCATTTGGAGTTTGTTCCACCAGGTCAGACTCTTAATCAAATTTTCTATTTAGAGATTCTGAAAAGATTGCAAATAGTGTGTGAGAAAAAAGGCCTGATTTGTGGCAGACGGGGGCCTGGTTTTGCCACCACGACAATGCACCTACTTCCACAGCCACCTCAGTTTGCAAGTTTGGGGCAAAAATCACCATGTCTTTTCTGTCTCATGCACCGTCGTCACCTGATCTTGCTCTGTGTACCTTCTTTTTGTTTCTGTGAATGAAGAAGGACACGAAAGCACAATGATTTGGAGAAAAATGAGGGAGGTGCTACCTGCCATCCAAACATGAGTTTGAATTTTTTTTTCAGGATTAGAATCGCAGATTTGACAAATAAATTAAATGTAATGGAGAGTACTTTGTAGGTGATAAGGTTGTTTTGTCAAAAAATTTAAATACATAGCTTTGTATTCCCTCTCGTATTATAGTTAAGGAGAATTTTAGTTGAATTCACTGTAGATACAAGCTACCTACCTGTTCCAACTTGGGTATAACGTCAAACAGATCTCGGGAACAGAACCCTTTGCACCCTGGAGATGGCCTGTAGATAATACTGTGCTGCACGGCAGCCGTATCACACCATGTCCACTGATTCTGGACGTGTTGTGGGCATAGTCACCCATAGGACAGAGTCCAACAACCCACCTGGGTTTCTGAGGCTGTCCATCTCCACAGGAACAGACAGCTCCTATCTTTCTTCCCCTCTCGATGAGTTGGAATCTGCTCGGTGGCAGTCGATTTGGTTTGGGCTTCTTGGGGACATTAGGTGACTGGTAGCTTATTTAATTTCTAACTATGCTGTGGCGTGGGTAAGGGCCCAATGAAGGAGGGTTGGTACTGTCACCCACACACGAAACAGGATTCGTCTGCAGATGAAGAGGTACGATAGGAAAAGTATCGTTGTCATTACGTAACATTGAAAACTATCGGGGACCCTGCTGGCATAGTGGTTGCATGTTGAGTTACTAACTGCAAGGTCACCAGTTCGAACGACCTGCTGCCTCACAGGAGAAAGATGGGGCGTTCTAGTCCGGTAAAGAGGTACAGTCTTGGAAACTCACAGAGGCAGCCCTGCTCTGTCGTCTAGGGTCACAATGAGTGAGCATCAACCCGATGGCAGTGAGTTTGGATTGGTTTGGAGTATGAAAAGCTAGCTTGCTTTAGACAATCAAATCACATCCTGGCATGATTCTCACCATCTTCGTGTTTTATAATCCTTTCGATGTTTCCAGTGTAGCTCGAATATTTCCTCTGATGCCCCTAGAGAAATTTGGAAGGGCAGAGGATCAGCTAGGTCTGTGAAAATGTGGAGTGCCTTCCATTGCTAACTTAATCAGTTATTAATCTTCTCTATGGGGAATTCTTTTGGCCCTCATCAGCTGTCTGAAATAGTTGGAAAATGATATCTTGTGGGAGTTGCCATTCATCAGGAAATACTTATTCATAGATGTAAGCCAGACCACATGTAACAATAAATGTTGTTCATCACTATGGAAACAGAAAGTCACAAATAGGATCGTCTGAAGGATTATTAAGCGGTCGGCTTCTTGTGGGGATAGGTCACATCCAGATTCTGTTCCATTCACACGAATACTTGCTGGGCACTTACAGTGCAGAAGCCCGTGAGACTTTGTTTCCTGGTGGTTTTCAAAGTCTTTGTAAAGCTGAAAAGGATGAAAGGTGGAGGAAAAGCCTGGAAGCATTATCCTTCCTTCCAATCCTTTCTATGGATTCTAAAAGCACTCTGATGACTCATGCCGTAGTGCTTGGCACGCAGTGCAGAGACAGGCGGTGTGAGCGGGCGCTGTGGTTCTGAGAGGAAAGACCTGGTGGTTGGCCCCCCGAAAGGTGGAGTCGAGAAAACCCTACGAGGCAGCTCTCCTCTCCCTACGAGAAGTCGCTCTCAACTGCAGCTAGCTCCCCAGGCCCCTGCCGGCTGCTAAGGATGCTCAACTCCCAAATGTAGATCCCAGGATTGGGAAACAAGCAACTCTGCCGAGGGCTAACTTTGGACTCTGAGTCACTTTGGACCTCAGTTTTCCATCTGTAGTGACAGGGAGGTGAACCATTGGCTCCGTTTCAATGGCTCTTTTCCCCCTCAGAAATAAGAACCTGTTTTTTCTTCATGGAGAGCAATGCTATCTTGAGTGTGTCTCAGGGTTATTATTAATAGACCATCAACATGTTTTAGCACCTAAAAAACGATGCTCGGGGATCACTGGGCCACATGTTGAAATTAGCCTATCGGTCCGGCCGTCTTCTCAGTTCCGCGTGTCTTAGCACGTGATGCCTGTGCCATCTACAGAGTGAAGTATTCACATAAAATGAATTGTAGATGTTTAATTTGACTTGTAACCAAAAGCTGGCATTTAAAGAGTATAAAGTATAAACACTGGTCAGAGATGAAAGTACAAATAATGCCTGAGGCAATCATTGTACAGTGTTACAAGGCTGGAGGAGAGACCTGGCGAGTTGGCGAGAGGTGTGTTTATTTCTCTCTCTCTTAAATTCCCAGTTCTACTAAGGCAGTCATTTCAAGAGTTTCCATAAGGGGATTGTCTCAGAAGTGGAATTCGAATGCCTGTAATGAATCAGTAGACCGTGTCAGAGGGGAGGCTCTGTTACGTGTGTGTGTGTGTGTGTGTGTGTGTGTGTGTCCCTTCTTTCTCATTTTGTCCAAGAATAGGCATCTTCTTCTTCCTCTTCCACATGTTGAGGATACGTAGCATTCTGCCCTGGGGCAGTGGGGGGAGGGTACCTGTAAGTATTAATAGTCAAGAAAAGAGATTTTTAAAAACAACACAGAGGTGGGAAAATGACTGACATTGCCGTCTGAGCAAAATCTGCCCAAAGAACATGACAGAACCCACGGTGTACACGGAAGTTGAAAACCAGTACACATTTCCATCCTGCGGTATTTATGCTCAGTACTGCTGGTTGATTTTAGAAAGACCACTGATACAGCAACCGGGAGGGTCTCTGTTGCCACAGAGGTAGGGAAAGGACAGAAGGCAAAAGCAATCCATTCTTCTAAGGAACCCTCATGGTACAGTGAGTTAGGCTTGGCCTGCTACACACAAGGTCTGCAGTTTGACTCCACCAGCGACTCTTCAGAGAAAGATGAGGCTTTTGATCCTTGGGAAAAAGTCCTCTGAGGGTGGTGATGAGTTGCAGTTAAGGAGACTCAGTGGCAGTGGGATTTTTTTTTGGGGGGGTGGGGGGAAGTGTTGGTAGTTCTAGTCCTGTCTGTAAGAACTAGTTAACTCAGCAACTGTTCCCACAGGCAAACTGCCTATCCTCACTTTCCAGGATTTATCTGAGGAGTCGATCATGGTCATGGTCTTTCCTGAAATAGACCCTACCCACCTTGGAAGTTCAGTGGTCACAAGTGACCACTCAAGATGACACCTGAGAGATGGGCTCAAGAGAGAGAAGTTGCCACAGATCACATGCCTCCAGCTTCTATGAATTTAGGTACCTCTGCTACTTTATATGCTAAGCAGCCTATCAGAATTATTTGGACTTGATAAGATACAAAAGCCCTTTGGACACTCCTAGGCTGTTGATGATTTTTTTTTTAAAGTTTGGTAGGGATGTTTTTGGAAACTAGTTTTAAAATTCCTGACCGAAGCCAGAGGACTTGCATTCTTCCATCACGTGGATGCCCAGAAGACCTGACACATCTGAGGTGTGGTGCTGACAGACAACGAATGCTGACGATCCAGAAAAGTGACCATTCATGTCGTGGACGTACAGGCAGAAGACTGTAGAAAAGATGGTGGGATTTCATCTTTCGCACTGTAGACTTGTTCTCAGGAGGGCCCCATCCCCCAAGAAGGACACCATGCCTGCTGAAGCGGAAGGCCAGATAAAAAGAGGAAGACCCTCCACACGACGGACAGAGCGATCACAACAGTGACCTCAGAACAGTTGTGAGGATGACGCATCTCTGGACGGACGGCAGCTGTTTCTGGTCTAACATGGGGTAGCTGTGAGTCAGAATTGATTCATCGGCCCCTAATAAAAACAATTTTGAAATAGGCAGATAATTCCAAGTGATAGAATCTAAAGCATTTGCGTACTTGACCTTTCCAACGTCAGTGTTAGTTGATGCCAGCTCTAGTGCTCTGTAGACGAGAGACGAGAACACCGGCTCGTCCTGCATCTTGTGCACAGTGGTTAAGCCGAGCCCACTGCTGCAGCCGCTGTGTCAGTCCATCTCATTGGAGGGTCTACTCTTGTTCACTGACCATTTACTTTACCAAGCAGGAGGCCCTTGTCCAGAGACTGGCCTCTCACCATGTCCAAAGTCTATGTGCCCAAACCCTGCCATTCGCCTGTCGAAGACTCTTTCCGACTTGACTTCTTCCAAGACAGAGTTATTTGTTCTTCTTGCAGCCCACGATACTTTCCGTGCTCTTCACCAACACCATAATTCAGGGGCATCAGCTCCTTTCCAGTCTTTCTTATTCCTTGTCTAGCCTCCACCAGACATAATTGGAAATACTGTGGCATAGGTCAGGCGCACCTTAGTTCTTAGAGTGACCTCTTTGCCCTTGAACAGTTGATGCCTCGATGGCCGCTTCCAGGAGCACTGACTGTGGATCCCAGAAAAATGAAACCCTCCTCCATGCCAATCTCTCCTGTTTATCATGATGTCCACTAGTCCAGTGGTTAGAACTTTGATCTTGACATTCATCTATAATCCATACAGAAGGCTCTGGTCTTTGATTCTCAGCAGCAAGTACTTCACATCCTCTTGGCTTTAGCAAGTGAGCTTGTGCCCTCTGTATATTGCAGGTTATTAATAAGCCTTGCTCCTAATCTGGTGTAGTGTTCTTTATGTAATCTACTTTCTCACAGTATTTGCTGAGCACAGGTGTGGAATAAGGATGGTGTAAAGGTCCCACGCTGATGCACACCTGGAGCAATGCAGATACAGGAGGGAGCCATCAGATAGATGCTCCTTATTCATTTATTGCCTCGTGTTACAAGGAGTCACTGTTTTCTTTGTAGTCCTGAAAAGTGTATGAGCTTTAGGTGTCTTTTAAGTGTCCAGTAAATAAGTGCTAGTAAGGAAAATCAGAAAGATGGAAGAAGAGGGTATTAGGCGGTCAGGGAAGGCTTTTCTAAGTAGGAGACTGCAAGTAGGAAGTGAGACTGCAAGTCACGTGGGACAGCAGAAGACGCCTCTGGCAAGAGGAAGCAATACATGCAGATCACTTGTGACTCCTGCATGGGTGAGAAAGGCCACTGGACACTGTGGTCTTAGTGGGGTAAGTGATGGCAATAGAAAAGCAGCGATGGGTTCAGAGAAGGAGAGAGGCAGAGGGTGAGCAGGTCTAATGAACTATAACCCAGACTACATTTGAGAAGCCAGTGAATGGTTTAAGGGGACGGGGGGGGGGGGGGGGGGCGCAGGGAGTGCTAGCATTTTTCCCTCTCCACATGTTGTTCCACTCCCTATTTTTTCCCTTTCATGTAACCTTTTAAGTCTCTATTTCCTTCAAAGTTCTAGTTCTTCAGCGTTAGCATCTAACACTATTCCTGGTACATAGGAACTTCATATTAAATATCAAATGATATTACATAAAACCTTTGTATACCACTTACTTTATACCAACAGTGCTCCAAGAGCTTTACAAATATTAGCTCATTGGATTTTCACAAGAACCCTTTGTAAGATGCTGCTTTTTGTAAGGAAACTGAGGCACTAAGAACTTGTGCGGAGTCATGACTAATGATGTATAAAAGACAGAAAAAGAGTGCAGAGGAAGATTGGCTCTCAAGTGTTCCTCCTGCCGTGTCTGTGCTTAGGAACACCACAGTCAGCGTGACCGGAGGCTGCAGGGCAGAGAGGAGAACCTTGTGAAAAGTCCCTCCGAGTCTCATTCTGCCTTGCAGCCCAGGCAGACCCCGTCCTGCCAGATCCTTCCTTCTGCCCAGAGCCACTTGTGGAGTAGACTTCACGTACGTTCCCTTCTGCTTGTTTTGTCACCTGGATTTTCCTGAGGCTGCTCAGTTAAGCAAGGAGCTTTCACCGTGGTTTGGGGATCAAATCCAACAAACTCTGCATCTCTTGTCTCCCCTAGCCTGTAAAAGGCTTGCAGGGCCTTTCTTGCTGTGGTTTCTGCACCACCAGGATTCACATCTAGCTCCGAGTCCATTCAACATGCAGGTTCCTTGAGACACGTTTCTCTCCCCTGGGAGATCCTATAGTCCTACTGCTGCTTTCTTCTCCACGTGCTTTGCTGTGTAGCTCGGGATAGGGAAGTTTGTTAGGCTTCCTGTGAAGGTGGAGCTGTTGTCATTTACTCTCCAGGAAGGTAGCTTCTTTTGACATAGGGCACTTATGGGAAATGTGACTGAGTAACTGAACTTTTTTTGTTTGATTTACTTCAATTTTTGAAATGAGTTTAAATCGCCACAGTCAGTTAGTGACTACCAGATTGGCTGGCACAGGGCCAGAGCCACGTGTTGGCTGCAGTTTCAGCATGGTGTTGGCCGCAGAGTGCCCAGTAAATACAGGGGGGCTTCAGAAAGTTTGTGGAAAGATAATGGACTTAGCAGATCATGGAATTTTCCCATGAATCTTTTGCAACCACGTTGTATAGACACCTGTACTTTAGGCTGTTGACAAGAGGGAGACTAGACCAAGGAAAAAAAAGCATAACCCACTGAAGAGGTGCACAAAAGACCTGAACAGAAGTTTCACCAGGGCGGAAGAGGGAGACTAGAACCTCCCACAAGAATGTATTTTAGGAGAGTTTTCTAAACATCTCGCTAGTGTAGGTAAGACTAACTCAAATTGGGAACCAGTTCTGCTACTTTGCATCTTTGTGACCTTGTGAGGTTACTTAACCTCTGTCAGCTCTGTTCCTCATGTATAGAACAGAAATGGTGAGAGTGCCTCCCTGCCTCCCTTACATGAATGGTAGCAGGAGGCTGAAGTAGCCCTGCTTACACACTGCTTTGCTGATAGCAAAAATTCCATGTTGCTACTCCCATTGTCATTATTATTACTTCACACGTTGTTTTCTAGTCTAATCTAGGAATGTAACCCTTTCATATATACCTTTTTTTTGGGGGGGGGAAGGGGGATGCGGTGGTGGTGCTGGGATGGAGAGTGGATTCTACATTCCGGATAATTTGTCTATTAACCGAACAATAGTGTAACACGTCTAATTTGGAGACCAGCTGTGCTGAGAATCTTTCCATGTACGCCCATTTTAGTTTGCCTGGTTGAGTCGTGCATGGAGCATACCCAGGTTATACGGATGGTCACTGTGAACACTGGTAGAGGGTCAGTTTATTTTGCAGAAACTCATCACAAAGAAGCTGGAAGTGCTTAGGAGATGCAGAGGCTTGCTTAGTATTCGTATTTGCTTCTCAGCAAAAGAAACCCTAGTGATATTAGAAAGGAAGTGTGTTTTTACTGATTTGGAGATTGGTAAAACTTTCCTCACATGAGTAAGCTTGGTTTCTTCCAATCTCAGAAGCCCACGGAGCAGTTCTACCCTGTCCTACATGATCACTGTACGTCGGAATCAACTTGATGCAGTCAAGGATAGAACCCCAAACAGGGCAGACAGGAAGATACTGGCACGTGGGAGTCAGAATGGGTTGTGTCAATAACAATAATTGGAATGCAAAAATGAGTGAGGGCGGAGGGAATGTGTTAGACTAGATAGACTAGAGAAACAAATCCATAAAAGTCATATGTGTATAAGACAGAATTTTATATAAAGGACAACTATACATTAAGAAAGCATCCCAGCCCAATCCAGATCAAGCCCATAAGTCCATTATTAGCCTATATGTCCGATACCAATCTATAAAGACCTCTTCAGACTCACAAAGCACATACAATGATGCCAAATGCATAAAGATCATAGTCCAGTGGGTAGAAAGTCTTCAGACCCAGTAGCATTGTAAGCATCTCAGGGACCGTCAGGGGAGGTCCATGTGGCTTCTCCTCAGTAATGTCTCGCAAAGACTGAGCAGAGAGAGATAAATCTCTCCCTACACCAAGGAGGAAAATACAGCAGCTCCCAGAATTCTCAGGAGAAGACCATGCCCACACAGAGCTCTCATTGATTATCTTTGGGTTGACAGGCTAGACTCCACCCCTACACACTTAATCCTCAAATTGACACCAGGTGGGGATCCAATTCAGATCACTCCGGGTGTGTGAAATTCAGTGATTGTGAACTTTCCCACCATCAGCTACACTTCTGGGGAATTCAGAACACTGTATTTGTCGGGCCATAACGATATCACGCGTTTTTAAAAGACTGCCCAGAATTTAAGGAAGGTAGGTTCTTGAGAATCGGCTTTTGGATTTTCGGAGCCAGTGGCGATATGCCGGTGCTTCAGATGTGTTCTCGGAGGCCAGGACAGCAGAGTATCCAGCAGATACAAGGCTTCCCGCAGTTGCTTTCCAAGGCTGCCCTTGCTATCTGTAGGACAGGGTGGCAGCACTCCTTGATAAGCAACCAACAGAAGAAGGAAAGCCTTGCCCAGATGGCAGGGCCTGTTTATTATGCAGGTGGTGGTCCTCTCCTCCAGGCCACGGGGATCCGTGTGTTTTGTATTTTCTCATTCCATCTTGTGTTTGAAGGTACCTGAAAGGCATTGAACCTGCTGAGGGTTCTCATAGGCTCCTTTTCCATGGAGCAGAAAGAATGAACAGGCGGCCAACTGGGAATGCCCTCCAGCTGGAAACCAAGTACCTCCTGGAACGGTCATCTTCAGGAAGGAGCCTCTGGGAGCTGGAAGCCTCTGATGTGATGTGACCCGTGAGGGGCTAGGTTGGGCTGGAAGCACAGCTGTCTGGCTCCAGGCTTTATTTTTGCATGGACCTCCCTGCTTGGTATCTCACCGCTGCGTTTGCCTGTCCAGCGTTATCTCCTATGCTTCTCACACACTTACCTAGAGCTCATTGAAACCGTGGGCATCAGGTCAGCCGAGAGAAGCAATCAAACGTTCTTTGCCTATAAAGCCCTTGTCCTTTGTTTTGTTTGAACTTGTAGGGAAGGGGGTATACTTCGCATTCAGAAGGCTGTGGTTCTAATTAGACGTTTCCTTGGGGTAGAAACCTTGTTAATAGAAATTGCAGGGCTGGAATTAATGTGTAGCCGCATGAGAAGATGGATTCAAGCTCAGGAGAAGGAACCATTTGTTAGGAACTAGAGCTGGCTAGCATTCTGTTAGGAACGGACCTATGACTTGCTCGAACAGATGATTCTGTTAAAACAAAACAAAAACCAAAATCCAGTTCTGTTTCTGTCAACCTGATTCTGTTAGGGATGCTGACATAGAAAGCTCACCTACTCCTTAGATAGGATACCAGCAGCAACAACAATAAAATGTACCTTCCATTTGGGTTATCAGCATATTTATAATATTTTAAGTCAGAAGTCACCTCTTTTTTCCTTAAAATCATAGGTGAATGAGACTAACTTATCAAAGGGGACACTTTAATAGCTATAATGGATCTAATGGTATGTGTTGTATAATCATATCTTCCCTGTAATTCATTTTAAAATTAATGACTTACTAATTATTATATACCCACATGAATTCCCGAGTTGTTTATTTGGGACCTAGTTAGTGTCCATCACATTATGCTAGTCTCATGGGGAGTGAAAATATAAGTGAGACACTGTACTGCCTTTGCATTATAATTAGGGAAATAGATAAACACATTAAGCAGAATCTAAATGAGACTGAAAAAATATTAAAATCAAATTGAATAAAAAAAGTGCTCCTCTGTTATGCTAGAGGTTAGGGTGATTTTGAAGAAAGTGTGCCTACTTTTTCCTCAATGTCATTAAGAAGCAACCTTTGGAGCGCAGTACTTCCATGACACATATGAGGTGGTCCTGAGTCTGAAGACACTTGGTGGTGGTGGTGGTGGTGGTGGAGGTGGTGGTGGTGGTGGTAGAAGTGGTGGTGGTAGTGGTGGTGTGCGTGCGTGTGTGCTTTAGACTAGGTAACAGTGAATTGGAAAGCTCAGCATTTTCAGAAATGTTTAAACGATAAGTCACACTTCCTCATTGATTGAATGTATGTGAAAGACAGAGGTCAGCACTGGGAAGGGTACTCCTTTAGCTTGGGCTGAGGAGTAAATCCGGACTCCAAACTCAGGTGTTCACAGGGCCAGGCAGCTCAGAGGAGGAGGAAGTGAGGAGCGGATAAGAGGTGGCAGGCGTGGGATCCTTCTGATGAGGGGAGTCCCTGCTGCTCTAGCCCATGTTACCATGGAGTATGTGGGTCATGAGCTGCCACTTCTCTGTCTTTAAAAACAGAAGTCAGACTTTTAATGTAAATCTCTCAATGTATAAGTGCAGTAACTCCATTCTTTGTCCCTCATCCTCTTCTTAAAACAAACAAAAACAGAAAAACTAAACTAAACACCATGGCAAGTTGCGTTTGCAGCCCCAGCCACCACGTGTCTGACTCTGAGGGGGACGGTGGTGCCACTAACTGTAAGAAGAAGAAAATATTAGACAGCAGGACAGCTTGTTCTGTAGCTGATGTTGAGTGTGAAGTTCAGGTAGAAAGGCCCAGCAGATGAATGGGTAGAAGACTCTTCTGAAGGACTACAGGGGGGCTGCTGTGGGCATATAGAGAATAAATCCATAGTGAATACACAGCAGATGGACAAAAGTCGTGAGAGGTTTCAATTTGGAAAAATATTCCCAAGTCGGGCTTTCAAAACCCACTGCCCTCAAGTCACTGGCATTTCCTGGCAACCGTACAGGACAGAGTAGCACTGTCCCTGTGAGCATCCATGTCTGTAACTCTTGACCAGCGCAGAAAGGCTGGCCTTCCCCTGGTGCTGCCTGTGTTGCGGCCACCTACACCGCCGGGTCTCCTGAGTGAGAGTTTCCATCTGAATAAGCATATATATGTGTGTGCTAATCATTAATAAATAAGCTGAAAATGGAGAAGGTCATCCAAGGAGAGAAATAAAAGGGAGAGGGAGCCAGTGAAATCCTGCGCTGCAGTGGTTCAGACTGCCCAAGGAAAAGAATTCACAAAGAAGCCGGAAGGGAGCAGGCAGTGGGGTGGAGAATTGGGAGATTGGGGGCCAACACTTCCTCCTATCTGAACAGCTGGCAGAGAGCAAGACCTAAATGTGTCCTTTAGATATGGAGACCCAGGTGGATGTCTGTGTTCTTAGGGCAAAAGACAGATTGGAACATGCTGAGATGTGACTGGGATATACGAATGGGAAATAGCAACTATTAAGCCCAGTGAGGAGAGAATGGATGGTAAGAAGGAAGAACACATTGTCAGCAGAGAGGGCAGGGGTTGAGGGGATCAATAAGCTTCCGGAGTACAGAGAAAGAAGACAGAAGTAAAATAGTGAAAAGAGAAAGCAGAAAGAGTCCCTGCCTAAGGTGGTGAGGCAGTGACGGCTGTGCTGTAAGAAGGAAAGGGGTGGGAGTGGGGGGTGGATTCTGCTCTTGAACATTCCCACCTGCCAGATAAATAAGATTGATATACATTGAATTGTACTGTACCCTCACCTGATTTTTTTTTTTTTTAATGAGGGACATGAACTCACTGGAGTACTGTGAGGCAGAGGTAAACCAAGGACTGAACTCAACTGTCCCTACATCCGGGCCAGAGCTCTGTAGAGAGGTGGGGGGCACAGGAGAGGCCGGAAGGGCTGAGCACCACAGCACTAACAAGAGCGTGTCTTTCTTCTGAACTGAGTGTTTTCTCTCGGGCATGGATTCTTTGCGGTTCCCTTCCATTATACTCGATGAACTTCATAGGTGTACTTTCTGGCTTTAATTTCACACTGAGAGCTGAGTGAAGTGATGATTGGATTGATGACCTTTGAGCAGCAAGGCCTTCTTAAAGACACTCTTTGCCCTGAACTAAGAAGGAGTTGGCCCACATAACTTTAAACGTGCCTAGGAGCCATTCATAGATGTTCAGAGAACTGTTCATACATGTCCCTGCCTTGGAATTAAGGCCTTGGAAGGAACTGAGAGCACGAAGGCCTTGCCCACACTGCTTCTTGTCCACAAGCCCTGGGAGAAGAGAGTAGACAAGTTGACAGCGACAAAGGAAGAGACTCCTTAAGGGCAGTGACAGGTTATCCTTAAGAAATGTTTGTTCTGGTCCCATCATGTACCAGCCTCTGTGCTGGGCCCTGGTGACACAGGTGAGCAAGGCAAACAAAGCCTTGTTCTCAAGGGGGTTTGCGTCTTCCTTCCTTGACTGGCTGTTGGGAATTTGAAAAAAAAAACAATTCCTATCAATCTGCTCAAAGACAAAGCCGGCTCAAAACTCACTGCTGTGCAGGTGATCCTAACCCATGGGAATGGACTGGACTTCTCCGTAGGGCTTCCAAGGATGTAGAACTTGAAGAGAGCGAAGGCATGCCTCATCCTCCTGCGAGCAGCTAGTAAATTCCAACTATTGACCTCATGGTTAGCATCCCTGGGCTTAACTCACTGTGCCAACCGGGGGTAGTAAGTGCTATGGGCACTCACTGAAGGAAAAGGTATATATTCCCTCTCTTCGGATGTAAAGGTATATTTCAGTACCTCTTTTATTTGACATTCTATTTTAGTCCCTATCATAGCACACATCCCAAGCTCACTGTGGACACAAGTGCATCTTGTGGCGACCCCTCGTGCTACAGGGTAAAACTGTGCCATAGAGTTTGATTGGCCACATCTTTATGGCAACACATCCCAGGTCTTCCATGGCACCCATGGGTGGACTCCAGCCACCTGCCTGAGGTTCATTAGTAGTTGATGACAAACCATATGCGCCATCCAGGGATGTCCTCCTGTTTACATTTGTGCTGGGCGATCTGTACTTCCACTGGAGTATCTTGTGCTAGAGTACATCCTTACTCTTGGCTGAATGAGATTTCAAGGTTAAAGAGGATGATTTTTTTTTATCTTGTGGAAGGGGAAGAGACCCAACCAGGAGTGCAGGCAAAGGGGGAAGGGACCAGAAGGAGGGTTTTCTGAGAGGGCAGGCCACTGCTCCATGAGAAGAGGGTGAGACAAAGACCCTTTCGTGAGAGGGACCTGGCTCCTGGTGGAGGTGCAGGACACATCACCTAGACCTTGCTGGAGCGGCCCTGGACCAGTCTTTGAGGCCACAGTTAATGATGGCCAACTGGGGTGTGGGCTGGCCAAGGGGGCAGGAGGAGAAAAGAAAAGCAGCAGAAATGGATGATGGACCCCTTGTATGTTTCACAGTCCCCCCCGCCCGTGTTCGAGGTGTAATTGGAATATGGACGGTGAGGCAGAAACTGCAACACTCTGAATATCCATCCCTTAGGGCCTTAATTACCTCCTTTGTATAATAATCCCTCAGATCCTGTTCAGCATTAGCATTCTTTGACTCTTTTGAAACGCTGCCTGCCCTTGGAAAGCCCAGGCAGCCACCGCCTAGCATGGGAGCCGCCATCTCTCTCTGGCTTCCTCTTTGTTGCGCCAAAACTTCCTCGGTAACGCAACGTTTGCAGGAAAGCAGACCGGCTGGGCCAGAGTTGTCTCCTTTTAACCTTCTTTCTTGTTCATTCTTTCTTTCCTTCTCTCCCTCCTCCTCTCCCTGCCCGCTCCATCTCCTCCCCTCCCTCCCTCCCACCCTCCTTCCCTCTTTTCTGTCTTTATTGTCATGGAAGAAAGTAGGGCATGTTGTTTGAACAGCATCTGGTGGGAGGAGACAGCCTGTACCTGAAATTGCAGACGGGCCTTGCTGCAAGGATCCTGCCTGGGTGCGCGGCGGCGCCGTTTCTCCCCGCAGCCTGCGTGTCTCGCTGTAGAGGGAAATCATCCTGCGGGTGAGCCGTGGATGAGGGAGATGCTGCTGCCTCAAAGGGAGCCTCTGCGTCTCCCAACATTAGTCACCGGAGGAAAACGCCCACCTAATAATAAAAATAATACCTAACATCTGTTCGGTACTGTCTCAAGCGCCATATATATTCACATCCAAATGACCAGAAATATGTAGGTGCGACTGTAGTCCCCTGCAGGCGGAGGCAGACGCTGCGTCCGAAGGGGACTGCACGTAGATGTAGGTAAGGGTTCGTGGGGAAGAGCAGACCCCTACTTTTCTCCCAAGCCTGGAGAGGGGGAGAGTCACCGTGGACAAGAGCCACGGAGGCAGATAAGCAGGGGTTCACTTCCCACCGCTTTCACCTATGGGACCTTCCACAAACTACGTCATACTCCTAAGTCCCACGGTGCTCATGCGCGAGCTGGAAGGATAATTCTTCCCAGAGTGCATGTGACATTGAGGAGAATTTAGATATATAGCAGTCTCCAGACCTGCCCTCAGCCATGGACGTGCACGGCCCCTGATAATTAATAGTATTAAATAGGTGTACTGAACTGTCTGAGAAGGCAGCATCTTGACACTTTCCTCGCTGCTCTCTCGTATCTAGACTGCCCCTCCGTTTCTTTTTCAAGATGATAGGTACACCAGACCTGAACTTCTCCGACCAAACTGTGGCATCACCCTGCCAGCCAGTTGCCTGTCTCTGCCTCTCCCATTTACCATGTTGCCACTATATGCCCTATTTGCCACTCGCTCACTCACCACAAACCATGGTGGGGCAACACTTTCTAAGATCTCCATTTGATGTTGGAGCACTGGCACAATGGGGTTATGTACTGCGCTATTGACCATAGGTAAACAGTTCAAAACCACCAGCTGTTCCAGGGGGATAAATGAGGTTTTCTACTCCCGTCAAGTTACAGTCTTGGAAACCCACAGGGGCAGTTCTGCCCTGACCTGCAGGGTGGCTGTGAGTCAGAATGGAATGGACTCAATGGTGGCAGTGAATAAGAACTTAAATGTCCTAAGATGTTTCTATTTGGCAACGTGCTTAATCTGTGCAGAGTAGGAGAGAAAGAAGGAGGCATTTGCTCCCAGAGGCCTAGAAGGAGGAGTTCCACTTTCTAGTCAAGGCACCCCAGTGGTGGTGCAGGAGTTAAGTGCTGATCCAAAGGTGGTTTGTTTGTTTTTTGTTTCTTTGTGTCTGACCCAAAAAAAGTTGAGAGACCGGAGGCTCTACAGGGTCTCTATAGACTACTGTCCTGTAAAGGTTGCAGATGAGAAAATCCTGTTTGGGACAGTTACTCGGTGCTCTTCAAGGTCACTATAAATCAGAGCAATGGCCACATAACAGTAGCAAGAGGTCACAGTTGCATTTAGGATTTCCTCTGTCTCCCAAGCCTTCTTTGGAGAGGGATAAGCAGTAGGGAAAGGGGAGTGGTAACTTGTCATTGGCTCACTCCATAAAATTTCTCCTTATTAGCAAGGTTAAAAGACAAATCAAACTTACTGTCATCACGTTGACTCTGACTCATAACAGCCCTGTGCCCCCAGGCCTGCAAGACTGTAAGTTTTCAGGCTAGCAGACTGCCACTGTTCCCTCCTGAGGAGTCTGCTGGTGGATTTGAACCACTGGTCTCCTGGCTAGTAGCTTTGTGCTTTAACTACTCTACCATCAGGGATTTTTCCAATGAAGTACGTGTTCATGGAACCATAGTACCAATGAACTGGCTTCTTTTATTTTTCTATTAGCATCCATTTATAGGGACCAGAACATCCTTTTCGAGACCTGAAAGTGCACGACCATAAGCAATTTAAAATGAGGAGTGGGAGGAAATGACTTTCCTTGTTATTTTTCTGAAAATGTGTAGTCAGAGGCTACAAATGGTCATTTAATGAAAGGCACCAGTGCCTATAAGATAGAATGTGGTATGTTTATGTAGTATGATAAATTTCATGTAAAACAAAAATCAGCAGTGGTCCAAAATTATCTGGGTAATTTTTTTTAATTTCTCTATAGATGTCCATATTCTCTAAACTCTGTCTTTCATTTTGTTAACTTTATAATAAAAAAAGGATGATGGCTCTGTACCACCACTGTTCAGTTACTTAAATATGATCCAACAACAAAATAGAAATTAAATGTGGATGATTTAGTGATTAAATACAACCAGTTGACTATCATGATTATTCTTAGAGGCAGAAATCCATAAACTTCAGCTGTCTGAAAGACAGCTAAGTCTAACTAAGTTGTCTGATTATATAACTTAATACATGTAAAGTGCTTCTAGCAATCCATGGGATTTGATCAATTCTATAAAAATGTATTTCTTCTTCACCATTGCCATTCCTGGATCCTAGCATACTTTATAATACCTTGACAAATGCTTGTTGAATTAATTTTCTAATGGGGTTGTCACATTTCCACATGTCCAGAACTGGGCTTGAATACATTGGTAGAAATGACCTGACAAAGGTAAAAATAACGAGGCCATCTCCTCCCCTCTCCTGCCCATTGTCCTTCAGATATATATTTTTTGACAGACAACTCTTATCTTAGCCTCATTAGGAGACTTTTCATAATTTTTTAATTCCAGTTTTCATGGACTCTGACATCTCCTCATCTTAAGCTCAGGATCTAGGCTTTCCTTTTCTTTCTTTTTTAACAGAGGCAGCAGCCACTAAGCGAGCTCTCCTACACAGAACCTGAGGGCTTGAATATTTTGAAGCAACTGACCTCACCTGATCCTTGGTCTGTCTAACTTTTGATTGTTTTGCCCTTCCTTGTAGTCTATAAAGGTGTTTTTTTATGGCCAGTTCTCTTTTCCATCCATTTGCTATCCATTTAAGCTGTGAGCAGTCAAAATGTTTTCAACAACATCATCATTGATTTAAAGTTTGGGACAGCGCAGAACCAGGACAGAGAGCCTTGCTGGGGAGCTGACATTCGGGGTTTTCCAGTAGCTTGGCACACTGAAAGGAATTCTCGTGGTGCTGTAGGATAAGCCACCAGCTGCTCTACGGGAGAAGCCTGCAGCTGCTGCTGCTCACATAAAGATCGACACTGTCAAAGGAGAAGTTCTCCTCTTGCTTACAGACCTGATACGTGTCAGAGTCGAACTGATGTCAGTGGTCAGTGATCTGTTTTTTTGGTCTAAGATATACTGAACATTTCAGACCTTCATTCACGGATTGCTTACTTTTATTTATTAAAGCCCAAAGCATAGCTGTTTAGTATCTTGACCAAGAAGAACCTGAAGAAGAAGAACGAATTCTAAGAGAATTCATCTTGAGGTAGTGATCTGAGTCCTCAATGGGACATAGAAAGTTGTAAAAAGAGAGCTGAGCATGCATGAAATTATGCATATGTTAAAACCCAAACAACCATATAGCACAAACACTGACTATTTGTCTAAATTTAAAAAAAAAAAAAAAGAAGCAGTCATTTAGGAAGCTAGAGGCTATCAGGATGAAGATGGTGACAAAGGAATCTTAACTTGATCCCAAATATTTGATGTACATACACCAAGCCGGTGAAGGAAAAGGTGCTGACCTCAGTAACTTTGAAAACGAACTGAGTTTGGAAAGCAAAGTGTGATAGCAATGAAAATGTTCTGTAATTTGAACATTCTGTGGAGTCACCTTTCTTTGGAATGGATATGAATATGGATCTCCTCCAATCAGTTGGCCAAGTAAATGTCTTCTAAATTTCTTGGCATCGATGAGGGAGTGCTTTCAGTGTTTCGTAGCTTGTTGAAACCTTTTAATTGGTATTCCATCAATTCCTAGAGCCTTGTTTTTGGCGAATGCTTTCAGTGCAGTTTGGGTTTCAGTACCATTTGTTCTTGCTGCTCATAAGGCACCTTATGAAATGGTTGAAAGTGGGCGGTTCTTTTTTGTACCGTACATCTGAATTCTTCCCATCTTCTTCGGATGCTTCTGCCTCGCTCAGTATTGTAACCATGCAATCTTTCAGTATTTCAGCCCAAGGCTTGAGTTTTTTCTTGAGTCCTTTCAGTTTAAGATGTACTGAACTTGCTCTCCCTTTATGGTTTTCTAATTCTAGGCGTTTGCACATTTTTCTAGAATATCTCACTCTGTCTTTTTGAGATGCCCTTCAAGATGTCCTGTCTGACGCTTTGCCTGTGCCATAGCTGTACCATGATAAGAATGCCTTTCCGAGTCTCTTCTGCTGTCCACATTGACCTTTTAATTTTTCTCCCAGTATGTTTAAGGTCATCTTGCTTTCTCTGTGAATGATATTCTTGATGTCATCTGCAACTCATCAGGTCTTCTTTCCTGAGTGTTCGATGCATCAAATCTATTCTTGTGATGGTCTCCACGTCCAGCAGGGATATACTTAAGGTTGCATTTTTACTCTCGTGGACTTCATTTGCATTTGCATCAGCTTCCTCCTGAACTTACACGTGATTAATGGATGGTGTTCCACCATCGGCGCCACACCTCATTTTCGCTTTGGATGTTGAGCTTCTCCATTATCTATTCCCACAGATGCAGCCACCTTGATGTCTTTGTTATTGATCTGGAAAAGTCCACATGCAATTGCTTTTCATGTGGTTGAAAAAAACAGCTTCGTTTCAATTATCAAGACCATAATTTCCAACTACCATTCCTTCCTCTTTGTTTCCACCTTTTGCATTCCAGTCACCAATAATTGTCAATGTATGTTGAGTGAACATTTGATCAATTTCAGATTGAAGACGTTGGTAGAATTCTTCTGTTTCCTCATCACTAACTTTTGTGGTTGGTGCATAAATTTGGATGATAGTTGTATTGGTTGGACTTCCTTGTATGGGGATAGGTATAATCCTATCACAGGCAGCATTGGACTTCAAGATAGCCGTTGAAAAGTCCTTTTTGATGATGAACACAATGCCATTTTACTTGATTGTGTCATTCCTTGCATAGTAAGCCCTATAGTTTTCCGAATCAAAATGTCCCATGGCCATTCATTTCAGCTCACTAGCACCTAGGCTATCCATCCTTATGTGTTCTATTCCATTATTAATGGCTTCCAAGATTCATACTTCATACTATTCCAGTTCCAATTAGTGAGTGATGTTTGCCCTTGCCGCTTCTCATTTTGAGCGGGGTCCCACCCGCCAGGATGTCCTCTGCCCCCATCGCTGTGGTCAGCTCTGCCTCTAGCAGGCAGCTCTCTCGAGTCATATCGTAATTCTGAGCCTTCCCACCCCAGAGACCCCACCTCTGCTATTCCCGAGGTATTTTGTACATGACCATGTTTCGTTGCTATCTTTAGGGTTTTATTGGCTAATTCCTTTAAAGCGGACAGCCGATTCCTTCTTCAAAGTCTATTTTCAGTCTGGAGACTCTGCTGAAACCTGTTTACTTTGGGTGACCCGACTGGTATTTGAAATGCCAATGACATCGCTTCCAGCATCACAGCAACACACAAACCACCCGAGTGTGACAAACTGGCGGACAACTGCTAGGATAGCCTCATAATTGATGAATTCTGAAACAAAATGCGTGGGAATTATTCAGTGGGGAAACGGGAAACCAAGTTGTTGTGTGAGCCTTCACGCACATCACAATAGAAATCTTTTTCAAGAAGGGCGCACTCGGGCCTCGGTAAAGGGGAACTCTTTAGTATCATGCTGCTCTTGGGGTTAGACACTGGCCGGCTAACCACAAAGCGAGCAGTTGAAATCCGCCAGCCTCCTCCAGCACGAGAGCCTGAAGCACTCTGCTCCCATAAGACATACACTCTTGGAAATTCGGTAGACACGTGCTGTGAGCTGCAGTTGACATAGTGGCAGGGAGCTGAGTTTGGTGTGATTTTTTTTTTTAAGTGATTTTAAAAATAACTTTCTGTAAATCTTAAGCTATTTAAAAATTGTAAAAAGCACCAGAATTCCAAAGGCGTTGCAGGAAAGGAAGCCTGCCCTCCGTGTCCAGGGGGTTTTCATGTTACAAAATGATGTGCTGATTGGCGTTTGAATGTTGGCACTGAGCCGCTGGGAACGGGTTCATTATGTCTTGAGTATCACCCATGCCCTTCCGCACAGACCAGTTCTCGCCTGCTCTGAACACACTCTCCTACTCCTCAGTCTTCTCCTAATCCAGTTTTGCCGTGGAGACACCCACCCCTCCCCCCCAGGACCTCAGAATCCGGTCTAGGCAACCTCTCGTCATTCGCTCAATCGTCAGACAGAACCCTTCATCTGCATCCCAATAGATGACCGCTCACCTTCCTCCCTTGATGTCATGCCTCAGTTAACCGCATGGAACAATTATGGAAGCCAGGGGCTTCACATGAAACCAGTACTGGTATGGGTCCTGCCAGCTTTCTGACCCAGGATCTACCTTGATTCTTCTCTTCCACTCTGTGATTGTCCATTACTTTCTCATCATCTTCTATGATTTTGATGCTTTTAAAAAATATGGGACAGTTATTTTGTCCTATGGCTTTCCATTTGGGTTTCCTGGTGTTTTCACATGATTAGATCGAGGTTGATTATAGAAATGATGTGCTCTCCTCCCAGCTCATCATAGCACAAGGTACATGCTTTTGATGTCTTATCATCAGTGAGGACAAATTTCATCTCCTGGCCAGCCTAGTGTCTGCCAGGCTTCTCCATGTGGCGCTCCATCCTTCCTTCATTGAATACATATATTGTGTATAGAGAGGTTGAGACTATGTGCCTAGCCATTTCTCCTCATACAGTTTTAACAACCATCAGTGATTCTTACCTGCATTGTTGCCCGAATGGTGATTTTCCTGCTCCCATGTATACTTCTCATGTATTAATTAGAATGTAATCTAAGGAAGATCTGTCGATGTACATTCCTTTTTAATAACAACAGCAATATTGATTATAATAAGAGTAGTAGCCAAATTACTATTCAACTGTGACCTTGTACTGAGTGATTGATTTCACTTCCTTTTCATAACATGCTTTGAATAAGATCCTTTGTCCTCAACAATCATCTTGTTCAGGAGAAAGTTCCCCAGGCCTGCCTGTGTAGATTGATTGTTTTTCTTCGTGCCTTTAACTTAAAGTTTGCCCTTTACTGTCATCCTCTGTGTCAGCTTTAGTTGTATAATCTGCCATAACAACAACAAAAATATGACAAATAAGTGGCTTTAAAGAACAGAAACTTATTTTCCCCCAGATCAGGGGGCTAGATGCCCAATTTCATGGTGTAAATGTGAAGGGAGGTCCTTTTTGTTTAGCTCAACAAACTGGAGCTGGCAGCAATCCATGTGCTCCTACACTGAAGCATGCAGTTAGTGTTTTTGTTGTTGTTGGTGGTGGTGGTGGTGTGTGTGTGTGTGTGTGTGTCTTTGTATAGCACGTCTTCTCACTGCGCATGTATGTCTCTGTGTCTGTTTGGCCTTCTTTATAACACAAGGATGATTGGATCTGCTTAGGATCCACTCCTCTGCTGAAGAAGCTCCATTGTGCAGTAGGTTAAGAATCGAGCCATTAACTGCAAGGTCGGTGGTTCAAACCCAATCGTGACTGTGCTGGGATTTTTTTATATATACACTGCTGCTGTCAAACTAGGTGCCTTCAGTCTGGCTTTTACGCTTGAGTTCCTAAATTGAGTACAGTACAGGGCTTTGGACTGGTCTCTACTGATATCGTTGTGTTTGACTGATGCCATCTTCTCCACCTGTAGAGATCATTTCACTACCTAATTCAGTTCCCCAGAAGCCCAGGTGGCAGAGTGGGTTATTTGTTCAACTGCTAATGCCAACGCCTGCAGTTTGGAACTACCAGCCACTCCATGGGAGAAAGAAGATGGTTTCTACTCTTGTAAAGTTTTACAGCCTTGGAAATTCTACTCTGTCCTGTCGGGTGGTTGTGAGCCTAAATCTACTCAACGACAATGGAAAAATAATTCTCTTCTCCAGTTCACTTGCCATCTTTTTCAGCTTCCCACAATCTAAAAACTTTTCTCCTTCCAAATAGCTAATAACATAAGATAAAGCAAACCCACGTGTACTCAGAGGACGACAGCTCTAGTCTGCGCTCTTAAAGTTCTGTTGTTCAGCCTGTATAGAATCTACAAAGTTGACATTGGCTTGATTTTTCTTCATCAAATTCATGATGCTGTATGATTGGGCTCTCTTATTACTTTCCTGAAAACAAGATGCTGTACGCTGTGTCTGGTGTTCCTCACAATAGCACCTCCAGGGAAAGTTCAGTGTGATAAAGTTCATGTGAAATTACATGTACTTCATGGCTTTTTATTGACTTCTGGTTACTTTACCAATTTCCTCCTCTGTAGATACATTCCTTCCTTAAAATAGCAGCTCACGAGGTACTACTAGAAGGTACTATTCTAGATGGCGAGGAGAGAACATGAGGAAAATAGGCCAGGTCCCTGTTTGTGTGGATCAGCAAGCTGACCAGAACATAAGCAAGGTCACTTCATTGTGGTAGAAGGACTTGGAAGACAAGAAAATGGGGGTGGAGACTCAGCAGGAAAAGACTTTGGTGAAGAAGTGACATTCGAGCCAGGCCTGGACCATGAAAGGAAACCTGTGAAGGGATCTGAGGGGGTGGGCCAGGCTTGAAAGCACCTGTGCGCTTGCG
The DNA here is from genome assembly GCA_004026705.1 of Nesogale talazaci. Lineage (NCBI taxonomy): Eukaryota > Metazoa > Chordata > Mammalia > Afrosoricida > Tenrecidae > Nesogale > Nesogale talazaci. The sequence continues at coordinate 87,040 of PVJH01001181.1, read as the reverse complement.
TTGGCTTGCTCCAAGACCAGGCGGGGTCAGTGGACTAGAACTTGGTGTGGTTTTGTTTGCTCAAATGAAAGATAGCTAGATAAAAGGTAGACCATAATTCCAAGAAGAGAGTTGGCACATCTCTCCAGGAAGAAACCTGGCATTTCAAAACAAAACAAAGCACTGGAAATCACAAATCCGAAGGTAGATGAAAATGTTCCTGTCATCCCAAGTATACAGTTCACACCCACTTATACACCTCTCCACCCTCCCACCCCCCACAGAAGATAGAGTGGTAGATCCTTTGTAGAACACCTATCTGGGTTGTCATCCAATAAACATTGTTATTTGGAATGTATTCAGAGGTCACGTCTACTCATAGATCCTGCCTTGAGGAGCACACGTGGATTTCACCCTGCGTGAGGACCTGTGAATGGCTGTGCACTCACTGCCTTCCAATCAGCTCCTGCTCACGGAGGTCCTCTCTCACTGCCATCCCGAGGACCAGCAAGCAGAGGCAACCCTTGGGGATTCACAGGGACAGTTCTCTGTCCGCTCAGGTGGCTGTGAACCTAAATCTACTCACTGACAGTGGGAGGGGAGGGGGGCGGAATTCTGTTCTCCAGTTCACTTGCCATCTTTTTCAGCTTTCCACAATCTAAGAATTTTTCTCCTTCCAAATAGCTAATCACATAAGATAAAGCAAACCCAAGTGTACTCAGAGGGCCACGTGCTTTAGTCTGCGCTCTTTAAGTCCTGTGGTTCAACCTGTATAGAATCTACAAAGTTGGCACTAGCTTGATTTTTCTTCATCAAATTCATAGTGCTGTTGTATTGGGCTTTCTTGATTACTTTCCTAAAAACAAGAAGTTGTACGCTGTATCTCGTGTTCCTCACAATAGCACCACCAGGGAAAGTTCAGTGTGATAAAGTCCATATGAAATTTCATGCATCTTAAGACTTTCTATTGACTTCTGGTTAATTTACTGACTTTTTCCTCTGTAGATACATTCCTTCCTTAATAGTAGCTCAGGAACAGCTACTATAAGGTACTGTTCTAGATGCTGAGGAGAGAGCATGAAGAAAATAGGCAAGATCCCTGCTGGTGTGGATCAGCAAGCAGAACAGAGCATAAACAAGGTCATTTCATCTTGTCAGAGTAGACCTGCCCTTTGAGGTTCTGCAACTGTTAACTCTTTGTGGGAATAGAAACCCCGTGTCGTTCTCCCTCAGAGCACCTGGTGCTTTCGAACTGCTGAGTTTGTGGACCACAGCCCAACTTGTAACCACCACACCCCCAGCCACACAGACTTGGTAAATCAGGTGATAGAAATTACCTTTTAAAAGTCTTGTTCAGCGGAGCATAATGGTAAATAAGGGTTTCATTAAATCTGCACCAGGGGGTCAATCATTTGGACTATTTGCAAGTAGTTATTTTTTTGTTTGCGCGCATGTTTTGTTTTGTTTTTTGACTTTGACTGATTCTTGCTGAATGAATTTAAGATTGCAATGTTGTGAGCCTTTCCCTTACAACTCCTATTGGGCCAGGTGTGTGCTGAAGGAGGCTGCACCATATCTCCTTGTCATCTCTCACTTTGCTATTGTTTGTCTTCGAGTAGGCGAAGTGCATAACATTCTTGGCATCAATAAAAAGGGCATAAACGGAAATGCTTGGAAGATGACTGGAATGGCCAGGAGAAGTGTCTGGTTCTTGTTTATCTCTTGGGTTAACTTTCAGAACAGAGAAAATTCAGGTGGTGTCTTATCTTGGACATTCTTTTCAGTGACTTTTTAGAGAGGGCTAAGTTTAACTTAAAATTGCACAGAATCACTGTTGGATTTGGATAGTTAATCAAGACCTGGGGGTCTTAGTTTTGGAAATCCATAGGGGCAGCTCTGCCCTGGGGGTTATTAAGAAGCTGAATTATAGAAAAATAAATTATACTTACTATTATTTGGATGTGAGTAATGAAATGATATCTTTTATAAAGGCTGTGTAAGTAATCATTCAAATCATTGTCTTCTTACCTCAGTGTGCAAATCGTTCCATATATTCTGGTAGATAAAATATTTTGGTCTACCTGATATGGAGAGTTATAATTCAGAGAGAGCCAGGCAATTTAGAGAGGGAAAAGCTGTGCTCTCGGCACCTTGCTTATGCTCTTAGCGTTAGCTCAAAGGCACAAAGCTTTCTGTAGACTAAAAATGGCCCCACCCTGACCTGGCATTCATTTGGCAAATAGGATGGCATTAGACTGCTACGATGAAACAAAGCCAAAAGACCAGTGATTATTCAGACTCCCAGTCATCCCATGATGGACCCGCACTTGCGTGTGAGGGCAGGTAGGTGAGCTGGGTAACTCATTAATAATGAAATGTTGAGCATTTTGGAGATGTACAATTATCATTCCATTTTCCTAAGAGTATGATGGAAGGACATGCAGGACTTTTAGCTGACTACTCAGCCTCCTGTGAATACAATACAGACTCAATGAGCTGGTATTTAAATTTGCTTCTTCTCCTTATTTGACAAGAATGTCAGATCCTTGTGTGTTTACAATCTTGTCAGACCTGGCATACTTTCTTTTTTTTTTTTTTTTTGGCATACTTTCTTTAATCCATTCTTGTAAACAAGCAAACAACTTTGAAAAATTTCATCCTAGACATTTACTTGATATCAGAGGGAACTTGAGTGAGCCCAGAACAAGCCCAGAGAATGATATGTAGATATATATATGTTTAATGAAGTATTTTTATGTAGTACATGTGTCTTCGAAGCAACATATAGGTCGGTACATGAATTTCTACATAAAGATATTCAAGGGAAAATCTTAGGCTCCTAAAACTTATAAAATATTTACTATGAGCCAGTATCATGAGCAGTTAATGTTATACCACAATTTCTCTATGAAAACAAGGCCACCACAAACATTTATGAAGTCTAAAAATAATTCATAGGAAGGAGGGAAGTCAGGATGTTGGAGAATGGAGAGACCACAACCTGGTGAAGAATCATTAAATTTATTTGTGAATGTTTCTCATGAAAAAAGGGGGTGGGGGGACCTTTGAGGGAAGACTAGCTTTGCACTTTTGAGTGGAAGTGGAAACCCAACCCCACCCCTTGCCATGGAGCTGATTCTGAGTCATACTCACCCGACAGCGGCTTCTGAAACTACATCTCTTTTCTTATACCTATTTTTTTTCCCTCTCATCACTGCTCTGGTGGGAGTAGGAAACCCAGCCGTGTTTCCGGAGAACTGCTGCTAGATTTGAACCGTCAACCCTGTGGACCACAACCCGGCACACAACCACTGTGCCACCAGGGCTCAGCGGTGAAACTATATCTCTTTACAGGAGTTGACAGCCTCATCGTTCTCTCTTGCAGGGCGTGCTTGGTGGGTTCTAACCCCAGCCTGTGTGCTTGGCCACCCAGAACCCACTCCACAGCATTCCAACTCAGAGGCAGCCCAGTGAGCCAATTCAGACTCAGGCAGCCCTATCTGTACGCCAGGGTAGAGTTGCCCCTGTGGATTTCCAAAACTAAGTTGTTATGGGAGTAGAAAGCCCCATCTTTCCAGTGCTTTAAACTGCTGACTTTGTGGTTGGTGACTCCTCGAGTGGAAAAAATCAAACACAGAAACCTTTCACTGAGTCTCTTCTGGCTCATCGTGAGATGGTACCTGTTGAGTGAAGTAGACAAGCTCTCCAGGGGAGGAAAATGAGGCTTTCCACAGGGACGAGTTAGTCACTGAAAAAGCTAACGATGTGTGAGGTACTGGATGCTTTGCAATAATGATCTTCCTGTGTATCAGGGAATTGAAGTTTAGAAAGCAGGTCATTTGCTGCAGGCTATATAGCTCTAAGCATGTCAGCATCGAGAGTCAAAAGAGAGAAGAATTAGACTAAATTGGAGTTGTCCCAGCTTTGCCTCTAGATAGACATAACATATAGCAAGGTTGATTTTTGCAGCACAATCTCAAAGCACTTCCTCATCATAAGCGGTGTTTTCCAAACCAAAGAAGTACCTTTTAAAAAAAACAGTGTGACTGGAATATAATTTATTTACCATAAATGAAATTCCCTTGTTTTAAGCACGCTACTCTGATAGGTCTTCAAAGGTACTATGTGTTTAGTCACTGTGACTCTTCGAGTAGAAAAGAAAAAAAAATCATGCCATCGAGTCGATACCAACTCACAGCGATCCAACAGGGCCGGGTAGAACTGATGCTGTAAATTGCCGAGACTGTTACTCTGGGCAGGAGTCGGAGCCCCATTTTTCTCCTGAGCAGTTGCTGGTGGTTTCCACCTTGTGATGAGCAGCCTAACATATAACGACTAGGTCACCAGGGCTTCTCATTTGGGTAGAGAAGACTACAGATCTCCCTTCAAGGAATTGTTGAGGAAGTTGTCCTCCTAACATTGCTGCTATTTCTAACATTTGATGTGACTTGAAAATAGTTTCAATACCATGCACATGCCATTTGCATAAATGTTTTAAATTTTGATCCCACCACCATCCACTGCCTTCAAATCAATTCTGACTGACAGACCCCCCATGGAGTGGAGCAGAACTTTTTTGGGCTTCTGAGACTATAAATCGTTAGGGGATTAGATGTCTTCTTCTTTCTCCCTGGGAGCAGCTCCTGGGTTTGAACTGCTAACCTTTGGGGTTGCAGCCCAACATATAACCAACTATGCCACCACAGGGAATGAAAAGGGCCAGGGATATTTTCCATGATAGTTTTGAATCAACCGGATAAGCTGTTCCATTTTGAAACTTCTCAGGCTGGTAGGCCAAAGTAAGATAGACTAATAGAGATTCGCACTAAAATCAGAGAAACTTTCCCACAATTCAGGTATGATTGCTAGGACCTCATCCCACCTAATTCCACTAAATACTTTGGAGTTGTGTACTTTTTAGGGACTCCCCACATTCTCCTAGTGTGTGGTGGTAAGGGTTCGATTGATTCCAACTTATGGCAATACTCACTTGTTAGAGGGTTGAACTGCCCATTGAGTGTACTTGGCTGTCGTCATATGGAAGCTGATTGCCAAGCCTTTTCCCCACAGTTGCGTTGAATGAGTTTGAACCCCCAATCCTAAGTTTAGCAGCTGCTTGCCTCCCTGTACTGAAAACCACTGTCCTCAGCTAAGGGAGGACCTCCAGTGCTCTGCAGGGCATAGCGGTTCACAGAACTAAGTCAATCCTGCCGGCCAGCTTCCTCTAGCGTTCGCTTGCTGTAAATTCTGAGCCTCAATGGTCAGTCAGCCACGTCCCCAAGTTACTGCTAGTTTCGCAATCACTGCCATTGCCTCATTCCAGCCCTTTCAAGATATCTGAGAAACCTGTTGGCATTAAGCAGAGGGAGTTAGTTCATGACCTTTTAACCAGCTAAACATTTGTTTATAACTTTGTTTGTAACATAGTTCGTGTCCACCACACATTACTGCACTGTTTGCACTGTTTTAGCACGGGAAAGGTTTTCTAGAGCAGAATTAATATCAATTCTATCTCTACATCTTATCAGTGTTCTTGCTTTCAGGTGACTGTTATGTTTATAATTTTAAAATTTGAATATCTTTCAATTGTGAAAATGTGTATAACAATGCACACTATCTCAACAATTTCTACTTGTCCAATTCAGTAGCATGGATTACATTCTTCTGGTGGTACAATCATCCTTGTTTCCTTTTTCTTACTCTTTCTATTACTATTGATATCCGCTCCATGCCTCCGAAGCAAATCTTCCTTCCTCTCTGTCCTGGTAATCACTGATAACACTTGGTTTCTTTTATATTTAAGGAGCCCTGGTGGCATAGTGGTGACACATGGAGCTACTGACTGCAAGGCCAACAGTTCAAACCCATCACCTACCCCACTGGTTCAAGATTTAAAGTCGCAGAAAATCCCAAAGGGCCAGTTTTACTCTGTCTTGTGGGGTCACTGTGAGTTGGACTTGACTCGTAGGCAGTGGACTTGGCTTACCCATTTGCTGATTTTTAAATATCTGCCCATTCATATAGATGAGATCGTGCAATACTTGTCTCGGCGTATTCCCTCCGCATTACATTTTCAAGGTGCAAGTATGCATCAGGAAGCGTATCTGTTTTTTCACTTGTGCCGATCACCGGGGATTGCTTCCATCACAGGACCAGTGCTTTGTCTGTCTTCTATACGAAACTGCTATAGTGAGCTGATGGTGACGTGATCTAACAGACATCTAGCCTGTAGACTGGAAGGTGTCAGAAACTCTCGTGGGCAGCCGATAACACTCAGTTTCTTTGTCTGTAAAAGTGATCCACTATTCCTGCCTCCCAGTGCCACTCTACAAATTCAGTTTTAAATTGTGTGTTAATGCTCACAACTATATATCTTCCTGTCAATGAACATTCATTACGCTCTTGCTGTGAGTTATTGTGCGAGTACCTAGGGAAACAGGCATGAATAAGATATGATCCCTGCCTTGGAGAATCTTACGGTTTATTGAAGCTGACGGATTCAAAACCAAGTGCCTGTCAAGAAGCTCAGAGGGGCAGAAAGACAGAGGTCCAAAAGAAGAAGAAGAAAGACAGGCAGGCCAGCAGAGGACTTTGGGAGCATCAAGAAAGGATTAGGGGATGAGCCTATTGGCATCAAGATTTGGGGGAAGGCTTCCCCTAGAGCAGATGACAGTCACAGGAGATTAACCAGAGGTGCAGGAGGGAGCCAACTCTTCCTGGGGAAGAAGACAAAATACAGAAAGGCGAGAGGTCAGATCCTGAAGGAAGGATGGCACGGTGCTAATGCCAACAGGTGTTTCGTTCAGGCCTTTTTATTGAGCAGTGGCCATTGAAGGAGCCCCGGTGACACACTGGGGTGAGCAATGCACTACTAGCGTAAAAGTGGGCCACTGAAACCCACCGGCTGCTCTTTGGGAGAAAAATGTGGATGGTCAGCTTCCTTAGAAGCCCTTTGAAGCCCGCGGGAGCAGATCTACTTGTCCAAAAGTGTGCCTGTGAGTGGAAGCAGCTGAACGGTAGTGGCTTCGGCATTCTGATTTAGTTTGCATGCATCGGGAAGGCAGATCCTCAGTGAGTCGAACGGATTGACACAGGGGCTGCAGCAGTGGGCCCCGGCAGAGGAACAGTTGTGAGTGGGGCGTGCAGGCGGTGTTTGGTACGGTTGTGCCTACGGTCATGATGGATTGGAGTCGATTCTATAGCCGCTCACAGCAACAGCAACCACATCGTGCCGCAGTGGAAGCCCTGGTGGTGCCCTGGGTGTGTGTTGGGCAGCTCACAACAATTCAAAGCCATCAGCCAGCCTGTGGGAGGAGGATAGAGAAAGCTGGCTTTCTGCCCCTGGGAAGCTTTACAATCTCGGAAACCCACAGAGGCAGTGCTACCCTCCCCAATCCAGACAGTAGCCTTGAGTCGGCATTGATGCGTTGGCAGTGAAATGTGGCACACTGGAGAGGTTGCAAGCGGGACAGAACTCGAGAGAGACAGGTTAAAATCATCTCCCTCTGCTCTCTCTCTTCTTTCTTCCTTTGCAAGGCCCCATGCAGGTGTCTGGGAAATGGAGCAGGACTACGGCTGAATGGCTCATACTTCCTCACAAGCCCCTGATTAAAAAGAGCTCTTTGTCCAGGACAGGTGTAATCCACGTTGAACATTTGCAGCAGGCTTTGAGGCATCGTGGGGCATATAGAAATTTAAATCCTGTAGTCCGGTCTGAGGAAGGAAGCTGATGTTTTATAAAGAAAACCTTTGTGATTTAGGAGGTCTGGCCATTAAAGTGAGAAATGGCCCATAGGCCAGGCGGAGAACTGCAGAGCCTCACAATCATGTGCTGTGTCCGTCCTGGGTTCTCAGCCAATGAACCCACAGCAGCAGCCCTTCAGCACTCTCCGTAATGTGCAGCTGCCTCCGTTGTGTTCCCTCTCTCCTTTATCCTCACTGCCATTGCCTTCACAATCACGCTGTCTCGGGAAACACAAAGCCATGTATTCAGTTGGTGGCTCCGTGTCTGCTCCTTGGTGAGCAGGCCAGGGCTGGGGTGGGAGTGTAAGAGTGATTAGTAGCCATTCGTCACAGCATCATGCTTGGGTCAACGGTGTTCCTGCCATCTCCGGTCAGCATGTTCTATAGTCCCCAGACGTCCTCCTGACTGGAAAACACACTGCACCCATACTTTTCTAGTATTATACACCCTTGCCCGAGACGAAACGGCTTCCTCCAAGACAGTGTGGTGACAGGTGCATGCACTCATGATTCTGTTGACTCTGTCAATACGCAGCCATGAGGAAGGGGAGTCCGCAGGGCTTTTTCACGGCTGCTTGGCTTCTGAGCTATTTGTCTGAGCCCTGGTGCCCTGTGAGTGGAAAGAGAAGTGAGGAGCTGGTCAGAAAAGGAGCACTATCGTGACAGCCAGGAGACATGGTTGTCAGTTCCAGTTGTGCCTCTCAAGGCAGTTTGAACTTGGCAAAGTCATCCTTCATGAGCTTTAGGATGTCCCTTGGGAAAGGACTGCTGGTGGTGGTAGGGGTTACACGCTGGGCTGCTACAGGCTAAGCCTGCCATCGGAAACCACAGCCACCAGCAGCACCCCCCCCACCCCCCCGGAGAAAGAAAAGGCTTTCTGTTCGCGTAAATATCTGGAACCCATAGGGCTAGTTCTATCTCACTCTGTCTAGAGTTGTTATAAGTCAGAATTGATAATGGCCGTGAGTTAGATTTTTATTTTTATTGCTGTTGAAGTTTGGTAAAAGGAGACCAGGCCTAGATCCTTCCTCTCTGAAGGTCTCCATCTAGAAATCAACCAGCAGATCGTGAACCACCCACCAACCCCTATGTCATGGCACCACCCCCAACTGGCTCCATCTCTCCCGGTCCCCTCCCTTTATTTCCTTCCCACTATCTCCTTCCTTCTTCCCTCTCCACCTACCAGGCCCGCTTCTCTGTCCCCTGGTGGGGAGGGTGGGGAGGACCCTTCAGTGCCCGAGCAGGGCTAGATTACCAGATAAGCAGACTGAACATATGTTCAGGGCACCTGCAGAGCAGAGGCACCAGGACAAGGTGTTTCTAAAAGCCTTTGATACGCGATGCTTTAAAAAGTATCAAGGCAGGTGTCATGGGATAAAAGGCACACCTTCGATGAGTAACACCACCACCAAGGAGTAAATGCACACCTTCAGTGGACTTCCTTATGCTTAGTTTACGGTCCATTGTTTTAATTAATTTCCCTCGAGGATTTCATCTTTTTTGCATTTTTGGACTCAGAAAGTCTTAATCATCTCTCTTAAGATTCTGAACGCTGAACGCAGAGCCATCCGCTACGGCCTCCTGGCATTGGGGCAAGCTCACCGCTTCACTCTATGCGACCCCCCTGCGCTGTAGCCGAGTGTGAACCTTGTGTTGTGCAGCCCCATGCCGGCCCACTCTAGGTCCACGTGACACCTCCACACTCGGAGTGAGGCTCTGGGCGTGTGCCGTGCACGCACCACCCTCAAATAGTTTCCATTCCAATTGCGATAGGAACTATTTCAGAGCAAGTAAATACATCGACCCAAACCCTTGAGCTGTACCACCGCTGAGTTGACTTCCAGCTCCTGGAAACCATACACGGGTTTTTTAAGACTGTAAACCCAGAGCAGTTTTCAAGCTGGTGGGAGTAAGACAGGGCTTACTGGAAAGAGACTTCTATACGGTTTCTGTGAGTCGGAGTGGCATCAGTAGCAAACAAAAGGGTGACGTTAAAAGCATCTCATGGGAACAATTGGCCCACCTGGCTAGAGGACCATGCAAACACCAGTCTTCACAATCCTGAGGCCAGATGAAGCAAGCAGATGGCACCACTACCAACTGCCCAGAGAAGGATCACATTGGACGATCCTTAATAGATAACATGGGATAAAAATGTGGACCAGAACTCAAAATCACAAAGAAGGCCAGCCTTCTTGGTTAACTAGACTCTAGAGCAAGAACTCTCATGGAACTCCTCCCTCCCTTTGGCCATGGCAGAAGTTCAGACCAAAGACATTCTCTCTGCACATGAGATCCTGCTTCCTCCCAAGAACCACAGTCAACCTCAGGGCCACTCTCCCCTCCTTCCTTCAAGTCAAACAGCCAACTTGAGTGCCTCTTCTATTCTCCCTAGTGAGCAATAAATATTTTTCTAACTAATAAAAAAAAAAAAGACTATAAGTCTTTATGGGAACATTGACAGCCACATCTTTCTCCCACGGAGCCAGCTGGTAGATTTGAACTTCTGACCTTGCAGTTAGCAACCCAACTCATCACCAAATATGCCACCAAATCCAGCCTGACTGCCTTCACGTCAATGCCAACTCATAGGGATGCAATTTTCCAAATCTTGACTAGAGAAAATAGCATCATCTTTTCCCGTTACAGGTGCCGGTGGATTTGAACTGCAACCTTGCTGTTCATAGTGCAGCGTTGACCCAACAGCATTACCAGGTCCCCTTCCAACTATAAAATCTTCAAACTCACTGCCATCTACTCACTTCTGACTCTTAGAGACCCTATAGGACAGAATAGAACTTCCCTTTGCCTTTCTAAAGGCTATATGTTTTTATGGGAGCAGAAAGCCTGGTGGTTTCAAGCTGCTCACCTGGCAGTTAGGCCAACTTGTAGCTCACTTCACCACCAGTGCCCTGGCAGGGTTCTTTAAACACCTTCCCGAGCTATAAATATGTGAAGGAACACAGTAGAAATTCAAAGGCCAGACAATCTCAGGACGAAGCTGCCTGTAGAAAGAACTTGGAAGGAAGAAAAGGTGGTGGAGAGTTTAACCATAATAGCAAAATGTGCCTGTCGGAATTGGCTATTACTTTATTTCTGAGCTGTAAATCCCATGATTGTATTCTATTGGCTGCTACTCAGTTTCAGAGCTGCCCCAAACCAGTTTCTTCCGGACTCGGGCTTTCTGTCTCTCTTTCTCAATATCTCTTCTGCCCTGGTTTTGGTGCCTGGGGCCCGCCCCTGCTGATAAGCTGCTGCGGCCACTGAAAAGAATAACTGAGTTAACTCTCCTGGGCCCACGGAATAAGGAGGCCCTTTCTCAAAGGGCTGTCTTTGTGGTTTCCAGTGGGGCGCTGCATTTGGCTTCTGCATATGCCCTGGATAGCCCCGACTCCCTCATTTTCAGCACACTCTGGTTACACCTGTGTGATCATTAGCATTCGCAGCAGTGGCATCGAAGTTACATATGCCCTGGTAGAATGGGTTGGCTAAGCCCTTGAGCTTCTAAGTGCTAGCAATGGCTTACACCCCCACCCACGCTGCAGGAGAGAGATGGATTCCCATGGCCATTTCTGCTCCCATGGCCATTTCCAGACTTAGAAACCCCAAGAAGCAGTTTTATTCTGTCCTGTAGGGTCACTCCATGTCAGAATTGACTCCGTGGCAGTGGGTCGGCATTGCGTCAACTAATGACATCTTCAGAGCATTCTCTGCAGCGTGTTGTTTTCCCCCTCTTATTGCCAAGGAAAAAGAAGCTCAGAGATGTTAAGCCTACCATCCTACAGTGAATACAAGACAACCAGGATATTTACTGTGGTAGTGTGATCCCCGAGCCACTTGTTGAAAGGCAGAGGACATCGGGGGTAGAAGGACACTAGACTGAATGCTGCCTGGGAAAAGTCATCACCTTTTGTGTTTTATAAAGATGAGTTCATGTTGAGTTTCTTTCCATTGCCATGAAAGTATTTGTATTGTTGACAGGAGGAAATTCCAGAAAATGCTTCCTTATTTAAATGCACTAAGATCGTATCTTTTCTCTGAAATGCCATTGTTTCTGCTTTCCTCGTTTTAAAAGTCTTTAGACCTTGTATTGATCCAAATCAAAGGTGCAGATGCCTTTTCAATGAGATATAGTGGCAGTTGCCAGGTGTAATTCCCACTCACAGGATGCTGTTCACCACGGAGAGCAATGGCAAGTTAAGGAGGATGGATGGTCGTTCTAATAGCCACTGAATCTTCCTTCCACACCCATTGGGTTGTGTCTTTGCAGGATCTGAAAGTAGTCAGGAAATGGGCAGGAGTGGTTTGTTTTAAGGAGGGAGGGCTTCCTTCAGAAAGTTAAGTGTGTCCTGTGCTGCTTGACCTCCTTGACATTTTGCCATGTTCATCTGGTAGCCAATTCTCGTTCCAAAGGAGTCTCTTAGCTTGTGGCCATGTCAGTGTGACATGTTCTTGTCATGCCATGTCAGTGTTCTTGAATGGAGTTTTTAAGATGAATACAGAGTCTAGCCATTAACCCTGAAATGTTGTGATTAGCTATCAGTGTTTCTCCTAAGTGGGCTTTTAAGATTTGCATGATAATTTGGATTATCAATATGTTGAGGGTTTTCCCTCAAATGTCATTTCATTGAATGGTTCTGATCGTTTGAACGGCTCCTGTTAAACTTAGTTCCTGCCTGTGAATACTGATGGTCACAGCGTTCCCAGTTTAGCCTGAAAGCACCAAACTTCTCCCTACCAAGAACTGAAGCCTATTGCTGTGGCTGGAAGAGCTGGGGTGTGGAGATTGAAGTGGGTGGGGCAGGATGATAACAGTGGAGAGCTCTTTCCAAGAGCTCTGGAAAGGCTCCCCACCCCCCTGGTCTGTCAAAGCCAAAAGCATTTCATCATTAGCTTGGCTCCTCCTAGAGTCCCCAGGCTCAGCTGCACTTTTCCTTGCAGCTGTAAGTGGACATCTGACCACTGGGGAATTCAAGACAGGCAGACCTTCAGGTTCTTTTGGGAGTGGGAGGGCGTTAATGAAGCATCTTATGGTTTAACAGATGGGAATCTGTTCTTAGAGATATCAACTGTCCACTGATGTGTCCCTGAGCTATGCCTTTTCGGGTCAGGCCAGGGAAAAGGAAGGAAGGAAGGAAGGAAATAAAATGCATTCATGTATTTTCTTCCTTAAAAGGACTTTGCAGAAATGCGTCAGAAGAGGGACCAGGAGGGTAAATAAATAAGTTAATCTGTGCTTCTGTGTGCTGCAGGTTTTGTCAGTTGCTGTTTGCGAGCATGTGCTCCTGTGGTAGTTTGCTGCTCCTGCAGTCTCCTCAGTCCAGACCAGACAGGGACGTGGACACCTCAGCGTCCCAATTCTAGACAGCGCTTACATGGCATTGTCAAAACACCTGTCTTTGAGTCCTAGTGCCACTGCTGTTAATTAGCTGAGGCATTTGGGTAGAGAATTGACCTCTTTTTTTCTCCTAACTTGAGGTAAAAAGAAAGTTAATTTCACAGGGTTCTTCTGAGGTCATGAGGATGAAGTAAAAAGATGGCATGTGTAATCCCTCTGTGAGCTATCTGCCATCCATGTTGCTGGGATTCTGTGTAGTCTTGGGGAAGGTGGCTAGCCTCAAGAATATTTCCTTGAAACATCTCATGTTGAAGGAGTTTAATAATCCTTTTTTTAAAATGACTGGTAGTTTATTTACAAAACACTTTTGCAGTCACTTGGGTGATTTTAGTACACATAAAGAAATCATCCTAAGCATGACGTTTTGACCTATTTCATTTAACTGATAGGACCTTTACAAGAAGTTTTCCATGTAGTTACCGCTCCTGATGTGTCTAAAATTTGCCTTCTCAAATATATTTATATATGACGATGGGAAAATAGATCTATGTACACATATTTATAGGTTTAGTTAAGGTAGCAGATGGACATTGGGCCTTGACTCAAGTCCTCCCTCGATGCAAGAACACTTTGTTCTATTAACCTGGCATTCCATGATGCTCACCTTCCCTCCTTCCCCACACTATCACTGAGGACAAAGCAGTGCACAAGCAAATGAGGTGAAGAAAGCTGATGATACCCAGCTACCAAAAAATGCAGCATCTGGGGTCTTAAAAGCTTGAAGATAAAAAAGCGGCCATCTAGCTAAGAAGCAACAAAACCCACGTGGAATATGCACACCAGTCTGTGTGATCTGAGGTTTCGATAGGATCAGGTATAAGGAATCAAAGACCCAGAATAAAAAATCATATCATCGTGAATGATGGTGAGTGCAGAGTGAAGACCCAAAACCTGTCTGTAGGCAATTGGACATCCCCTTACAGAAGGGTCTCGAGGAGGAGGAGACGAGTCAGTCAGGGTGCATTATAGAACCAATTAAACATTCACATTTCCTGTAGTTCTCTAATGCTTCTTCCTCCCCCACTATCGTGACCCCAATTCTACAGTACAAATCTGGCTAGACCCGAGCATGTACACAGGTACAGATAAGAGCTGAAAACGTAGGCAATCCAGGACAGATAAACCCCTCATGACCAATATTGAGAGTAGTCATACCAGGAGGGGAAGGGAAACATCCGGGGCGGGGGGGTGGGGGTGGGGGGAAGTTTGTCAGTCACAATGATCTACATATAACCCCATCCCAGGGGGATGAACAACAGGAAAGTGGGTGAAAGGAAACATCAGTCAGTAGAAGACATGAAAATAATAATAATTTATAAATTATCAAGGGTTCGTGAGGGTGGGGCAGGAAGGGGGGGGTAATGAGAAACTGATACCAGGAGCTCAAGTAGGAAGAAAATATTTTGAAAATGATGATGGCAGCAAATGTACAAATGTGCTTGACAAAAAGGATGAGAATGTATGGACTGTGATAAGAGTTGTATGAGCCCCCGATAAAATGATTTTAATAAATATATAAACCAAAATATAAAACTTGCCTTCTCACGCATTAGGTCATCAATAGTATTTGTAATGGGACTGCTTCTCTTTTGAATTCATCTATTTTAGATTGCTTCCACATAAGAGTTCACACAAAAATCAGATATCACATTTTGGACCTCCTTCCCCCAAATTTGGTGGACATAATAATGGTCAAGTCACCAGCTGTGAACAAATAAGACCAAACAAAAAATTTAAATGTTTTTCTCACCATATTTTTTGCACTCTGTCTTCAATAACTATTGAATAACTATTCAACAAAAACTGCAAAATATGCTTTCTTTTGAGGTTGCCCAGTGAATAATAACCCCTTTTTTAAATGCCCAAGTTCAAAATCACTTCAGAGAGACGTAAGAGATTGGCTGATGGATGGAACGGTATCATCTTTATTACTTATAATGCTTTTTCAACAATGTGACTTTGGGTCTGCAGCCAAGTAAGCCTCCTAAAATTGCATCCTTGAATTAGATAAATATGGTATAATGAGTTACATTTTGAGATATTAACCACAAGGTCAACAGTTCAAATCTGCTATCACTCCTATGAAGAAAGATGAGGCTATCTGTTTCTGTAAAGATTTATAATCTTGGAAACCTGAAGATTCACAGTTCTCTCTGTCCAGTAGGATTGCCGTGAATCAGAATCGACTTGATGACAGTGGGGTGGCCCTCACTGCCCTGACACAGTTTTCAATAGTATGGTAGAACCTTCCAGCACACAACAGAAAAACCTGCCGCCATCAAGTTAATTCTAACTCAGAGAGAACCCAGAGGACTCCTGTCGGTGTCTGAGACTTTAGATCAGAGGTCCTCAAACTACAGCCCTCGGGCCACATGTAGCCCGCCGAGGACATTTATCCGACCCACTGGGTGTTTGGGCTGCCGCTGCTGTCCTGCTTAGCAGCTGACCCAGGCCCTCAGTGAATTTGTTCATAGTTTTGTTTTGTTTTGTTTTTTAACTATAGTCCGGCCTTCCAACAATCTAAGGAACAGCACACTGGCCCCCTGTTTAAAAAGTTTGAGGACCCCTGCTGTAGATCACTCTTTGCCTATGCTGGCCACACCACCTTCCTGGGGGCCACTGGAAGAGCCCAAGGGCGCGGCAAAAGCATCTTCCTATACTGTATCCTGGATTGTAGGCTGCAGTGCAAAAGTGTTCAGTGGCTAAAAGGTCACTGAATAAAGAGGCGGTAGGCCAAGGATGTTTGAGAACCTACATTTGAAATCCTTTTTCCTTTCTTTTCTTTCCCTTTTTCCCGAGGATTCGGTAAAGGGGTACCGAGCAGGTCGGTTTCCAGTTCAACAAGTTGTACCTCTTCTGGTTCATGTCATGGCGTGCGCTCCTCGCCGTGTAACAGCCTTCCTCCCTGTGTGTCCCATTCCCAAGCATCCTTCTTTTCCAGCCCTTCCTACTTTCTGAGCCTTGTTCCTGGACCAAGCTGCCGTTGGGATGTGCCGTGCGTGGCCCTTCTTGGAAGTCCTTGGCTCCTTGGTCCTGCGGTTCACCTTATAGGCCTAATGTTTGACTTACAGTTGAGCCCCTGGGGTGAGTTCAGTTTCAAGCTTGAAGAGTGACCAAGAACCAGTAGTCTCGGGTGTCATCTCCAAGAACATAAATCTTGACAGAAGTAGACAGTCTCCTCTGTCTCCCTCAGCACACTTGGTGGGCTTGAACTGCTTCCATTGCAGTTAGCAACCCAATGCTTAACCTCTGGGACAGCTTTTGGGGGGGGCGGGGGACATCACTGCCCTCTGGTGGGAGTGGGAGTTACCCAGCCTTACTCCTGGGGAACCGCTGCTGGATTTGAACCGCCAAGCCCGTGGGCCCCTGTCCCGCACTCAACCACTACACCACTGGGGCTCAGCCCATAGGATGGCTCTTTAACATGTGGGCTTAGGAGCTCATTTTGTGTGGCAGCTGTGGTGTTCCTTGGTTTTCCAAGTGGAGCCATCCCATTTCAGTTCTGGCAAGCTTCCTAAAGTGGAGGTTTCTTTCAAGCATCACTGGCAGCCTGTCAGAAATTAAACCTCACGAGACTAGAAAGTGAGGACGAGGCCGACGCCTCCCCGTGAAGGACCCAGTGATTCTGCCCTTCCCCTAAACCGCGGGTGGTTTGCACACTTTGAAGGTACCCCCTACCCCCCACCCCAGGTGTGAGCGAGATCCAGGTGATATTGCATGGACCAAGGCAACCCAAAGACATCATAGTTCTTCGTAGGGGTGGGGGAAGAGGTGGGGATCGTGTCAAGTCACTGTCATCGCGTTGATTCCAGTTCCAAGGTTAGAACTGTCCCTTTGGGTCTCCAACCTTGTAAGAAAGCCAAAAACCTCTCCTTGAAGCTAGCAGCTCAACCTGTAACCTACTGTAACTTACCTGTAGCCCCTAGGGCTACTCAGTGGACGACCAGCCAAAGGGGCAGAGTGGAGATTCAGTATCACTTTCAAAGCTTTGGGAATTGATTTCTTGTCTTTAACTCACATTCCCTACCTGTTTCCCTCTTTTCTAAATCCCCCAACCTCTTTCTGAAGAACAGAGCTTTACAAAACCTGGGCCCAAGACAGGCCACAATTGCTCACTTGTCTGTTTGACCACAATGACCCTGACCTTTCCACATTCTCAGCCAAATTCTTGGGAGCTAGGTATTTTGCTGACTTTCTTTAGCAAAACCTGCCTGAGCAGGATGCCATATGGTGTTAGCCACGCCACACTATGTTAGTCTCAGAGGGGTTCTGGAGTAAGACTAGTGTGTGCACATGCAATGGTAGTAGGCACTGGATAAGAACTAAAAAATAAAAAATAATTCCCAGAAGTTAAAGACTACGACAGCCCTAAGCAAAGTCATCTTAGTTCAGTTTGAGGGGAGTGGGGAGTGGAGGAGGCACCAGACTCTGCAGCTGCAGGGTCTGAGTGTGCGTCCGTTTGCTAGAGGGGCGTGTGTAGAAAATAAGTGTCTCGCCCCAACCCTCAGGGGTTCTGGGTGCCCACAAATCATAATAATAGTTACCTCAGCTGATCTTGACTCAGGCCTTACTGTTTAAAAAACAGAACAAAGGTGGGAAACTCAAGCTGCTACAAGCCTGTCGTGGGGGAAGGCTACTGTGCTCTGTCACATTCAATGCACAATGGGTCCCAAAGGGCTTTGTGTTCATCTTTCAGGTGCGAGGCTTCCTGCCTCCCACTGTCTTTAGACCTGCGTGCCAGCAACCTTCGCTCCCTTTTGCTCAGAGCTGCCAGGGATGTGCATGAACAAGAAAAATAAATACCAAAGAACAGACAAGTACAGCATGAAATTTTGTTTTGGAACTCGAAAGCGAAACACTTAAAGGCCAAAAAACATATATCTTGAGCTCTTTTCTTCGCCCTGCCCTGGCCTTATGTAACCTCACTTTTAGCTTACACCTCCCGGTTAGAATGGGTTGGTCAACCTTCCCTAATGTTTTATAAGGTTTATTTTCTCAACCGTCGAGTATTAGAGGTTTCCAGGACCGGATCCCTCTTTACCCTGATGAGGTCACTTCTTATTCTGAACACTGGAGTCATTAAAAGAAGCAGGACATCGGATAGTTGTCCCCATAAGACACGAGTGGAGGGAGTAGAAAAATGGCGAGACGTCGCAGAGGCGAGCTAGAGCTATTGGAGCACAGAAGCATCTCAGAGATCTGAAATCCACACTCACCTGCCAGCAAGGTGAGTCCAACACTCAGGCCAGGATAGAGCATCCCCTGTGGAGGTCAGGACTCTCACTACCGGGGTATGAACGCCTCTTTCTACTGAGGAGCAGCTGCTGCTTGCAGACTGCAGACCCTGGCCTTCGCAATCCCCCACGTCACCCCCTCCGTATGCCCCCAGGGCTCTTAAGCTCCTGTAGAAAGTACTTAAAATGTACGCGAACTTACTTACAACTGGCACTCAGAGTGTACTCACCAGTTGCTGCCCAGTCAGTTCTGTATCACCGGGAACCCAGTGTGTCCGCGGAGACCTGTGTGTGATGACCGTTTTCAGTGATGGATGTTTTGAAAGCTACATGTTTGGACTCTTTTCCAAGGTGCCGCTGAGTAGACTTACACCTCCAACCTTTTTCGTTATTAGCCAGACACATTTGCATCCTCCATAACCAAACCAGACGCCCTGTTGTGGAGTCCCTCGGACTCATAGAGACGACCCTGTAAGGACAGGACAGAGTTTGCAGGGCTGTAAATCTTGCTGGAAGCAGACAACCCCCTCTTTCTCCATTGGAACATCTGGTGGGTTTGAACTGCTGACCTTGCAGTTAGTAGCCCCATGTCAAATCAACAGCACCCCCCGGAGCTCTTTTTGCACTCTCCCATGGACAGCTAAAGGGTAGTCAACTCGTCACCCATGTTTGCCTCGTTTCCTACTTGCACGCCTTTGGTGTGTGAGAACCTTAGTAGACGAGGGCTGCAGTGAGGAGGTGC
This sequence comes from Nesogale talazaci, assembly GCA_004026705.1. Lineage (NCBI taxonomy): Eukaryota > Metazoa > Chordata > Mammalia > Afrosoricida > Tenrecidae > Nesogale > Nesogale talazaci. Next base: position 67,944 of record PVJH01001181.1, on the reverse strand, counting down.
TTCATGAATGTGTGATCGTTTGGAGACTCTATCTCACAAACCTTTGTTATATCATTTTAATGTACCAGGGAGCAAGAATCTGCTAGGTGGCAAACATACAAAGATCAGTTAGGTACAGTCTCTCCTCTCGAATAATGTCTGGTCTGTGGAATAAACAAATAATCAGTGTTGTAGGAACTCCGAGATAATCAAATCTACCTGGGATTGGAACCAGGGAAGCTGGTTTTAGCTGAGAAGCCCATTACTTTTCCATGGGAAGGGAATCTTTAGGATTTTAGATCAGGAAGGGACCTGAAAGGGAATCTAAAACTCCTTCTCATTTTACAGATAAAGAAATGAAGATGTTAATTGCTGTTGCTGGAACCAGCAGTTAGTCAGTGGCAGGGCTGGAGATACAAACTATAGTTTGTGTTCCGTAGGCTAGTTTTCAAAATTAGCTTGCCAAGTCTAGTTCCTAGCCCATCTTTGACTGTAAGCACCAGTGAATCCTCTCCACTACGGTTGACACTGCTATTTGAGAATATCCATAATACAGTTTCCAGCATGACAGCAGCATCAAGCCACCAGAGGAGGACAATCTAAATGACAGGTGGTGGTCGGTGTTTATACAATTATACCTTTATTATATGTATTAGAAGGATTGGTTAAACTCTCTTTTATAGAACTGTGAACTAACAGTTCTCTTGGTACTTTAACTGGCTGCATTGTTTTTTTAATACTTCATTATAAAAATAGTAAAATGCAGAACAGAGGGGGAACTTACTAATTGAACTCGTTTGTGGCCCCCAGGTAATGTTGAAGCTGTGCATCATTGTGCCAACTATACCACAGTGTCACCTGATATAATTAAATAGATAAAGGAAGAAGCCTTGGTGCCATATCTTTTATGAGCATAGCTCCTGGTTCTTAGTAAACAGCATTAGATTATCTGGTAGTTAAGATTTATCCATGACTTCTATAAAATGTTATACTATTACTATACTTTTATGTTTTAGTTAATTAGGATTGGGATTGGTTAGATGAGAAATAATATGAGCTTTGATTTTTATAACTAAATCTGAACTCACCACCAGCAAGTCAGCAGTGTGACTCGATGTATCAAAGTAGAACTGCCCTTGGAATTTCCTAGACGGCATTTCTTTACAGGGAACAGAAAGCCTCATCTTCCTTCAGCAGAGGGGCTAATGGTTCTGAACTGCTGACTTCGTAGTTTTCAGCTTAGCTCAGACTGTGACACCACCACTGCTCCTAAAAATTCTATTCTTATAAGTTTATTCTAAAACTCTTACCATATTCCCATAAGTACTTTAATCTATGCATCCTATTTATCATTTTTGAGTCATAGAATGAAAGTAGACTAATTTAATACCCTCATCAAGAAACATTTGAATACTTCTGTGTTTATTTTTCTTTAGAATTATTACATAGAAAAATCTTCAAAACAATAGAAGGTAATTATTTTTAAATTAGGAAAGGAAAGAGTTGTTCAGGAAGAAAGTTGTTTCTTAAGTTTTATGCCTGTTTTTAATTTGTTTTTCATTTTGCTTGAAAGCAGTTCAGTTTCAATTCATGGGGCGCCTAGATAGCAGTGATTCTCAACCCTCCTGATGCTGTGACCCTTTCATACAGTTCTTTGTGTGTGGTGACCCCCAACCCAAATAAAATTATTTTCATTGCAACTTCATAACTATAATTTTGCTACTGTTATGAATCAGGCAACCCCTGTGAAAGGGTCGTTTGACCTCCAAAGCACTGCTGCTATATAGGGAAAGGGAAGCAGACACCCTCGTCTTTTTCCCATGAAGCTGCTGGTGGGTTTGAACCAGCAACCCCATGATTAACGGTTCCACAGTTAAACCCAATAGCATCACCAGGGCTCCTTTTTTGAGTTTTAAATGTTATCCTAGGCCGGCTATCTTTCCCGATCCCTCTCTTTCTGAGTTTTGTTTTCTGGTTCTTCCATTTTTTTAACTGTGCAACTGAGTGAAAGATCCCTGGTGGCCCTGTGGGCTGGGCGTTAGGCTGCTTCCCACAGGTTGGCAGTTCAAATGCAGCCGCTCTGCTAGAGAGAGATGAGGCTCCCTGCTCACATAACCCAGTTGTGGCATTGCAACAAATTGGAATTGACTCGACGGTAATGTTTGGATTAAAATGACTTGATGAGCATGTTATGGACCGTTTCTGAGCTGCAATTATTTGACTTGTGAAATTTAGAAAATATTAAAATGTTCAAGAAGTTATACCAATTAAGTGAATAATGTTTGTAAAATTCCTCTCCCAGACTTGACTTGTACTTGGATTGGGATAAAGTATAGCTTGGATTTTTTTTTCTTCATTTTATAGCTTTCATTATGTTACAAAACGCTAAAGAATCATAAAAGCAAATTTATTTTGCCTTAGGGAAAACGATCCTTTTTTTTCCCCCAGACTAGACTAATAACATGGAAAATATCCTCCTCGCTCCCTATTTTTCTTTGTTCTTTTTGGGGTTCTGATGAACGTTTTTGCAGCAGCACGTTTTAGTGATTAATTCTGAAGTCTGAACCCCAAAGCATTATTGACTGAGATAAAAAACCACAGGCCCCAAGAGTCAGTAAATATTGATGTTGGTTTAGAGCCAAATGGATAAGTGATGCTTAATATATTAAATATTAAATGCTGAACCTTTTGGTTTGGTGAGTGCCACTAATGTTGCCAATTAAAACATCCAGTTTGAGTTATAGAAGTGTAATTTTTTTATCTGAATACAGTCCATTACGCCAGTTTCTACATAATAATATTAAAGTGCTATTCACAATCTAAATGATTCCCTAAAATCTGTCTGACAACAGTGAAAAAGTGAAAGGAGCCTGGTTATTTAAATATCTCTGTACTTTGTTGTGTCTGTCGTATGTGTGGGATGGGTGGGGGATAGTAACCAAATTTTGCATCCTTCATGTTACTTTGAGTTGAATCTTACCCTTTAAACTGAAGCACAAAGTGTAAACTACTAGATAAGGAGAAAACAAAAAGAGAGGGGATGGAATACTGTAGGAATTAGGACTTCCCTCTCCCATTGTTTCCATTTTTTTTTAAATGAAATCTAAGATATCTGTAAAGTTCTAGTATAATCCCTTTAAGGGGCATATAATTTTATAAAATATGTACATGTCCGATTTCATCACCTTAAGCTTGGTACTCATTGGGTTTGCTAATCTCCCCCTGGAGGTTAGTTTTTTAAAAACCATACTGTGTATGTTACAGTCGCCTCGAGTCTGCCTAAGTATATTAGTGAAGCAGAGAGCCCACACTCCTTCGTGGACGCCTCAAACTTGGCATACATTTTGTGTTGTTGCCCTTGTTTTTAACTGTCACCCAGTCAGCCCCCACTCGTGGTCACGTTCTGCCTCGGGCCCTGTGCCAGGCCTGCTTGGCCAGTGGTATGTTTGGGTCCGTTGCTGCATGTGACGCCATCTCACTGGGGGTCTCCGCCCTTTCAGGGGACCCTCTGCTCTGCATAGCCATGAAGTCCTTTTCTGGGGAGGGTCTTTCTTGATGACTCACATAAAGGAGCCGATATGCTAAGAGACTGAATTTGTGAGCTGAGACGAAATCTGAAGCTTTCTGCATTAAGAGGGTGCTTTAGAACAGCCCGCCAACCTGCTAATTACTACATGTTTGCAAATAGCAGCCGCAGCCTATCTAGATGGTTATTTGGGGCAAGGGACTATTTTTGGTGCTTGTGTACATGATCTCATTTAATCCTCACAACAACCTATGAGATGGGCGGTATTATTATTGCTATTTCCTAAGAGGGGAGGAGACTGAACCACAGAGATTAAGTGATTTACCCAATATCCTACTACTCACTCACCACCACCAACTCTACTCCGACTGACAGCCACCCCACCAGAGAGGGGAGAACTGCCCACATGAGTGTCCGAGCCTGTAACTCTTCGCAGGGGTAGGAAGCTCCGTCTTTCTCTGAGGGAGCAGCTGGTGGTTTGAAACCTTCGACCTTGCAGGACACTGCTCCACCAGGACTCCTTTCCCAAAGGTAGGAACTGGTAAAGCCAAGCTTTCAGCCAGTAAATGGGGTCCTCGGGGCCACTGCTACAGACTCTACTTAGAGGGTTAGTGATCCAGCTTCCACGGGGTTCAGAATGTGATTTGTGTTGAGTAGAATTCTGGAGGTTTTTCATTTTGATTTTTCAGTTTTCTAAGGTACCATATTCTCATGTAAGACTGCTGAAGGATTTAGATCAGCTCGGAACAATCGTGTGAGAGGAATGGAACTGTATGCGAATCAATGACACAGTCCCCAAGTCCCAGTTGTCTCAAAAGCTGCAGCCTCAAAAGGGTCATTGACAAATGTGCCGTCTGGCTTCCTTCTCTCCCAAGTTTACAAATGAGAAAAATTCTTCCATTGAGTTCCCCAGACAAACTTAGTCACTTCCTGCTTTTTGATCCCATAGTATTTTGTTCCTATTTTATGTTTTAAGCAACTACCGCTTAGTAATTAATCTGTTTATATGTCACTTCTTTCCACCACATATCCCCACCCTGCCTCCATTCCTGACTTCCAATAGAGTTCTTCAAGAACTGGAACCAGGTCTGATTTATTTTTGCCACCCACCAACCCAGTGACAAATGGGTGAATCACATTGTCCACAGAGGGTCAGGGACTGTCCCCAATAGCTCTCCTGGCCTGTCCATCCCGGCCCCCCAGACTGCCAGGAAAGTTTTCAAATGATTGACCCTCTTCCTTAGGAGTTGCGACAATTTCCCTAAAGTGCTCCCTGAGGCTAATTCATTTATAAAATAAAGGCAGAGAATGAAGAAGATGATTATGCCATCGTAATTATCCTGCTGTGTCATTTGGAAGATCAAACAAAATTATAACATTTGTGAAATCTTTGGAACAGGTTAAGTTGAGATCAGGCAAGTTTGTATATTGCCATTTCACTAACCTCTTAATATCTGTATGTAGCTTACAAAGTACTCTTAGCATTTATCATCTCATTTAGCTCTCATTACACCCCTGTGAAAATCCATGGCCATTTCACATGTTGGACAACAGAGGCTAAGTCCTCAGCCAAAATCACAGGTACCTGAGTTCATAGCTCTCTCACTTCTTCCACCTGTGCCTGGAGAAGGAGGTAGGGCTGTGGCACCTCCTCAGGGCTTGTCTCTGCCTTCAATTGTGGAATCAGGTTCCTGAAGCTTCCCAGAATAAGCCTGGGAGAGTACTTACTGTCGAGTTTTTCAGCACACTTTTTAGGCAGTTTTTTGTGGTAAAATTAGATACCTCAGCTGATATTCAAGTTAGCTTATTCTAGAGTATATATGGTACCTTCACAGGAGAATAAAACTAAGCTCAAAGTTGTGTGTGTGTGTGTGTGTGTGTGTGTGTGTGTGTGTGTGTAACGTCTAATTGGAGTACCAAAGGTTCTCAGGTAAGCAAAATGCATAAAGTGAGCAGGTTTGGTTGTTTATTTTACTTCCCTTCATATAAGTTATTTTGCTGCTGTTCAGTTTTTGTTTTTCTGAAATTAAAAGGAAAATATCCTTCTCGTTGTGATTTGGATGACAGTGCACAGAGCAAACTAGTGTTCCATTAGGTGGAAATTCATATACGTGTGCTTTGTGAAGTGATGGCAGCCCCAACCATCTAACAGTACATTCCTTCTTCCTCCCCGTGTTCACTGTTAGCACTCATTCCTCTTCCCCTCCCTTCCTGCCCTGGGAGCGGAGCGCTATCTCTGAGTACATGCTGCGCCTTTTCCCTCATGGATGGTTGGGTCTAAGGCGTATAGACCTGTTGGGTGTGAACTGATCGCTTTCTAGGTATGTCTGTTGTTTGACTCAGAGTTGAGCGCTGGGGGTGGAAGAGATTCTAGGCTTGACTGAGTATGGCTCAGAGGTTCCACCAATCCCATTCAGATCCATAGGCCTGGTACTTTTTTTAAAATAGAAATCTGAATTTTATTCCATATTTTTCTCCCACTCTGTCCAGGCCTTTTGTCTCTTGTGATTCTTGGAAGAGCAGGTAGTACAGGGAGCGGGTCCCACCCAGTTATACTCTCAGGTCATGGAAGTTGTGGTATGTGTGGTCCGCGTGTCCTTGATTCTCTTCCCTCCTCTTTGCTCCAGAGCGGGAGGCACCAGTAGTGGCACTGAGCAGTTTGATGGCAAAATGTCCAGCCAACGGTGGCGGTTGTAACCATCAGCCACCTGGCATAGGTCGTGTGGGTCCCAGCAGGAGGAGGCTAACCTCTCCAGTATTTTCGCCTTGATGGGGAGTTCCTTACTGTGGCTCTCAGAGGAAATGAGGGATGATAAATCCAGCTGCTGCTTCCTGTTTCCTTAATTCTGAGATTTTTAAAGGGTAGAATGCTTTATTTTTAAACCAGTGGAAAATACCCTCAACCTGTTTCTTGTTAGTATGTCCTTAAAAACTCGATATACTTACTCATTTGGTTTTTAAAGGGTATGTGCGTGCGTGCGTGTGTGTGTGTACATCTCAAATTCCCATGATGCTGCCTGGGCGGGCTGGCTGGCTCCCTCTTTCTCTACAACAGAAATGAAAACCAATTAAGGCAGACTTTACTGGACAGAAAAGCTCTCTGTGAGATTAATGACAGTATCTGGTTCAGAGGAAGCCTCTAATTTCCATCAGCAGGATTACTGTTTTCCAGGCGGGCCATGTGCGCTTCAGGTCTGGTTTTTCTTCTGTTTAGGATTTAGACATTAGTGGATAAAGACACGGGATTGTACCTCCGCAGTTCTCTGAAGAATGCACATGCCCTCGCTCTCTGAAGGTGGCCCACAGGTGTGGATTGCTGGGCTGCCGCTCGCTGGGTTTGACTGTGCAACCAGGGACTCCATAGCTGACTGACACTTTTTCCTCTGGTTTATTTGTTCCACTTCCTCCTTTCGGAGACCCAGAGTGAATGGGATGTGAAATGGCGTGTGTTTTCAGAAGCACGAAGGAGATTTTAGACATTAAATTTTAGGGTTTAATTTCAAGTAGTATAAGAGTATCGCAAATAAAGGCAATCTTTCCACTCGGTAAGGGTCTTAGCTCTTACAGTCAAGATCCTTAAATTTTCAGATTTTAGACATGATCACGGTTTACCAGTTGGGCTGCTACTGGCAAGGTCAACACTTTGCCACCACCAAGTGCTTTGTGGGGAACAGATGAAGCGTTCTACCCCTGTAAATAGTTACAGCCGTGGAGACTCACAGGGGCCCTCCTACTCTCTTACAGAGATGCTGTGAGTAGAAATCAACTCGCAGTGGCAGTGCATTTGATTTTGTGTTTGGGGGCGGGGGCGGTATTTTTAAATTTAATAAATGATTACTCTTACCATTGTCTTAAAAAGTTATTTAAGGCTCTTAGAATTAAAGCAGGGGCATTCCCACAATCTGGCCCAAGTGAGTGATTTACTTACTCCTCAAGGCAAACTGTAGAATCGTGGGGCGGTTTTGAGCAAAGGAATTTAACATAGCAAGGAAATATTTTTACTTAAATAAGAACTCGCACTGAAGGTCGGGCTGTGAACACTGTCAAATCTCACGCCTCTGGCACTTCTTTAGAGCCTGTTATGGTGCATGTATCTTCGGACCCTTGGTCCGACCCACTCCTCATGCGCAGCCGTAGGCATGGCCCGTGAGCAGTCCCAGCGACAGTTTTCTTGGCTGCAGAATGAAGCTGGTACCCCTTCTTTGTCCACTGCCCCTGGGAACCTGCGAGATTGTATTTGGAATCCAAAGACAAGTGCTTTTCAACCCTGAGCCGAAGCCGGCGGCGAAGACGGCGTGAGGTGATGCTAGCTATCCACCAGTGGCAGGCGGTGAGTGGGTCAGTGCTGCTGTCAATTCTGGGTTTGCTCCTTTACTCCTGAAGAATTCACACCTTATCCATTTGGGATAAGAAAAAGATTCTTATTTGAGCTAATTTCTACTTGAAAGCAAGCTGAAGGAGGCAAGGGTGGGCTGTGTTGGGTCAGGCAGCTCTGGGCTTGAATGCTTGTCTCCCCCCAACCCCCGCGTTAGCGATGTGCACTTAGACGACGCACACTTTCTAAAATGCTGGTTTCTCCATAAAGCGGGATCTGCCACACTGCTTTGTGAGGTGCCTAGTTCTTCGATGAGGTCACCCCTGTGCAACTGCCTCCGCCGTGGTGCCGAGCCGTGGACAAATCGGCCGGAGACTCCCGCTTCCAGACCCCAGTGGGGCACAGCCTGACACCCCCTCCTTTCCTCTGCACTGTGACTAATGACGTGAGAAGTAAATTAAGCCAATTGAGGTCACCAGCACTCTCCGTTGGAAATAGTAAATATTTTCTTTTCCCATCACCTTCCTTTGAGTAGAATCTGACTTGAGTTCTTCTAAGGCGGGCGAGAAAGCACCACAGGAGCGCTCTACTCACACACAGATGCTCTCCGTCTTCTTGGGTTTCTGGTGTTGCTTTCAGATATAAAGATTGTAGCGTTCTTTTTGCAAGGCATGTTTATGTCTTTAGACTTTCCGCCCCCCTCCCCCCCAAAAAAATTGCTTTATGGCTGGCAGAGTAATATAATGATTAGCAAGGTTCATGTGTCCTCGCTCTCCGGAGGGAAAAGCAAACACGATACGTCCGAGCACATTTCAGAAGCGCCATGGGACTGACTTGTGTCGTCTGTATGCTTTCACCAAGCCATTACACTGGCTGTGTCCCAGGCGAGCACAACAGTAGGGTGGACGATCCATGTGTCCAGGAGATGCGCTGACATTATGCTGATGAGAAGCATAGGCCTGGGTTGACCAGTTGACTCCAACACATGGCCACGCCACAGAGTCCAACACACCACACAGGGTTGCCGGCAGCGGCGGGGTGTGCAGGAAGCCCAAGCCAGACCTTTCTCCAGAGGTATCTCTGCTACAGTGAGGGGGCCCGTAAGAGAGGGAGACCTTTGACAAGATGCATTGGCACGGTGGCTGCCTCGATGGGCTCACGCCTGAGACCAATGGTGAGGCTGCCGCAGGACCGGACAGTGTTTCTCTCTATTGTGTGGAGCAGGGGTCCTCAAACTTTGGCCAGTTCACTGTCCCTCAGACCGTTGGAGGGCCAGACAATAGTTAAAAAGAACTACAAACAAATTCACTGTGGGCCTAGGATGAGTCGGCTGCTAAGCAGGACAGCAGTGGTGGCAAAAACACCCAGCTGGCCAGATGAATCTCCTCGGTGGGCCACATGGGGCCTGCAGGCCCGTAGTTTGAGGACTCCTGGCATAGAGGGTCATGATGAGCCCGAGCCGACTCTACGGGGCCTGCCAACAACAGCAGCAACATCTCCCCATGGACTCTGATCTGCCATCTCTCCAATTAGCAGCTGAGCACGGTCACAGTGTGCACCACCCGGGGACTCCAAGAAGACAGGTAGACAAATGAAAAGCAGCTCTGGATTTTCCCTTCTTCCTCCTTTCCATTTTGATCTTTCTACTCTCTAAACACCTGCCCACCATTAAACCTCCCGTCCCTTCCAGCTGCTGCCTCGGCTCTGTCTTTTCCACCCCAGCTGGCCAAGTGTCTGAATGCATGCATTCCACATCGAGCCAGATTTCCTCACTGAAAGTGCAGGTTGACTGTGCAGCAGCCAGGCCCACCCATCACTCACTCCTCCTTCATGTCCTCCTCTGTCTGTGATGTGCACTCTCTCTGGGAGCCTCTGTTCCTGGGGATCTAGACCCATGTTCTCTTCATACCTTTCTCTCAGTCTCGTTGTTGTTTGTTTCTTCCCACCTGTCCCCTAAACATGTGTGATCGCCAGGAACCCACCTTTGCTCTTTTCTCTCTTTGTCGGTTCTCCTTCGTTTAGCTCATCACACACTAGTTGATCACAAAGCTGTCACTTCATCTTGGCTCCTTTACTTGAGAAGCTAGTCAACTGATGACCGGATATCTCTGTGTCAATTGCCTGTACCTATCTTGGGGAGTCACACTGAAAACTTGAACTCACCTGGAAATCATTTTAAATATATCCTCTGCCAGCTTGCTACCACAAAGTGGGTTATCCGCAAAAAATAAGACTTCACCAACTTGATTCTGGCTCCTAGCGACCGTAGAGGACAGGGTAGAACGCCTCCTGGAACTCCCTGAGGCTGTGACTCTTAGGAGAGTACACCGCCTCATCTTTCTCCAATGGCATGGTTGGTGGTTGTGAACCACCAACCTCACAATAGCTTAACCCACAGCAGTGGTACTTGACCTTCTCCCTCTCAATTCTGTTCCAGGATGCCCTGCCTCTCCCCTTCTGGTTGAGTGTCAGTGTCACCCCTATTCTAGATAACCCAGGTAGCTTTCTCATTCATTTTCCTCTCTCTCATTTTTTACCCCCTCCAGCCCACCTCCACACTATGGCTAGAATTATCTACTTTGGAACTGATCTTATTACCAGCAGCCGGGCTGGCATAGTGGTTGCAAGGTAGGCTGTGCCAAAAGGTTGGAAGTTTAAAATCCACTAGCGGATCCAAGAGGACAGGACTACTCCTGTACACAGTCTCAGAAAGGCAGGGGGAAGGGGGCAGTTCTACCCTGTCCAGTCAGGTAGCATTGACTCGATGGCAGTGAGTGGGTGAATTCCTATGATCCTGTTTGTTCAAACCCCTCTCTATCTAGGTAGAAGAATGAGCAATCACTCTTCTTTCTTGAGTTCTTTGCTCCCAGATGACGTGTACAGAAAGTAGATCATTCATCTACTTGTTGCACAATTGAGGTCCATTTCCTGCCTGCTGTGCTGTCGCACACATGGAATAGGGGAAGTACATTTGTCAACATACAGTTGCTCTCAGCTCACCACGCAGGGCAACCTCCACATGGGAATAGCCTCAGCCATTTCCTGCTTTTGCTATAAAAATATTATCATTCACATACATCCTGGGGGAGAAAAGTTGGGGTGGGGGAGCTCTGTTTAGATGGAGTCTTTCCTACTCCATCTCCTTTTTTCATTCTAGATTTCTTATCAGGAAAATAGAAGCAATTATGCAGCATATAACATGTTAAGTGGCCCACCCCTTTCGAGAGACATGGCCACTTCAAGTCAAGGGTAGCTGTGAACTGCTTTGTTACCCTTGCTGAACTCACCGCCTTGGAATCCATACCGACTCCTGCCAACCCTATAGAAGAGAATAGGACTGTCCCCATGAAATTCCTGTTTCTAAGGCTGTGGCTCTTTTGTTGATGATATTTTATAAATTATTTTACTGGGGACTCTTACAGTACTTATGACAATGTATGCATCCATTGTACCAAGCACATTTGTACCTTTGTTGCCATCATCATTTTCAAAAAATTTATACTTGAGTCCTTAGTATCACCTCTTTTTCCCCTCCCTCCCCCAACCTCCTATGTACCTTCATGGACCCCTTATTAATTTATAAATTATATTTAAAACTTATAATTTATATATTTATAATTTTGTAGATTTTATAATTATAATATTTATAATCTATATGTTTATAAATAATAATTTATTATTATTATTATTATTTTACTATCTAACACCGACCATTATCTCCCTTCACCCATGTTTTTGTTATTCATCCCCCTGGGATGGGGGTAATAGTCGATCTTTGCAATCAGTTCTCTCTTTCTCCCCCCACTTTCCCCCTACCCTCATGATATCGCTACTCCTATTACTGTACCCGAGGGGTTTATCTGTCCTAGGTTCTGTGTGTCAAGAGCTCTTATCTCTACCAGTGTCCATGCTCAGGTCTAGCCAGATTTGTAAGATAGAACTGGGGTCTTGATAGTAGGTGGAAGAAGTATTAAAAAATAAGAAGAATGTTGTGTGTTTCATTGGTGCTGTGCTGCACCCTGGCTGACTCATCCCTTGTGACCCATCTGTAAGGGGTTATCCAATTGTCTACAGATGAGCTTAGGTCTCCACTTGGACCCCCCTCCTTCACATCAATAATATTGTTGGATTTGAGTCTTCTGATTCCTTATCCTGTCAACAACTCGTGGTCGCACAGGCTGGTGAGCTACTTCCATGTGGACTTCGTTGCCTCTCTGCTAGATGGCCACTTGTTTAACATCAAGCCTTTAGACCTTTCCTCAACACATTTGCTTATACACCCATTTTGTCCTCAGTGATCATGTTGAGCATTACAGAATGCCTGGTTACTAGAACAAAGTGTTCTTGCATTGAGGGAGGACTTGAGTTAAGGCCCAATGTCAATCTGCTACCTTAATACTTAGCAAATACATGTATATACATAGACTTATATCCCTTATTATATATTAATATATTTACATGTATGCATGCCTATATTTGTACCTCTATAAATGTCTTTTGCCTTCTAGTTCTTTACTGTGTTTCGTTTTACTCTCCTTCTGTCCCACTATCATAGTCAACCGCCATTCAGCTCTCAGTAATTCCTGTCGACAATGTTGCACTTGATCAAACCCCACCAGGCATTCTGTGCCTTCCTTACCATCAATTTTAGATTTCTTGTTGGTTCTTGTCCCGGAATTTGTTGACTTTCCCCTCCCTTTCCCCCACCTTCTCTCCCATGTCCCTCTTGAGTCATCAGTCCCTTTGTTTTCTCCTCAGGATTACATAAACAGCTTAGGAAGAAAAGATTGGGGGGGGGGGCGGTTATAAATAGTTCCAGGTCTGTCTACTGACCCTATGGAATGGTCTCTGTTCAAGTATAATATGGTGCCCAGACCTGCCCCCCAAGTGAGAGTGTATTTTCAGGAGTTCTCAGAGACTTCGCTCTTTGTCTCTCTCTCCTCTGTCCTCTCTGTCCTGGTTTGCGCCCATGTGGTCTGGATAGAGGGCTGTAACTTCACAGGAGTAGAAAGCCTCATCTTTCTTCCTCAGAGCAGCTGGTGTCAAACTGCAGGCTGGCCGGATCACAGCCCGATATGTAACCACTGCGACAGCAGGGCTCCTGGGTTACAGTTGTTAGGTGTCATCCAGTCCGTTTCAGTTCACAGTGATGCTGGGGACCGCAACACACAACACTGCCGGGCCCGTGCCACCCTCACAACGGCTATCTCTGAGCCCGTGATTGCCGCCATTGTGCAGTCCCTCTTATTGAAGGTCCATCTCTTTCCTGCAGACCCTCTACTCCACCGAGCATGATGTCCTTCCCCAAGGACTCGTCCCTTCTGACAACTGAGCCAAAGTACTTGAGACTAGGAATAGCCAGCCTTGATTTTAAGGCATGTTCTGGCTTTACTTCTTCCAAGACAAATTGGTTTGTTCCTCTGACAGATCGTGACATAAATATTCTTTGCCAGCACCGTAATCGAATGAACTGGTTCTCCAGGCTTCCTTATTTATTATCCAGCAAAAATAAATTAATCTAGAATTGTGCCTGTATTGTACATCAATTTTATGTGATGTCACCATAATTTGACCCAAATGATGCAGCAGATCTCCACTATATAACATAAATGAGTAGTGCTTGAGAATAAATCCATCAGCTATTGAATAATCACCACTATGCCTTAGGTTAGTAAGCTGTGCATAGTGATAGTGACCCATCCAGTTGTTATAACCCTGGTGACCCATGGTTAAGCTCTAGGCAGCTCCTCAAAAGGCCATCCATCCAGATCTACTAGCCACCCTGGGGACAAAAGAGTGGGCAGTCTGATTGCCATGCAGACAATGGGTCACCTCTACTCTGCTATAGAATTGTTGTGACTCAAAATTGATGGCCCACACACCTCCAGACTCTGTTCTAATCCTTTTTCTGTTGTAGGTCATGGTATCAGTGACCCAATGATTCCTAGGTTAGATGAAAGTTTTTACTGTTTTATATCACCCACCTCATCCCCGTCTCATGAAGACAAAGGAACGTAACATTGTAATACTCCAAAAATGATCACATCTCAAGTGGGCAAATTCTATTACATACAAAATTTAATATACACTCGATCTGTTCTTAGGACTTGACTCCCGTATATCTGTGCCAGGACTGCAAGGCTGAGGCTGCAAGATGGCCGAGGTAGCAGTTCAGATGGCTGGACCTCATTGTGTTCAACTCCCTCAGAGTACCTCAGACCACGGGTTCTATTTTGTCATTTTCTCCCTGAGTGTACCACAAAAGATGCTGAGAAGCATGATGGCTGTTAGAGGCGTTCAAGTCAGTTCTGACGCACAGCATCAGTTCTGGGCCCAGAGCGCACCGCGGCCGGGAAATGTGCCAGCCGTGCAATCGAGCCCCTGGTGCCAGCCCCTTTGTCAAACCACCTCATGGAGGGTCTTCCTGGTGTTCATTACCCTTCCACTGTACCAAGCACGATGTCCTCTTCCCAGTCTCATCTCTCCTCGTACCATGTCCAAACACATGGGTGGGACAAAGTCTCTCCGTCCTCACTTGTAAGGAGTGTTCCGGTAATGACCTCCTAAGATAGACCGCGGCCATCGAGTTGTTCCCAACTCACAACAGCTCCGTGGGGCCGAGGAGACGCCCTAGAGTTGCTGAGACTGTAACTCTGTATGGGAACAGACCAGCCCTTTTTTCCCCAGAGGAGCATTTGGTGACTTGGAACTGCAGACCTTGAGGCCGGCAGCCAAACCTGTCGGGCCGCCATTGCTTCTCCAAGTTAAGGTCAGTGGTTATAGATACATTGGCATCACTTATGCCCCCAAATGCTCAAAAATCCCAGCTAGTCGTTTTTTATTAAAAGAGCATTTTACTGGGGGCTCTTACAACTCTTATAACCATCCATGCATCGATTGTATCAGCATATTTGTACATATGTTGCTATTGTTCTTTTCTAGACACTTCCTGTGGAGCCCTCTTTTACCCTCCCTCCCCCACCTCCTGACCCCTTGATAAATTATAGATTGTTATTATTTTCATATATTACACTGACTGCTGTCTCCCTTGCCCCACAATTTCTGTTGTCCTTCCCCCTGGAGAGGAGGTGGTGTGGTTATGTGTTGATCATTGCGATCGGTTCCCCCATTCTTCTCCTCTTCTCCCCACCTTCCTCCGACCCTTCTGGTTCCAAAGTCAAAGATCTTCATATTACCTTCAAAGGAGCAACTCTTTTAGCATAAGAAACAGCATACTGAACAAGGATGTGCTCTAGTTCTTTTATTTTGGACCTCCTCAGTGCAGGATGGTTTAGGAGTTTTTCCAAAGGATGAACTTCTCCGTTGTGGTTCTCTAAGAATGCACCATTGGTAACCAAAGAGCTCTGCGGACACAAGTCATGGAGCCACTGAAAGGTTGGTGGTTCGGGCTCACCTAGTGACCCCAGGGAGAAGCCATCTGGCAGTCGTTTTTTCTGTCAAGACTGAAGCCAGAAAAACCCCGTGGGGCAGCTATACTCTGTCATCCAGGGTCATTCGTCAGGAGGCGGAATTGACTTGAAAGACCTGACAGCACCAGCTTTTTTATAGCTGAGAGAGGTATCGTGCTATAATAACTATGGTCCTCTTCTATTAAAGCGTCACTCTTAACAATTGAGAAAAACAATTGAGAGACCATTAATATCCAAGCATACTTGGCCAGGAGAAGGCTTCCAATTTAAACCCTATTAGACCTGTTTTTCTAAGTAGAAATCATTTGTAATTTTCACAAGACCTCCACAAATAGATGCTAAATACTTAGAAACCAGATTAAAGAAACAAGATATGAATAAAACATTCATTTGTTTTATTATTGCCTTTGAAATAGGACAAAGGGAATGATAAACAGTCAGGTTTACCAATTTATCACCAATTCTGAAGGAAAGCGTTGTTTGCATTACTTTAAAACCCTTTGAGGGAACTTTTAGTTGCCACTAAGATGTTTTTCTGCAGCCAGAAAAGAGTTCTATTACATAGACTTTACATTGTCAGAGAGCTGGAGTAATTGTCAGAGTCTTGGTCTCTGTGGTGTCTGACTGGGTTGTCGCTTTATTCTGCAGTTGTCCCCTGGAAGTTCTCTTCCCTTCTAACCTCTTGGTTTTCTCTGTGCTCGATTCTCTTCATTGACATTTTCCTCTGTCAAAGTCTGCATGGACCTCTCTGCCACCATCACATTCAAATCCAGTTCTCCCCAGAGGGATCTGAACATACCCGGCAGATTCCGGGGGATGGTTTGAGGGGGAATGCTCCGAGGTCTTCACCCTCCTTCACTGCTCAGAGAAAATGAAGGAGCAGTAACTAGATGGTAATAGGAGATGAGATATCCACCAAAAAAGTTTAATTCCTTCACTGTGCCATTGGGCTAGCAGTTAGTTATGGATTGAAAACTCTCTTTTAAACTAGTAGCTAGTGATAGTCTAGGTTATTGGTACATAAGCAACTCTATTTTCTTACTATCTTGGTACAGGTTTAAAGTAGGTGACTTTGATCTTATACTTGCATCACATATCTGTACGCCTCACCCCAACTTACCGCACTGTCATTTATTTATAAAATGTAAAGACATTTCAATTGACCTAAGGAAAACACAGCAAAGAATGAAACTATGCTTTCTTCCCTGTCTTTCAAAAAGGTGTTCTGATGTTTTGTTCTTTCCTAATGAGTGTTTTTTTATTTGTTCTAGAAACCAGTTTTTACTAGTATGAAAAAATTACAGGTACTGCCTATAGGATTACGATATTAGAAGCCGTTTTTGTTCCCATTGTATTGCACACCAAAAGCACACAATATATGCGTAAGTCTCTGCAATCAGGTTGATTCTGATACATAGCGAGCCTATAGGACAGGGTAGAACTGTCCTGTGGACTTCAGAGACTGGACCTCCATACAGGGATAGAAAGCCTCTGCTTTGTCCTGCAGAGCAGCTGGTGCTTTCGAACTGCTGCCCTGGGAGGAGCAACCACAGCACCAGAATAACTTCTTTCCAGAGAAGGCGTGAAAAAACTTGTGGGGAGAGTTTTAATCCTTTTTTTCCACAAACTTTTTGAAACCCCCTACTATGGTGTGCATTCTCTAGGGAGTGAAGACCAAACTAAATATTTTTGGTTTTAAGATTGTTCTTTGCCCAGAAATGTTACAAAGAGAAGTTACCGATCATGTGTATGTTAATGACACTAAAATAATGTTTTTCGGACTCTCCGAGCTTGTAGATTTTGTGGTGTGCTTCATGCCAAGTGTGTCGAGGCCAAGGAAAACACAGTGGCTCACAACAGCCTCTTTCACAACCAACTAGGGCCAGAGTACCAAACAGGATAGGCATGTTGTTCCGTTGTGCACGAGATCCATCCTTCTGGCGACTAACAGCAAGAGCCCACCCTTACAAAGCAGGGGCGGGGGGAGGGCGTGCTTATTAAAAAGGTAAAATTCTATTAAAACCATTTAAATCCATGCGGTAGAACAAGAAAGTGCAAATCCCACCTGAAAGCCATCCTTAATATCTGGCTCTTTCAGCCTTCCCATACAGTCTATCAGGAAGCCGTGTAGTTATTCCTTGGCCTAATTAGTTCATAAATCTCTCCCTTTAACTCTCTTCTTCACCTCTCTCAGCCTAGTCTTTTGCCCAGAGCATCTCTATAGCTACCTTTCTGAGCTCCTTCACAGTGGGAATGCGTGTGGCTGCAAGCCGCATGGTTGGCAGTTCAAAACAGCAACAGCTCCAAGGGGGAAACACTGGGCTTTCTGCTTCCGTCAACAACACCCACAGAGGGGTGCTCTGAGTCAGCCTTGACGTGATGGCAGTGGGTGACTGGGCCTCCCTAGCATGCACAGTGGACCAAGAGCGATCTTTTCAGAGGCACAAGTCTTAATTTCCACTTAACCTCCCAACCCCAGCTAAAAACACATCAGCGGCTCCCCACTGGTCTTAGGTTAATGAAAATCAAAGCCTTCCAGGAAGTTGCATGGCATCACCCTGTGCCCCCCTCTGGGTGGCTGAGTCCCAGACTACTAAGCTGCTTTCTTTGCCTGGGCGTTCTTCCCGCCTCTTCAGAGGGCCCTTGTGCCTTCGGGTGGGTCCAGCCTGCACCCTCCCCTTGTGACTACCCTTTCTTCACACCTCGGGTGAGTCCTGGCTCCCTCAGAAAATGCCCCCTCCCGAACTTTCTGACGGCATGAAACCCACCAGTTTCCATTCGTGTGCAGTTAGAGGAAAGGCCCAGGTTTTCTGGAATCTGACATGTGTGTAGAGTGGAGGTCCATGTTAGGAGAACGCACGCACAGGTAAAGGTATTTGTGCCAGTCAGGGCTCCTCTGGCTGCGTGCATCCCCCCCACTGCCTGCTCCTCTTTTGGGGGGGCTCTGATCTGTCCCTTGTTTGATTTCTGTACTCAACTAGGTGTTTGTGTATTTCCCTGTGAGAGAGGAAATGACTCTGAATTTCCCAAGGAGTTAGCATAGTGTTAGCGCTTGAGTGTGCACTCTATATTCATCAACAGGAAGATAAAAGTGGGTGGGTGGATAATTTAATGACTATTTAGCCAAAGATAACCAGCTGATACCTGTCCTGATGATATAAAATGTCCTCGAACTTCTTAGAAGTCGATGGCTCTTTATACACGTTCGTCAAAAGACAAGCAGACTTCCTTAGTTCTCAACAGTAAGGAAGAATTTTAAAGATACTGTTAGGTGCCTTCAAGTTCATTTTGGCTCATATAGAGACCCCCGTGCCACAGAATGATCCAAGCCTTAGTGTTTCATCAGCAGCCAGGATGGTGAGACTTCTTCTCACATGCCTCAGACATGTTAGCAGGAGGAACCAGTCTCTGGAAAAGATGTCATGTTGGGTAGAGGAGGAGTTGTTGTTGTTGTTGTTGTTGTTGTTAGGTGCCTTCCAGTTGGTTCCAACTCCTACGAGCCGTATGGATGATAGAACACAACATGGCTCCGTCCTGCGCCATCCTCACCACCTTTGCATCCACTGATATGTCATCACCATCCTCGCTTCTAAGGAGCATTCTGGCAGTACACCTTCCAAGTTTGATTTGTTTATTGTTTTGGCAGTCATTGGCCATATTGACTCTCAGTATTCTTCACCAGTACTACAATTCAAATGCATTGATTCTTCTTGGGTCTTCCATATTCCCTGTCCAACTTTCACATGCTTATAAGGCAATTAAAAATGGGACGGCTTGAGCCAGGTGCATTTTAGTCCTTAAAGTCACATCCGTGTTCTTCAAACACTTTAAGGAGGTCTTATGCAACTGATTTACCCAGTACATCCTTTGACAGCTAGACTACGTCTTCCATGAGCATTGGTGGTGGATCCAAGCAAGGTGATAATATTTGACATCTTCCCCCTTTTCTGTGTTCATCATGATGTTACATATTGGTCCAGTTGTGAGTGTTCGGGCCTTCTTTACAATAAGTTGTCATTGCATATCGAAGGCTGCAATCCTTGATCTTCATCAGGAAGTGCTTTAAGTCCTTCTCACTTTCACCACACAAGTTTGTATCATCTGCATATTGCAGATTGCTAACAAGCCTTCCTCCAATCCTGTTGTGAATGTCTTATTCATGCTGTCCGCCTTTTTAGATTATTAGCTCAACATGCAGAGTGAATGAGAACAGCGAGAAGATACAACCCTGACATGGACCTTTCTTTATTTTAGCCCAAACAGTGGTGTTAGGTCAGCTTGCGGTGGCTGTTTTGGGCCCAACCCTCCCCCATCTCCTTGGACCAGACATCTGCCTGATGCAGCCCTTCCTAACCTTGTAGCCTGCTCATGCAGCTCTCCCTAACCCTGTACTCTGCTCTGCGCATGACCCACTCTGAACCCCGTCTGGACATGGACATGCTTTCAACCTCCAATCCTCATTACCATACCTTACTTAAATGGGCACCAAACACCCTAACGATGTACCCCGGGCTATATAAGTGCAGCCGTTTCCCCACTGGATGCTACTCCCTCAGCCCCAGACTTCATGAAGTGTGGGACCTCACCTGGGCTAAGTACCTCCCCAATACAAGCTTGCTTTTGTTATAATTTGGTTCTCATTCATCTCCGGCAGCACTCGATCACCTTTTAAGTAATACCTTGTTCTTTTCTTACAATGGTCTCTTGATCTGTGTACAGGTCATTTCCCCCTGAGCAAAATGATGTGTTTGGGGATTTCCAGTCTTCATAAGGCTAGCTATAGTTTGTCATAATCCACATAGTCGAATGCCTTGGCATGGTCAATAAAACACAAGTAAGCATTTTTCTGGTGTTCTAGGCTATCAGCCAAGATTCACCCAATATCAGCAATAATATCCCTTGGTGTATGCCCTCTTCTTTACCCAGCCTGAATTTCTGGCAGCTCTTAGTCAATGTACAATTGAAACTGTTGTTGAATGTTCTTCAACATAATTTTATTGCCACGTGATATCAATGAAATTGTTTGATAATTTCTAAATTCTGTTGGGTCAGCATTCTTTAGAAGGGGTACATATATCTGGATCTTTTCCAGTCAGTTGGCCAAGTAGTGGCCTTCTGAATTTATTGGCATAGACTAGTGAGTGCCTCTGGTGCTGAAATATTTCAGTTGATATTCCATCAATTCCTGGAGACTTGTTTTTGGTAAATACCTTCAGTGTAGCTGGAACTTCTTCCTTCAGTACTTTGTTCTTGATCATATGCGATGCTTCCTGAAATGGTGGAATGCTTTTTGGTATAGCGACTCTGTATTCTTTCTATCTTCTTTTGGTGCTTCCTACACTGTTCAATATTTTGCCCATAGAATATCCATTTTGCAAATCAAGGCTTCCTTTCCTTTTTTCTTTAGTTCTTTATGCTGAGCCTGTTCTTCCCTTTGCGCTTTCTACATTTAAGTTTTTTGTCTGACAATTCTCTGCTATTCATAAAATTTTCAGTGGCTATTTTCTCTACAGTGGACAGCCTATTTCTTCTTCATGGTCTGGTCTCAGTCTGTAACTATTCACTTTGCTGGCATTTGAAATACCAGTGACATCCAGAATAACAGCAATACACAAGCTACCACACCTGACAAACTGACAGACAAGTGGGGGGTTAGAGTAAAGTGCCAGTGAAAAGCAGGAAGACCCTCCAGGTGAGAGATTCAGGTGATGACTGTGGCATTGGCTCAGACATTATGAGAGATATTTGGATGGGGCAAGATTTTGTTGTTTTACTTAGGATCACTGTGAGTTGAAAGTAACCCAACAAAATAGCAACACTTTATGGGGGTAGGTTGCCAAGTCTTTCTCCCACAGAGTCACTGGGTAGGTTTGAACCACAAACTTCTCAGGTAACTAAGTGCTTAAACTGTTGTGCTATTGGAACGCATTAAGATTTTCTTATACGTTCTTTTAATATTAAACACTTCCTTCAGCACAGTCATAACAGCAGCTAACTTTTATTGAACTCATGCTCTGAGCAACACTTTGCCACCGTGTTCTGATAGCAATGTTTAGTAGTACCAGTCGACCGTACACAGGCAGTTAGATGGGCGTTCACCACTAACTGAGGATTTCCTTCGTCAAAATGCCTGCTTTCGCCGCCTGGATGGGAGGGCAGGAACCCCTTGCAGAACACAGAGAAGGAAGGGCTGGTACACTGGCAGCTTCTTCATCTCAATTTTGGTAGCTCCTTGCTCCTTGGCCTTTTATGTTACCTGCTTATGTGCAGGGCCAGTTCTTGCTTGCCTCTGACGCAAAGTTGACTGACTTCTAACCTGTCCTGCCCCGGGGATCGGATCTGGTGAGGGTGTGCCCATGCTCACCTTTATCCATCGGTCTTCCTGTAAAGTGTTTGAGGGTGAGCCAAGCTGTGTGCAGATGGCCCTTTCTAATGAGTTAGCTGCAGGTCACCTGTTACAAAGAGCTGTGTCCTGCTGTCCATCTGGACATTGAAGAATGCTTATCAAAGATGATCTTTCTGACTCAAGGCGTAATGAATTCTGACCTTTCCTCACTGGCAGTCTTTGGCTCACAGCTGCAGTGTCTCCTGAGTCCTCTCCTGGAATGCTGGGATAGGTCTGGGTGAATCATTCCATTAATAAACTTGTATTATGTGCCTAACCTAGGCCATGCCCAGGGGACACACAGATCAAAGAAATCACCTTCCCTTGAAGGAAGGAATTCAAATCCAGGTGAAAAGAAAGAGGAGGGGAGACTGACATGACCAAACCTTTACAGCTCAACGAGGACCAAGAGCACTCACTGTTTGACTCATGCATTCCTAACCCCTCTGCAGAGGCACACCAGGCTCACTGCCATCCAGCGGCTTCTGACTCAGCGCAACTGTGGAGGACAGGGCAGAAGTGCCTCAGTGTGTTAGGGATAGTGTAACTCTTTACCAGGGCAGAAAGCCTCGTCTTTCTCCCAGTGGAATGGCCCGTTGTTTCAACCTGCTGACCTTGCAGTTCGTTATCAGGCCATTGCAAAACTGGGATTCTGGAAAACTGCTTTGGGAGGGAGTGGTACTAGTATCATTTATGTATAGACATGTGTGTTATATCAGCTAGACCAGTGGTTCTCAGCCTTCCTAATGCTGCGATCCTTTAATACAGTTCCTCATCCTATGTGGCCACCAACCATAAATTTATTTTCATTGCTACTTTATAACTGCACTTTTTCAACTGTTATGAATTGGGCAACCCCTGTGAAAGGGCCACTCGACTCCCAAAGGGGTTGTGACCCACAGGTTCAGAACCACAGAGCTAGAGTATTGTGTATACTTAGAATATTCTTGTTCACACTTATCTCATTGTTGATCATTGAGAGGTCTATTCAAAATCAAATTTTTAAAAAATAGTTAAACAATAATTTAAGATGAATCCTTTTCCCCAACTTTGCCTCTGAAACAGTGCTTTATCAGGCAACCACGCAATTTCTGGGTTTGACATCTGAGTTTTCAATAGCTGATTTGAATGTGGTGTCCATGTGTAAGGGATCATGCCTGTTTTGAGGGTAGGAGGAGAGTTACTTGTAGTGAGCGTATTTTTCTTATTTCTTTCAATGAAGGATTTGCAAATGTATCTCTCACTTTCTGTCGGGCGATCTCCCACACGCCCCGTTGTTGAGGCAGAAACGTGATCCCACGAGCAGGAACTTTCACGTCAGTTCCGGTTCTTGGAGACTCCATCTGTGTCAGAGACGCCCTGCCCTCCCCAGCGTTGGCAAATGCTCATGATACTGATTGCCCAGTCCTTTTGTGAAGCCCTTCTAGTAGACTCAGTTAGCAGCCAACCGCGTTAGGTGTTGCCAACACTGGGGACACAATGGCACGATGCACATTATCTCCAGACGTATGTTTTGAGATGACAGCTGTCCCACTGGCTGACATGGAGGGCTGGCGCTTCCTGTAGGCTACACTTAGCCGCTCAGGCTGGATGTCTCCTCCCTGGCGTACCCCTCGTTCCCATCGAGGGGCTCTCTGTCCAGTGTCGGACTACCCAGAGCAGAAGGTAAACAGGGGCCTCCTTGCACTTAGGTAGGGATGTGCAGTGAGAGATTTCCCAGGTTCCCACCACATCAAAGATTTGCTTCCAGGTATGGCTAGCAGCGGTCTCCCCAACCAAGCTAGCCATACCATCCTACAAAATCAAACCTCTTTTCAAACTAATAGACCCCAGCGGGCACGAGATCACATGCACGAGTCTCGGCTGACTTGTCACCCAGGTGACACTGTGAAACCTGTGCCTACCTGGCTTATGGGGTGACCCGTCCCTGGGGCTAAGAGTGGACTAAAAAAAAAAAAAATCTTTCTAAGTTCCATGGTATTTCATTTCTCTCAAGTGTGTGTGCCTTTGCATTGGCTTTTTTTTTTTCTGCCTAAAATATATTCCGTACCCTTCCTACCCCCAGATTCCACCCTTCCCCCCAACCTCAGCTGTAACGCTGTGAAGCCATTCCTAATTACCACACACAGTCTGGACTTGCTCTGTTTGGTGCCTCTCGTGTACTTTGCCTCCCTAATTTCCTGACTGCTATGATTGCTGTCCCCACTGGACCAGCAGACCCTCAGGGCCAGGTCATTCCCGCGTACCCTCTGCATGCTCCTCGGGGGTGGCCGTGGGGAAGGTGCTCCTCACAGCCTGTCAGCACTCTGGTTCCACCGAGCCCAGGGTGCTGAGCGACGTCCTCGCCTCCCTCTGCCAGCCTTTCCTTTATGTGGAAAACTGCAGGAGAGAGATGGGCAATGGTTCGGTGCTGAAACATCCTGTTAGCTCTCTCACATATTAGCTCAGGGAGGTCATTTAAGCCTTTTTTTTTTCTTTTTTTTTTTGCCCTGGGTGTCCTCATACTTTTGGAGAAAAGTTGCTGCTAACTCCCCGGGGTTGTTGGAGACTCGATGGCAATCAAGATAGGTACCTGGTTTACAAACACGAGAAGTCAAGAAGGAAGCAACTCAGGAGAACGAGCATGCGCTGTTAGCCAGAAGGGAGTTGTCACTGGAGACCCCATTACTCATTAGTTGACTAACCTTTCACCATTTAATTTCCCAGAGTCGATTCTTTGACCTGACATGACAGATAGTAACACGCTGTCAGTGTATGACCTGCTCCGGGGGTTAAATGGACTTGGAGCGATGCTTCACTTTGCTCCATCTGTGCACATTCAGCGGTTACCAGACAGCTTTTGTACATTTTAGACTCAGAGCTCTACACCCTCTGCCATTTGTATCCCAAGAAGAAGAAGCTAGCAGAGGAAGGACAGGGCCTCCTGGCCTGTGCCCCCGTCAGGCTGGCCAGGCCCCAGAGCAAGAAAGACGCATAGCTTGTTGTCACGCACATTTCTGTGGCAGCTGTTTCTGCTATAGATTCTTATCTCTGTTTCTATTTGAAACTTTACCGAAACATACATATCCCCTGCCTCTGCCCGCCCCCCAAAAGCACATAGTTTAAGTCAGTGGTTCTCAACTTTCCTAATGCCACAACTCTTTAATAGAGTTCCTCATGTTGTGGGGACCCCCTCCCAACCATAAGGTTATTTTCATTGCTGCTTCATAACTATAATTTTGATACTGTTACAAATCATCATGTAAATATCTGATATACAGGATGTATTTTCATTGTTACCAATTGAACATAATTAAAGCATGGTGATTAATCACAAAACTAATATGTAATTATGTTGTGGAATATTTATTTCTAGTAACAAGTAGATGAAATTTTGTCTTGAAACATGGTATAACATGGGTAACAGTCTTCATATAACAGCAGTAAGCTACATTGCAACATTTTGCGACAGTATGTGTAAAAAACTAATGTCAGTGAGAAGGTTGAGATAGCTTCTTCCTCACCAAATCAGAAAGTCTTGGGGAAGTCTTTGGAAGAGCACAATGAAGATCATCTTCTACAAGTCTACTTCTGTATTTAGTCTTGATTAACAACACCCTGGAAAGCCCTTTTTCACAAAGAGATGTTGTTGGAAATGGAAGAAGGCATATCACAGTCACAGAAAGAACAGAATATGACTGTAAACATTTGGTCCAGAATTTTGTAATTGACATTGCACAGAAATCAGTTCTTAATGCATCACTGTTAAGTTCAATGAACACCTCTTGTAATGTCTCAGGAACATCTTCAACTTGACTGTGAATGGGCTTCTGACAATTGGGGTGTCAGGTAGATTTGGAAAGTATGATGAAATTTCATCAGCAAGCATGTCAAGCATTCTGTTACGGAAATTATCATTGTAATCCTTGTGTCTGGTTCAATGTCGTGTTCTTCAAAGAAAGCGATATGGTAGGCAACATGTAAATTTAATTTTCATCCAATATTTTTAGCCAATGCTGAAGTTTCCTTTGGAATGATGAGATCTTTTCAGAAAAATCTAGGCATGTTGCATTTGGTCCTTGCAGTGATAAGTTTAACTCACTCAAGATGGCACAGAAGTTAACCAAGTAAGCTATTTTTTGCAGTTCGCATTTATGGCTGAGAAGTACTTTGAACTGCAATCTTGCTTTCTGATTAAAAAACGTTTTGAGTTCATCATGAAACTCAAAAACACATTTTAAAACTTTTCCCCCCAACAACCATCTCACTTCAGTGTGAAGTAGCAGAGCATTATTCGGCGCATCCGACTTGTTGCACAGTTACAAAAGCAGCTGCCTGTGTGAAGTACTCACCTCTACAAAACTGACAGACTTGTGTTGCTTTTCACGACTTCTTGTTACTCTGACGGCAGCATCTTCATTGCCGATATTTGCTGATGAATCACGCAGTGGGTTCTGATGTCTTTTGGTGACTCATTCAGTACCAAATGTTGAAATCCAGATCAACATCCGAGCATGGTTGGAGCACCGTCTGTGCAAACACCACAAACCTTTTTTTAAAAGCTCTTATGCTCTTTCAGAAATGAACCAACAGTGTCAAATATATTCACATACAGTAGTTGTTGTTTCAAGAGGTTTGCAACAAAGAAACTCATCTTTAAAGTTGCCATCCTTAATATACCTCACGGAAACCAGTAACTGAACAGTTTGTAACATCTGTAAATTCACCAAGCTGGGTGCTAAATATTAGAAGTGGAGCAGATTTAATTTCCTGGATTACCTGGTCGTGGATTTTTCTGTGTACAATGTCATTAGATAAATTACATTCAATTTCATGACAAACTTGTCTCCAATCATAACTTGAACAATGTCTTTAGCTATTGGCAACAGTAAATCCTTAGCAGTGGTGTGAGGTTTCATAGTTCTGGCAATTCTGTGTGCCACCAAATATGAAACTTCAATAGCTGCTACATTCTTTGTGTGGTACTTGCCACCAATGGCAAGTCTGACTTTCTTGTGTCTATCAGCTTTGATTCTAAACTAGTTGGTACTCTTGCCGGAAAAGGTCAGATGCTTACTATCAAAATGACATTTTAGTTTGTTTGGCTTCATAGATTCAACTGATAGAACTTCACAACAAATAACCCATTGTGGTTTCTCAATTCCTGCTGTAATTATTGGGGTAAAACCTTACTGTAAAAAATCCTCACTAGGGCTGAGCCCCGGTGGCATAAGTGGTTGAGTGCGGAACTGTGGCCCACGGGCTTGGCAGTTCAAATTCAGTGGCAGCTCTCAGGAGCAGTGCTGGGTAGCTCCCAAGACCACCAGAGGGCAGAGATTGCCCCCCCTCCATAAAAAACACACACAAAAAAATCCTCACTATATTTTCTTTTCTTAACATTATTCTCTTCACAATCTATTGTCATGGGCTGGTTTGCTAATGAAAACAATAAATAACAATAACTTTAATAGAATAAAAGTTGATACGTGGCATAGTTCAGTCAATACAGTTCATTAAAGTTTCCTATGATTTACCATTTTCTTTGTTGTTGTTTTTACATACCTGTTACTATTATAAGGGGTCTATATTCACATCAGCACAGCTGAATATTAAAAGACCGATGGGCATCCAGATTAAGTTCCCATGATACAGGTTTTGTTTTTTGCACTAGTTGATGATTTTACAGTACATGATTTTACATTTATCCAGTAATTTTAATCAAGGAAGTGTCATTTTGCCTCCAATACTGCTGCGTTCAACACAGTAGCTGCTTTCTACACAGTAATTGCTGTCTGCATAGTAGCTGCTTTCTGCACATGTGTGACTGGTCCACATAAGTACACAGGGGCGCCAATCCAGTCACGTACACCTGTGTATGTGATGGGGTATACACGATGATGCCATCACTCCAGGTACTCTGTGGATGGAACTGCCTGGAGACAGATAGAGGAGCGGTGTCTTCAACTCCTAAAACCATTGGAAATAATGTTTGCCAATGGTCTTAGGCAACCCCTGTGAAAGCGTACCACAGGCCAAGATCCACAGGTTGAGAATCACTGGCTTAAATGTTGACATCACATTTGGTGAATTAAAATACTCATGTAACCAGATGGGTCATTCTCATTGTTGCTGCTAACAATCCAAGCTGAATTGTCCATAGTTTTCTCCTTTTGAAAGTGTGGATACCTTCTAGTCTAGAGTTACTACAAGTAGTGCCACTATCAACACTCTTATGCATGTCTTTTGATGAATATACGTCTCTCTTGGATGTACACTCATGAGTGAAATGTCAGATCATGCAGGATAAGGAGATGCTACCAACTTCCCAACCTGGCTTTCTCCATTGATGCTCACTTTCAGAGTTATAGATGTCCCACATTCCTACCAGCACTTGGTATGCTCTCCCTTTTCAAGAATTGGATTTCTGATGGGTTTTATAATAATTATGTAACATTCGAGAAATGAAACCATTCCTTCAGCCCCTAAACCTGAAATCCTGAACTATCATGCAGTCATTGTCAGGCATGCAGTGTGTCAAGAAGCATGGGATTAATTATATCTGATACAAAGTACCTAACAGAGTCCTTGATATATGTACAGAAGGTAGAGGACAAACATTGGCTATTCTTGCTAGTTATTATTATCATCACCAAATGCCTGTATCTTGGGGAGGTGGTAGATAGAAAGGTGAATAAAACACAAGCTCTGACAACCAAGAAGCTCAGGGTCTAGTTGGAGAACCCAACTTGGAAAACAGATGACAGGGCAGTGTGATAGGTATTAAAGGAAAGCGGTAGTGCTTGAGTCGGACCTTGAAGAACTAGTTCAACAGAAAGGAAAAAATAGGTTAGAGGAAATAGCAAAAACAAATGTGTGGGGTTGGGTAGCAGGATAGATAAGAAGATCTCACTTGAGGTTGGAGTTGGTTGTGTGATGTTGGCAGTTCAGGCATTATTTTTGCACAAACAGGGAGAGGTGATGAGCTAGCAACTGTTTGATGTCGGTGTGACATTGTAGGACTTGCTTCCTCACTCACCTTATTCTCTTAACTTGCTTTTAGGTTTCTTTTTCCCTCCCCAGGAAAGTGATCAACTCCTTCTTCCTCTCTCTAGGATCAACCTCTGTACCAAGTACAAGATGTTTGAAATCAACCATTGAATCTTTAACAGCTGCAAAGGATTCCTGGTTCCAAAGATCTCACTCATTGCTTCCCTGTAGCCCTTGAGCTATTTATTCTTTTTATATTGAGTCCTGGCTTAGTTTTTTATTCTTGCAATACCCCAGGTTACTTTGCAATAGCAATGAAGTTCCATAAACTGCTCTTCTACCCAATCCCAAAGGTAGACAGTTACTAAAATGTCCTTGAGGAAATTTGATGACGATGATGGGTCATGATGTCATCGTCCTTTTATTGATTTGGATACCTCCTCTGAAAGAGGCATTGGGCGTATGTAACTGTGAGCACGACAGACATGATCTCTGGCCTCCTGTCACATACTCTAGAGTGGGATCGGCCCAGTAAACCATCCATTCTGTCACAAAGTCGGGGTGTGGGTGTGGGGAGAGGAGGAGGAGTGCAGCATGCTCTGGCAGTGCAAAGAAGCGCCTACCCAAGGAAGCCTTCCTGGAAAGGCAGTATCTACCCAGAAACCACAGAGCCAAGTGAAGCAAGGGGATAAAGAGAGGTTTTCCAGGCAGAGGAAACAGTGTGTGGGAGGGGCTGGACACAGGGTGAGTAGAGCTTGTTGAAGAGACAGGCAGGCATTATCAATATAGACCACAAAGCCTAGAGATGAGAGATAGTCGGGTGGAGTGTGATAGGGTTGGCATCACCAGCTAATTTGTTTGTTTGGGTTGTGTGTGTGTGTGTGTGTGTGTGTTTTAAAGAAAACAAAGCTCTACCTAAGCCTTGCTAAATTACAAATTTGTTGCTGGGGCCGGGACAGAGTGGCCTGGGGAGGGGAGCCAGCAGCAATCAGGTTTTCACAAGCCCTCCAAGGGGTCCTGATACAAGCAAGAGTTAGAGAACCAATCACTATTGTCCACCCTTATACTCAGGGGCAGGCTGGGAAGCTTCAGAAGCACATGAGCATTCGAAAGCACTCAGTGCAGGCCCCATCCCAGAGCCCCATCACAACCGACATTCTCCAAAGCTTCTCCTCATCAGGGTTTGAGAAGCACTGTTCTAAAACCATATCATGTGGTTTGTTTCATCAGGAGGGTGAACTTTTGTTTTAAAGGGGGCGGGAGGGAAAGGGGGCGGGAGGGGGCGGGACAGGGAGCATAGAAGGTTAAGGAAGGAGACGAGGAGACAAAAGTGTAATAAGCCATAAGAATCCTGATTTCCTAGCACAGTGATCCCCAAGGTAGAACAGTGGAGTAGGTGGCTCTTCGGGAGGTGACAAATACCTTGCACCTGGCCAGAATCCCCCAGAGGACCGACAGAAGGTTAAGAGCGGGATGAAGACTTTCTGAGGAAGAAGCCCCATGTGCTCCTGGAGGTGGTCAGGTTGGAGGCACCCCATCGTGCCCACAGGCAGGGAGGCTCCTCCCCACCAGTCTCAGACTCCCCAGCATGCTGCTGAGGAGGAGACAGGCTTAAGTGTGGCAGGCCCCCAGTTCCATCCCTGACCGGTAGCTCTCTTCTGGGCCCTTGCATCTGCCTGCCTGCCTGTCCTGTGTGTCCTTGAGCTTGATAGCAAATGTGTATGCATTTATGTATTTCTCATTAAAAGTTCAAAACCAGTCATAATGATTAAGGCATGAAAGTCACAGCCAACTATTTTGGTACAGTAACTTTTAAAATCTGCTTCTCCCTGGACCCTCCCATCTAAACACCCTGACTTCTCTAGAGCCCATTATAGCTGTTTGAAGAGTAAAGGGATATCGTATTGGAAAGAAGGGTTGTGTGGGAAAGTTCCATCTCCTTTACCCATAAAGATGGCCCTTTAAGACCCTGCTCCCTCGGTGTCACCACTCAGAGCCTTTGCCAGGAACAACCTAATTCTCCAGCTTCTAGCATGAAGTAATAGTAAACGATGTGGTATGTGTCCTGTGACTTGGGGCTGTGTTTTGTGCATTCTCCAGAGGGGGCTGAAGACTCAAGTGACAGACGTCATATGGTTGAGCTGTTTCTCATTTAGTTTGGCTTATTAGACCTTCCCAAAACCCTTCGTCCTGCTGCTTAGGTTCCCAAACCACTCACAGCATCAAGATGCAGGCGCACGGAACAGAAGGACTTCCAGTGGGCGGGGTTCATTCCCACTCTGTCTACAAAGCTTTCCCTGTTTTTATTTTTCCTCGTGGCCTTGGTAATGTTCTACCAGGATTAGAGACTAATCATCTCATACTTCAGCTCTGCGATGTGAGGAGGCAATCTCTAGCAATTTTCATATAATTCAAGTTCAGGTTAGTAGTTTAGGTGGGTTACAAGGAGATTAGGCTTGGGCTTTCCTAATAATTTAAGAAAGTATTTATAGAAACACTACAGATTTGAGAATTGCTACTGCAATTTAAAAACTATTATTTATGTGCTCTCAAGATGCATTATGTACCTGTTCTGTACAGGACTCAGTATGGGAGACGATTTTTTAAAAAATGTAATCCTTGCCATTTATGACTTACTTAAAATAGAGATAATAGAATCGTAGTACTAATGTCGCCACTGTGTTTTGTCACCCAAGGGGCACACTATGTTATACGGAGCCCAGGGTTGGCCTAGAATCCTTTGCAACAGAGCACGCCCCACAACTTTTACAGTAGATAAAAATCTATCTACCATAGTTTTTCAAAAAACATAGGT
This sequence comes from Nesogale talazaci, assembly GCA_004026705.1. Taxonomy (NCBI): domain Eukaryota; kingdom Metazoa; phylum Chordata; class Mammalia; order Afrosoricida; family Tenrecidae; genus Nesogale; species Nesogale talazaci. Next base: position 36,528 of record PVJH01001181.1, on the reverse strand, counting down.
GTATTCCCAGTACCTTGGATATTTGTTTGACCTTTTTATTGTTTAGTTTTATTGTTTTTCTACTTTCGTTTTGTAAAATAAATCGTGTGCAGATTGGGACCTTCGAACGTCTTCAGACACCACCAGAATGTGGCACGGTTGCTTGTCAGAGTTACAGAGAAGCTGTAACTTTGAGATGTAAGGGGATCAACATTTGGTTCAAGTACATGATTACAAAGCCCCATGCCCGTTCCTCACCACATGATAAACTGTATGTTTCTCTTAAGTACTTCCAGCATGGTTGTCCTTGTACTTTATTATTTATATAAAAACATTTGAGACACTAAGATTGTCAGCTATTAGTTGAGTGTTGACCACATTTTTCGACATGGTTCCTTTCAGTGCTGCTTTGTGGACCTCAGAGGTCTTGTTGGTCTTGCTTTACTCCAAACTAACTTCATACCTGCTTGTACCTCTGGCCCTCCTTTTGTCCCACACCTTTTTGGGGAGCAGCACCAAAGGCCAGAATTTCAGCTGCATAAATGTACATGGGTTTTCTCATTTTCTCCTCAAACTCTTAAGCTCTAAATCTTTGGTTTAAAAATCCATGGGACATTTCCACTAGGGTAATAAGAATGAACATAAATTAAATGTTTCAATGGAGCCAGGATATAGGTAAGAGTTTTGTCAGCATGATTTAACCTTTCAAGCAATTTTCGGAAGTTGCCATCACATTGAACAGGTGGGCTATGTAAGGCTTGGAGAATCACACGAGTAGTAAGTGTGTCTGGTACACAGGCAAGTTATAGTTTGAGTCTTTCAGCCTATTTGGCTTAGGCTTACACAAGGTTGAAGCCATCCCCTACCCTGGTCTGAAAGCTTGACTATTAAATTCCATTTTGTTCTCATATCCTCACTCCAGAGCCAAGAAGCTACAAGTCCCATCCCTTCTCTTAAATAGCTCTCAAATCATCCTTCTATTCTATTCTGTTACTTTGTAAAAACCATTATTATGCCTTACTTAGAATACAGCTCTTAATCCCCATCATGTTCTTTTCTCTCTTGAAGTATAAACTGAAAAGTACAATGTCACTATTGTTTGTTTATTCACTACATGCATCCTACATCAGTCTTAGGAACCAAGACAGGGCCTGGACAAGCCGGCTTTATTTAGTTTGGAGCAAACTGAAGGTCCTTCTCATTGAATGTTTTCCCTTGCATCTTTGTAATGATGTCTTTTGTTTGCTTGTTTTCTAGGAATGTTTACCCTTGCGGAAGTTGCTTCACTTAATGACATTCAGCCAACTTACCGAATCCTGAAACCATGGTGGGACGTGTTTATGGATTACCTGGCTGTCGTTATGCTGATGGTAGCCATCTTTGCAGGAACCATGCAACTTACCAAAGATCAGGTGGTCTGCTTGCCCGTGTTGCCATCTCCTGTAAGTTCAAAGGCACACACGCCTCCAGGAAGTGCCGACGTCACTACCGACATCCCGAAGATAGAAGCAGCCACTGACCACGACGGGCAGGCGATAAGTGACATTTCCATTGGCACATCTTCTGTGACACCAGACATACCTCTCAGAGCCACATATCCTCACACAGAGCCCACCCTTCCCAGCCAGGAGGCAAAGAAAGAAAAGAGAGACCCAACAGGCCGAAAAACCAACTTGGATTTTCAGCAATATGTATTTATTAATCAGATGTGTTACCATCTGGCCCTTCCCTGGTATTCGAAATACTTCCCCTATCTTGCCCTTATACATACTATTATCCTCATGGTCAGTAGCAACTTTTGGTTCAAATATCCCAAAACCTGCTCAAAAGTCGAACATTTTGTTTCAATTTTAGGAAAGTGCTTTGAATCTCCTTGGACTACTAAAGCGTTGTCTGAGACAGCGTGTGAGGACTCAGAGGAAAACAAGCAGAGAATAACAGGTGCCCAAACGCTGCCCAAACATGTGTCGACCAGCAGCGATGAGGGGAGCCCCAGTGCCAGCACCCCAATGATCCAGAAAACGGGCTTCAAGTTCTCCGCAGAGAAACCTGTGATCGAAGTGCCCAGCATGACCATCCTGGATAAGAAAGACGGGGAGCAGGCCAAAGCCCTGTTTGAGAAGGTGAGGAAGTTCCGAGCCCATGTGGAAGACAGCGACTTGATCTATAAACTGTACGTGGTCCAGACAGTCATCAAAACTGCCAAGTTCATCTTTATCCTCTGCTACACGGCCAACTTTGTCAACGCCATCAGCTTCGAACACGTCTGCAAGCCGAAAGTCGAGCATCTGACTGGGTATGAGGTCTTTGAGTGCACCCATAATATGGCTTACATGTTGAAAAAGCTTCTCATCAGTTACATCTCCATCATTTGTGTGTATGGTTTTATCTGCCTCTACACTCTCTTCTGGCTATTCCGGATACCCTTGAAAGAATATTCCTTTGAGAAGGTCCGTGAAGAGAGCAGTTTCAGTGACATTCCAGATGTCAAAAACGATTTTGCGTTCCTTCTGCACATGGTGGACCAGTACGACCAGCTCTACTCCAAGCGTTTCGGGGTGTTCTTGTCGGAAGTCAGTGAAAACAAGCTTCGGGAGATTAGTTTGAACCACGAGTGGACGTTTGAGAAGCTCAGACAGCACGTGTCCCGCAACGCCCAAGACAAGCAGGAGCTCCATCTCTTCATGCTGTCGGGCGTGCCGGACGCCGTCTTCGACCTCACGGACCTGGATGTGCTAAAGCTCGAGCTGATCCCCGAAGCGAAGATTCCCGCCAAGATTTCGCAGATGACTAATCTCCAAGAGCTTCACCTCTGCCACTGCCCAGCAAAAGTCGAGCAGACTGCTTTCAGCTTCCTCCGAGATCATTTGAGATGCCTTCACGTGAAGTTCACCGACGTGGCCGAAATCCCGGCCTGGGTGTATTTGCTCAAAAACCTCCGAGAGTTGTACTTGATAGGCAACTTGAACTCTGAAAACAATAAGATGATAGGCCTCGAGTCTCTCCGGGAGCTGCGGCATCTGAAGATTCTGCACGTGAAGAGCAATTTGACCAAAGTCCCCTCCAACATCACGGATGTCGCGCCACATCTTACAAAGTTAGTCATTCATAACGACGGTACTAAACTCTTGGTACTGAACAGCCTTAAGAAAATGATGAATGTCGCCGAGCTCGAACTCCAGAACTGTGAGCTAGAGAGAATCCCCCACGCTATCTTCAGCCTTTCTAACTTACAGGAGCTGGATTTGAAATCAAATAGCATACGCACAATTGAGGAAATCATCAGTTTCCAGCATTTAAAAAGACTGACTTGTTTAAAATTATGGCATAATAAAATTGTCACCATCCCTCCCTCCATTACCCACGTCAAAAACTTGGAGTCACTTTATTTCTCTAACAACAAGCTCGAATCCTTACCAGTGGCAGTGTTTAGTTTACAGAAACTCCGATGCTTAGATGTAAGCTACAACAACATTTCCATGATTCCAATAGAAATAGGATTGCTTCAGAACCTGCAGCATTTGCATATCACTGGGAACAAAGTGGACGTTCTGCCAAAACAGTTGTTTAAGTGCGTGAAGTTGAGGACTTTGAATCTGGGGCAAAACTGCGTCACCTCCCTCCCAGACAAAATCGGTCAGCTGACCCAGCTCACTCAGCTGGAGCTGAAGGGCAACTGCCTGGACCGCCTGCCAGCCCCGCTGGGCCAGTGTCGAATGCTCAAGAAAAGCGGGCTTGTTGTGGAAGATCACCTTTTTGACACCCTGCCACTTGAAGTCAAAGAAGCATTGAATCAAGACACAAATGTTCCCTTTGTGAATGGGATCTAAACTGAGATTCATCCGCACACACCCATGTGCAGGAACAGCTTCCTAGATTGCAAGTGCTCACGTACCTGTTATTGCAAGATCATGCATTTTAGGGGTAGATACACCTTTAAAAATAAAACAGATGATACATAGAAGGCTGATAGAAGACGTAACTGAATGTTCAATGTGTGTAGTGTTTTCAGTCATTCATTTCCAAATCTTCCTTTCTTTTTCTTTTGGTTCTTTTTTTCTCTTTGGGGGAAAGGGAAAGAAAATTATAATCACTAATCTCAAATTTCTTTTTTAATTGTTTGTAACTTGGATGCTGCCGCTACTGAATGTTTACAAATTGCTTGCCTGCTACAGTAAATGATTAAATTGACATTTTCTTACTATACCACCTGCTTTGGGGATGTGTTGATTTCCTTGGGCTATTTTGGTACCATAAGCTTTCAGGCCGTGAAAGCCACACCAGGTTAGGAATTATTTATTTGAATTAGCTGAAATCAAGATTTCTTTCCTTTTTTTTTTTTTAATTTAAAGGACTTAAGATAACCTCATCTTATTAGATTGACCTGCTAGTGTTGCTGCAGCTGCAGCTGCTGCTATTGCTACAAGTGGTTTTACTGGCAGGACAGATAGTTAACACACTTGAATGCTAACGGTAAGTTTGGAGGTTCAAGTCTACTCAGAGCCACCCTGGGGTGGGAGGAAGAGCTGTCATTGGAAACATTATGGAGGCGAGTTCTTCTGTGACACACATGGGGTCACCATATGTCAGAGTCAACGTGGTGACTGGAGGGTTACTGGTAGTGGTGGGTAGTCTCAATGACATAGAATACAGCACTGTTCATGGTTTTGATTTCTTTATTAAAGGTCAATCGTAACGGGAAAAAAAACAAAATAGCAGTTCTTAATGATAACTGCTTTCTGTAATTATATGGAACACTTTTTCTATCAATAGTATAGAGTGGACAATAAATGGGCATTTAAAAGGAGTAAGAAATGTATCCTAATTAGAACCAAAATAGCACGATGACTTCATGCTATTCCAGTGTCACCATTTGAGAGGTCCCACAAAGATCAAAGCAGTTGCCAGTTTTTCTGTCCCTTTTCCCTTCTTGCTGGGGTGGTGGGAAGAACAGAGCCCGCAGCTCATCAAGGTGGAAAACGCTGGCTTTCCCTGTTCAGTTCCGTGGCTGATTATATTCCCAGTGTTTGTGTCCCTCCAGGTGGGTCATGTCAAAGGATGTGCTAACAGAATACTCCACGTAAAGATAGCATCATCCTCTTCTATCTAACTTCAAAAGGAGGTGTTAAAATCCATCTCACATTCCCTGCCACCTGGTTAGGTGTTCATTGGCAGGTGTTTCATGGACGTTCTGTGGAAGCATTTGGAATTTTGTTTGTTTGTTTTTCCTAGAGAAGAGAAGCATTCTGGGTGAAGCAGTAGCTTCTTTCTACAAAACTTTACTCACCTGTGTGCAGCCCTCTTGTCAATCCTTAGCTAGAAAGATTTTGCAGAGAATATGGGAAAATGTACCCACATCCTTGCATTCCTTGCAGATACCTCCTGAGAGGACCAGCCTACCTGCCTGAAGTGACGGGAACTCTGACCCTTGGGAGACCTTGTTGCACTCCAAGAAGGATTATGGCCAATAGAAAAGGTTGCCGTCTCTGCGGCTGAATCAGGAACTGGGCCCAGCTCTGGCACCCTGGCCTGTCTTCCTCCTAAAAGAGTTGCGGCAGTACCTAGGTCATACAAGCCCAAGTTTGGAAAATGGGAGAGAGCAATGATGAAGTTTTGATTCAAGCCCATAACGCATCCACAGACACATCTGCCATCGCTCTTCCCATTCGTTCGATGATGCCCTCCCACTGGATACACATCTGCTTTGTGTCCAGCCAGCATTAGGAACTGGGGAGTCCATGTCGGGCAAAGTCACAACTCCTAACTCTGCTTTGAGCTTTGTAGCAAAGGGGGAAAGAACAGCATTAATTCTGCAGTTCATTATTATTATAACGAACATGTGCGTGAATCCTGTTAGGGATCGGAATGGGGAACACAGTTCCTTGGAGGTGGCTCAGGGATGCTCCATGTCGTAGCCTTTTCCTGTAATCCCTCCTGCACATTGTCCTCTCCGGCCTCCTGGGGCCCTGTTCTCCCTGCAGAGCAAAGCCACCACCTGACATCAGTACAGCATTTTTCATGTGTCTTATTTTTGAGGTAAGCAGGTCAGATCTTATAATCTTGGTTTTTGGATGGGAAGCCTGCCTGTCTTTCTTCAAACAAGTGTGTATTGCTTGTGAAGGGCAAAATTGGCAGGACCCTCACTAGTCACCGTGGTGGTGAGTCAAGCCACTCTGTCGAATCCTGGGTCTGGGCTCTCCATAGCAGGACTGCCCATCGGCACCCATTCTTCATGGCGTGCTTGAGACAGGACCCTTGACAGCAAGCACCTTTAAAAAAAACAACCAGCGTTTCCATGGACTTCATCCATCTGTAATGATTTCCTTGCCTTCTGAAAGAGCTCACGGTCAATTACTTTAAATGCCGCTTTCTATGGCACTGTGTGCGAATACCAGCTTAATGTTTTTTAAAAAGAAGCTTCCTTAGGAAGGCTGATGCATTTGGCAGACTTTAAATATGCTGGGCCCTGGAGTCTCAAGCAAAGCACAGATGGGAAAATGGTGGGCCCAAAGGTAGTGGCGCCCACGTGTCCTCCTGCGTCTAGATTGGCACTGACTGCAACAGACGTGAAGGAACACAGCCTAGTGTGAGTGTCAGCATTGGGATGAGCCGGTGCCATCCAAAAGAAATTCTTGTAACTGAAAACCGTCTTTAATCATCCACGACTGGATGAGGCTCACAGCGTCTGAGAGAACCTGCTTCGCTTTCAAGGATTGCGAAGAGAGGGAGCTACAGTCCACACCGGACCTCCTTCAGCATGGAGATTTGGAAATGGAACGGTAGACAGGGAGCGTTGGGGCCTCACCTGTTTACTCTTGACCACCCACCTATGCTTGCTTGAAACTTACCCAGCGGCACCCTGGGAGAAAGGCCTGGTGCTCTGTTTCCATAAAGATGACAACGCAGAAAACCCTGGGGAGAGGTTCCACTCACACGCACACAGGGTCACCGTGACTCAGAATCTACTTGATATGGGCCGGTTGGGTTTGATGTTGAAAGACTTAACTCCATGGCCCTCCTGGAGCCCAGCAGTGGTGTGGAGGTTTTTCCTATGTTACGGAGATTGTCTCGTCTCTCTCCTTATTTCCCTGACTCGCCTGCCCCACCCCCGACCCAGGTGGCCTGTACTTCCACCAGGAACTGAATGAATGGTCCAAGTTGCTGATAACAGCAAACCCCAAAGTGCCCTTGAGATGGCCCCGCCCACCGGTTGTTTCCATTCACCTTGCTGAGGAAAAGCCCAGTCGCTGGTCTGGCTAAGACTGCTGGCAGCACTTACGTCAGTAACTCATTCTAATAAAATGGTCCCTTTATCAACTGAATCCCCAAACAAAGACAGCATTAACAAAAAGCCCCTTTCATGAAAAGGAGAATGGGGGTGGGGGTGGAGAATAAGAACAAACCCCTGGAAAACAGTTTCCACATGTCCTCTAACTTGTGACTGTGACATAAAGAAGTGGCCCCATCTGGTTGGAGCCAGCTGGGGTTCTCTTCCAGCCCTGCGAGAACCAGTGGGTCCCAGGGTGGTGTCTGCAGGGAGTGTGCAGGCGAATGCTGCAAATCACCTCTGCAGTCTGAACTAGCCTGAGACCAGTCAGTGTGGTCAAAATCAGAGCTCACAAATCTTGAAATCACAAGAGTCTCTGTCCTGCTTCTATCGTTCTGCCTGCAAACCCCCTGCACACACGGGTCCAGATAAGCAGCGCCCACCTGTGAGAATGCCCTGAATTCTCTGAGTCAGTCCTGAAGGAGTTCGTGTCCCTTCCCACTGCTGGAGGAGCCTGACCACAGAGACTGCCCCAACTCTGCCTGTTGTCACTGGAAGGTCATTTGCCCCTAAGAGTCCAGGCTCACGTTGGATTTGAATCCTGCCTCTACCTCAGCTGTGTGACTTACCCTCTCTCAGCCTCAGTTTCTGTATCCGGAAGAGAGAATTAAGCAGTGTCTACAACCTGAGTGTTTGCTTTCCGTGTGTGGGGGGGTGTGGGTGTGGGTGTGGGTGCGCGAGCACATGACAACAGAACAAAATACATGTCCTTGCCTTACGTAGGAGCAGATATGGCCACGTGGCTACATACTAGCCAGAACAGTGAGAATGGAGTGGCATGTGCGGGATCTGAGTCAGGCCCTTGAGAGAGACATCCCATCCCCCCGCCCCGTTTCTGCAAATGCGTCCCACACAGACTGCAGACCAACCAGGAAAGGCCCAGCAATCCAACTGCAAAAGCCTGTGCCCTGAGGCAAAAGAAAGCTCTTTGTGCTTTGAGTCACTGGATGCTCCAGTGGCAAAGTGACTTCTGAGATGGGATGCCAACTCTGAGATCAGCTATTCAAATCCAGCCACTGCTCCAGAGGAGAAAGGTGAGGACAGAGAGAGGGAGAGCCTTGGGCAACCCTCTAGAGAAAGTCACCAGGCGTTGGAATTGGTTCCAGGGCCTTGGGTGGGTTCAGACCCACCATCCAGCCTCAAGGCCCTGCTGCTCTGGATACTATGTGGGGCAGCAACAGCCACCTCTGGGACCCACCCACCAGGAGTCTGTACCTTTAGGACAATAGATAATAAAGCACCAGTGAGAGACAGCAGTCAATGTAAGATATGAAAATTATAATTTATCAAGGGTTCATGGTGGGGATGAAGAAGCACTGATATCAAGGGCTTCATGGAAAGTCAATGTCTGGAAAAGAATCATGGCAACATGTACAAATTTTCTTGATACTATGAGGTATAGATGGTTATAAGAGCTGGAAGAGCCTCCCCCCGATCTTTTAATAGAAGAGAAAGTGGTTCCGAGGTTCGTTGGACTTTGAGACTCAAACACTTACCAGAGAGACTAAGATGCTCATCGTGAGGGACTTCATGTTGCTGCCCCACTGGGTCTGCCTGCTTGTCTGCGTCCTGCTAGGCAACAGTGGAGGGTCCCTGCGGCTGTTGATGCTGCTGTTCACAGAAGCGATGGTAGTCAGATTGCCGCTGTCCACTGCTTGAAGAGGTGGAGGTGCTAAGTACCGCCACCCAAAGATCACGAGCTTTCGAAGGTCCCATCCGCATGGTCAGCAGTTTGAAACCACCAGCGATTCCAAGACAGAAAGGCTGGGCTTTCTACTCCGTAAACGTACAGTCTCCGAAGCCCGCTGAGGTTCGAGATGTGCCACCATTGACTAGATGACAGTAAGTTTGGAGTTTTGCTTAGAACTGCCCCAAGGGCATGTGCAGTCAGGCTAAGCCTGGGGACACCCCTGGCTTGCCCAGGGAGCTAAAAAGCCTATTCCATGATTTCACCTTCAGGCTACGTCTGGGTTAGCTGTGCAAAACTCAGTCAGTTGTGAGAAGCATGCCCTTTTTGAGCCTTTTCCGAACACCCTCAGGAAACTGCCAAAGAACCCAGCATGCAAATGACCTGGAACAGTTTCAGGAGAAGCCGTGCCCAAAGGAGTCACCCAGATGTTACATCAAGCTGCTGGGACACTGGAACTACATGGGAGGAATTGTTTCTCTGTTTTTAAATTTGCCGTCTGGAAGCACAAAATGCCAGCCACTGCTTCGAAATGAGGATCGCGAAGCCTCTTTAAGATCTCCCTCTAAAGACATAACCCAAATCTTGCCTGCAATTCAGGCCTGCTGACTCTACCTGGCTTCAGGAGAAAATGTTGCTCAGGATCCCGCTTGGATGTTTAGGGTGCACCTAATGCTTCCGGTGCCACATGGTCAGAGGCAGGGGCCCTCCTCAGACCCAGGCATGCCCACCCCCTGGAGTGGATGCTCCTTCTGCAAATAACACGGCAGATGCGGGCTCTCTGTCAGTGGTTCAAAAAGATGTTTTGAAATCTGGGCGGACATCCGGTTACATAAACAGGCCCCGAGCGAGGATTTTCCTTCATTCTTTAGCTATGAAGTTTTTGATGTGTCTCAGCATCTGTCCACAACGTTACCACTTGTTTCCTCTGCTGGCCTGTTGACAGTGGCGAAAGGGCAAGCCACCCAAGGTAATGCAATTATCTTCCCTCGCTGAATGTTAAGGGCATGACTATCTGTCCTCGTGGTCATTACCTCAGAAACGAGAGTGCGCTGGCTCAGCCGTTTGATGCAGGGTCCATGTGGGGAGGGTGACATTCAGCAGATGCAGAAAGGTGGGTGCAGGAAAGCACTCATATTTGTGGGGGCCCTCTGGGCAGATGTGACTTTTCTCTCCAGCGTGGCATTTCCCACACAGTCTCAGGCGACCCCCCGGCACATGCATCAGCCTGACCTTTATTTTCAACTGGATCACAGGCGTCTGTTGCTGGTCACTCTTCCCCCACCATCTGGGCTGCATAGGAATCGGCTATGTGTGGCCCGTGGGGAGCAGGAACCCAGTCTCCGTGGAAGGAGACTGACTGTGGGCAGGGTGGGCCGACGTGACATTGCCACCCTTGCTGGTCCATAGGCACCCCACCCTCACCTCAATATTTCCATTTCAAAGTCTCTGGAATGTTTTGATTTACTGCCTCCCTCTCCCATTATTTATTAATTTATTTTAGTGTTTCTTCCTCCCGTAACCATTGTGATCCAGTCTAATGTTTTTTGTCTTCAAATGAGTTCAGGTTTGCGCGTTGAATGTTCGCCAAGACGTGAACTGCCGTTTGAAAAACACCGATGTGAGTCTTGTACCGTGGAGCCCTCATTAAAAAGTCAGCGGCGCTTTTACAAGCCAACAAAATGCGTGTGCAATCTGCTCTCTGAGAGTTTCTTATTCTCATGGACCCATCAAAAAGCATCTATAAGGACAGAACACCTGGACAAGATGGAACCACAAAAAGGCGCTCACAGGAGATCTAGGAAAAGGGTGAGGCTGGTTTAGAATGTTGTAAAAAATTATTTTATTGTTTACAGAACAGTGTGAGCCCAATGACACCTTCCAAGGAAGGTCTCCGCGCTTCCACTGCCAAAGCTAAAGACCCAGCAAATACATGGCTTCACTCCGTTGGGACAAGTTGCTGTTGCTTTGGAGACAAGAGGCAGCGGCGAGCACACTCAATGTGTTATGAAAATTCTCCTAAAGGCATGAATGCCATGCATTCTCTTGGCGTACGCCCTGGGTCCATGTGTACTACTGGAGCGCCGGGTCCGTGTGTGCTACTGGGACGTTTATCGGCACCTCTTGGCCACGGGCCTTTGAAGCTGCCGAGTCTTGGTGGGGAGAACCCACTCAACCTGCTGGGTGTGACGCCTGGGCGGGTGCCTTAGCTTGGGTGTGCAACAAGAAGTTAATAAAAAAGTCTACGGCCATGCCACCCTGAACACGCCTGATCTAGTCTGCAGAAGTTAATAAAAACACTCATATCTCAGGGAGTTGAGTGGTTTGCATATGTTAACACATAGGAAGTACTAAGGACCACCGTGTATGTCTACTAACTTTTAGACATTTCCATTCATTACACACATTCCCATAATATTTGGTGGGTATGCCCATCCACAAAAGAAAAAAATTCAGGAAATAAGTCTATCCCCTGTTATTGAGTCACCGAGATCTGAGATGTCTCAGAAAGGAAATGTGCATTAGAGGCTTCATTGCTTGATTTTTCTTAATTAGATCTCTGGACCTTTTTTAAAAAAATATATGTTTAACTTTTTCTTGCAAACTGGGTGAAGGTTTCCAGAGCAGATCATGAGTTTTGAACTCCAGAGTCCATCCATGTGGTTCTGACTCCTCCACTGCGGTCCTCTCAGTCTACTGTCCCTTACTCCCCTTTCTCCCTGTTTGCTGTCCCTGTTCCTCCTTCTTTCCTAACCCTGGGAACTTTGATCTTAGTGGTCGATGATTTGGCCATGGGGTGAATTCAGTTCTAGATCTGAAGGGTGACTAAGGAAGGACCCTTCTCTAAAAGGGGGTCTCCTTTGTCTCTTTCCAATCAGTCTCTTTTTTTGAGTTTTATTCCATATTTTTCTTCCCCTTTATCTAGAATCCACTAATGTGCTTCTTTTCAGAGCATTTGGCCGTGGTTGCCAATCATGAGCTAGCAATCCTGGTCTTGGAGCTATGGAGACTGATGTTTGCATAGTTCTCTAGCCCACTGGACTAATTGTTTCTGTATGTCTTTAGGCTTTCATCACTCTTCTTTCCTCCAGATAGAGGAAGCCAATGTTTGAGTGAAGGGCTGCTTATGAGTTTTTAAGACCCCAGTTGCTACTCATCCAAGTAGAATGTAGAACACTTGTCAGAGAACCAGCCTCTAACCTGTCATCATGGGTCCTGTTCAGCAATAATTACTAAAGATTATAGTAAGGTCATAGAAACTATGAGAGATAGTAATAATGAAGCTAGACACATGTCAGGGTGGCATGCTCACCTCAGCCCTGCTTCATGGTCCACGTGGAGAGAGAATGAGGGAGGAAGAGAGGACATGGGGAGAGGGAATACGGAGGAGAGGGAGAAGAGTTGGGGGAGGAGAGGCGACCAGGAGAGAGGGCGAGAGAGCTCCTTTATTTTGACCAAACTTATATATCTTTGGGGGATATGCAAGGCCCCTAATTACAGGTAAGGACATATGTCACATGTATCCTCTAGGTTGTACAGTAATGAGGCGGGTGATCTAGGAGCATACTTGTGATAGGAAAGGGAGGTATTGGAGTCCCCATATGACAAGGAGGACGACCCCAGATTTATGGTGGTAGCCTAACCTTGATTGCTCTTGAGCAAGAGACTTGATTTAGCCAAAGCTTTTGGGGAAGTGACCCATTTCCTAACAGCAGGGAGTCAGCCTTATCTTTTGTGGGAGAGACAATGGCCTCTGGATAGCTGGAACTTTTAGGGAGCATAACTAAGCTTCTGACTTCCCACTTGAAGATGTATGGCAAATGGTTACTAAAATTTGCTTAATATTTTGGAGGAGATATGATTGTGGAAAAGTCTTATATATCTCTGACATACACTGTCTTTGTAAAGGATATAATACCAATAGACTTTGCTATTGTGCATAGTGCTGGGATGCACATGGGTGTGCATATATTTATTGGTGACCTGGCTCTCATTTCTCTGGGATGTATGCAAGTGTGTTAGGCTAGGTTGGCTAAAGAAACAAGCTCAGTGGTACTCATCTAGTGGTAAAAGAGGGAACTTTATATGAAGAAGTAATTAAAAATGGAAGAAGGCATCCAAACCCAAGTCCCTAAGTTGTCCCTCTTCAGACTCATGTAGCCACATGGAATGAGGCCGAATTCAGCATCAATGGTTGCTGAGGGCAGAGTTGTGCAGATCCAATGTTGGTGGAAACAGGACAGGGCACTGGTAGTTCTCAGGGTCAGTGACAGAGTCCCAGTTAACAGGAAGGTGAAGGGGCAGAGAGAGAGAGAGAGAGAGGTTTGCAGTTTCCTCCTGACTTTTAGAAGGCCACACCTTCAAGGGGACATCATCAGTGGGCTGTAACTGATTGACAGGTTGGATTCTACCGATACACCTTCATACATCTTCAAGTTTGCAGAACATCATCTAACTGCCACACTAAGTAAAGAGATTGCTTTTGCGATTTTCTGTTCTCTTTGAAGAAGCACCACTCTGCTGACCACAGTAGTTGTACCATTTACATTCCCACCAGAAGTGAATGAAGATTCCAGACTCTTCACACCTTGACCAGCATTTGTGGTGGCTGATTTTCCAAACTTTGCTGTGAGTGCTATGGTGAGGTGCTATCTCACTGTTTAGATTTCTAGCTTTTGAATGCCTGATAATCATGAGCATTTCTTCATATCTGTTGGCTGCCTGAATGTCTTCTTTGGTGAAATGTCTGTTCATGTTCTCTGCCCATTTAAAAATTGAATTATTTGTCTTTTTCTTGGTGACGTGTTCCAAGTTTTCTGTAAATTTTAGAGATTAGTCCCTCATACGATATCTCATCGCCTAAAATGTTTTCCCAATCTGAATGTTTTGGTGTACATAATTATAGGTCTCTGGGACTGCCTTCTGTGTTCCCACTAGATGTATTTGAACCACCAACCTTTTGATTTTCAGCGGCTACATGTTGAGCATTTGCACCACCTGCAGGGGTCCTTGTGTTAGTCCGGGTAGACTAGAGAAACAAATTCATGGACACCCATATGGATATAAGGGAATGGCTTATATACATGATAAATGAAACATTGAGAAAGCTTCCTAGCCCAGTCCAGTTCAAAGTCGTAAGTCCGATATTAGCCCATATGCCCGATATCAGTCTATAAAATCTCCTTCCGACTCACAAGTCACAGGCCAGTGGGTGCAGAATCCCGGCGCTGGCAGGGGTCTCCCCATGGCTCCTCGCTTCCAGGGCTCTGGGTCCATCAACAGCAGCCAGTGGTGGTAGAAGCAACTCAGCGCTGGCAGGCGTCCCCACGTGACTTCTTCAGCTTCAGAGGTCTGGTTCCAGCAGGATAAGACCCCGTGGCTTCTCCGGCTCCTCCAGCTCCTCAGACGCTGCCATCTTGTCTTGTCTGTAGTTCATTGTCTCTGAGACTAACTCCCAACAACTGGGGAGATAGCTTCTCATCTCCATGAAGGAAATAGCGCAAGATTTCCCAGAATTCTCAGGAGAAAGCCATGCCCACACCAAGGCCTCATTGGCTACTCAATGGCTATCTCCAGATTAACAGGCCAGACTCCACCCCTACATCTCAATCATAAAATTGATACATCAAATACATGACCACCACAGTCCTCAACTTTTTAAACCAGGGGCCAGTTCATTGTCACTCAGACCGTTGGAGGACCAGACAGTAGTTAAAAAAACAAACAAACTATGAACAAATTCACTGCAGGCCAGGGATGAGACAGCTGCTAAGCAGGAAGGGAGTGCCGGATAAAAGTCCTCGGTGACCCGCATGTGGCCCGCAGGTCATAGTTTGAGGACCCCTGACCTAGAGTCTCTAAGACTATTGTCACTCACTGTTAGATGACATTATGTTGGTTCCAAGTCACAGTGACCTAAGCACAACAGAACAAAGCACCACCCTTTCTTGTACCATTGTCTTCTTTTGCTGTTTTAACCCATTCCTGCAGCACCTAGGTCACTCTGTCTCTTTGAGAGGCTTTCTCTTGGACCCATTCCTTGACCAGATATGATTCCTTCTCCAGGGACTGGCTCCTGATAACATGTCCAAAGTTTGTCAGGTGAAGTCGCATCATCCTCAGTCCTTTCAAAATGCATGTGTTCCTTCTCCTCGCAGCCCGGGATACTTTTGCTGTTCTTCGCCAACATTATGATCAAGTGTATTCATTCTTCTTTGATCTCCCTTAGTCCTCGTCCAGCTTTCTGCCTGTAAGGCCGTTGCTGAGACCGTGCTTTGAACCCAGCGTACCCTAATCTTCAATGTAATGTCTTTGCTTTTTAATATTTCACGCTGTTTTCTGCCGCAAATTTGCTCAGTACATCATTCCATTTCTTCACTGCTGCTTCCATGAGCACTGAGCTGTGATGGGTCCAAGTGGAATGAAATCCCAGACAACTCCAACGTTTTATCAGACCAGCACTGGGTTTCTGAGCGGTCCCTTTGTGGCTAAGTGTGTGGCTGCTAACCAAAAGGTTAGCCATTTGGACCCCTACCACGTGGCAGGAGAAAGATGTGGCTGTCTGATTCTGTAAGAATTACCATCCAGGGAAGCTCGATGAGATAGTTCTGTAAAAACTGCCTGGTGGCCTGGGGCTTCCTCTACTTGACAAGCAGGAGAGAGTCAAGGTCAGCTTTAGCTGGACTCATGGTCTTCACCCTTGGACTCATCCTTATCAGCTCCCTTATCCCCCCAACCCTCCCAGCCTTAACTCCAATGAACTATTACTCCACCTACATAGAACCTCCAGAGAGTTACCTGTGTAGGATTTCATATGCAGAAAAACGTGAAACAAACAAACAAAAGCTAACAATCACAAAATAAAACTGATAAAAAATTAATAGCAGCAAAACAGGGCCAGGCCAGCGGACACCCAGGACTCAGAGTTGGCGTCTGAATTCCCTCTGAAAGAGAAGCACCCCCAGGATGTCAAGATTTTGGAGCTGTCCAGCTGGGTACCGAGGGGCCTGGCCGGTGCCTTTCGGAGAGGTGACCATCACTATGATGGCAAGTACGTCAACGTGAGGAAGGGTAGCGTTGCCGGGGGGTCGGTGGGCTGGCGGCCACTCTGGTTTTCAGCCACTGCCTCTCCTACAAGGAACTCATACAGGAGCGCTTCGAGAAGTACACAGAAAAAGCTGGAGTGAGGTGCTGCCTGTTTTCCCCGCCTGGCCACTGGCCCTTTCCCCTCTCCCTGAGGAAGGCTCCTTCCTCACTCCAAGAAAGTGCCCCACAGAAGATGACAGGTAACAAAGAAGAGAAAGTAGGAAATCATACAGACTAGAACAAATGTCAATGGAGATCAAACGATAAGTTACTGAATGCTAACCGAATGTCCCTTTCCAATGAGTGCTTGATGCTGTTGTCAGGAGGTTTCCAAGGCGGTCTATATTTATGGGGACAGACGGTCACATCTTTCTCCCATGGAGTGACTGGTGAGTTTGAACCATCAACCTTTGGATGAACACGGCCTTTCGGTGAGCAGCCAGTCTCTAGGGCACCAGAGCTCTCTACTGGAGATAAGGAAATGGACACAACTCAAGTGAGAACTAACTAGACGGCCTCCCGCTCCTTCCAACAGAGCTCAAGGAGATGGCCTTCATGATCAAAGAAAGTCTCAGGAGCAGCTTGTCCTACATTTATCCCATTTATTGTGCAAATCAGTCGCCAGACACATTGTTTCTAAGAACCCTTTTATATGACTTTTGAAGGCCTCTAAGGAATTCTCTAAACTTGGATGTGACCCAGTGACCCGTCTGGTCAAAGCCTGAGGGCAAATTTCCAGTGAATAACTGCGAGGAACTCTGCCTGTCTTTGACTAAGGTACAGGTGTCCAGGGCTGTGCTGGTATGTGGACTGGTATTTGTTTGGGGTTAATTTGGTCGTCATGGGGCCAGGGTGGTCAGGAGACTGAACACATTTATCCCTTTTAACTCTAATTCAAGGATTTTAAACAATCCCTTCTGTCACCATGCTTGGCTGCTCCTGCACTGCCTTTGAAGAATTCATTTCAAATATATGTGTGTTATCCTATTTTTAAAAACACTTGATGCATTTGAAAAACAAACACCACCGCTGCCAACAGAAGCCACATTTACGAGACAGGTGACTAAAGGGGTGATTTTAAAAAAAAATTGTTTTTAAGCACATGTCAAACAACTCCAGACATCTTTTCTTCAATTCATCCTGGTGAGTTCCTCTGGAATGTGGAAATAAGTGTTTTAGCCACAATGTCATGGAAATGCATCTGCTGGTCATAGCAAAGCACATGTGCACATTCAGGCAGAATATTCAGTTAAAAATATGCTCTCCACATTGGCTTTGAGCATCTTTGTCACTTTTCCAACCCTTTACCTACCAAAGGCAAAACAAAGGACTTGGACTTTTACAAGATCACCCAGCTCAGGTAAACGCTTCCTTGTGCTTTTAACTCTGCCAAGGGAGTCACCCTTAGATGTAGATGATGCTGAGAGGTAAAGAGTGATCGGAGAACCTGTGGAATCTCAACCACCCTCGAGGATGACTCATGTGCTCCATGCACCATCGAGGGGAGAGTCAAGGACACATTCGACAGGCAGGTGGCCAACGTGGACGGTGGACAGTTACAGAACTGAAATGGCATGTAGGGTATGGGGCCCAGAGTTGACGATGTCCTTGGAAACTTGGTATCCTCACCGTTAGGCAGCTTGTTGGGGATCTGGCAGCAGATGGGGAAGAGATGTCTGGATTCCAGGCATTGCGGGGTGCCCTCCAGCTCCACCTCAAGGAACTCGTGGTGCATCTTGCACAGAAAAGTGTTTATTCTCACCTCCCTCGGTCAGCCCTTTGAGGACACACACACACACACACACACACACACACACACGCGCGCGCGCGCGCACAAAGTACAGGCTGCCACCACAAGTGCCGCCCACTCCACCTTGGGGATCTTGGGCTCCACCAAGCTGGGGTGAGACTCCATGGGGCTGATACAGACCCCGCGGCTCGCGGGGCGCCTAGCCCCACGTCACACACGCTGTAGGCCAGTAGCTTGATGCCCTGTTCGCTTCTTATGTAGCTCTCTCTGTGTTCTCATACCTTTCTTTCTGACTACAAAAGGAACACATGTGCATCATTCTACAAGCCAAAAAGGACAGAGAAATGTGTGTCCCCTCTAACCATGTCACTGCACTTCTTGGCACTCTGAAGGCGTTCATTCAACATCAAGTGAAAGGCGAAGTCTGTGACTGACCTGCCGGTGTGTACATTTCCCTCAGCCCTCTGACTTCCTGTGGTTGTTCCCTTCGCCCACAGGGCTCCAGCCCCATAGCATTCCTTCCAGCTTGCCTACATTCAAGGCCCTTGCCCCAGCTGTCCCTGCTGCTGGAATTCGCTCCCCTTGATATCTGCATGACTCCTTCCTTCATCTTTTTCCAGTGTGTCAATATAGCCAGCTCAAATAAATGAACCAATCACATTGACTAAATGAACAAACATAGCTTCTGAAGGCCACTTAATGAACGTGTCCACAATGTGTTATTTCTCACAGTTCTATGGGTTGGTCTGGTCATCATCACTCTCAAGGCTGTCATCATGGCCTGTCTCTTGGCCGGCTACCTCTTATTTCAGTGGTCTTGTGGGGCTTCTTCACACACGGACTGTAATCTTCCAAATGGGTAAGAGGGGAAGTTTCAGCCTAGGCTCCAGAATTCAGTTCTAGCACACTCTCTTGGCAAGTTGGGAAGAATAGAGTCAAGGGCAAAGGGGTGTGGCCACAGGGAGGTGAGATTCAGTGGCGGTTACAACTTACCCGCCCGCTGGATCCCTTGAAGGCAACAGCTCCACTCTTCCCCATAGCCATGATTGTCATCCTGGGCTGACACACTCTCATGAGAGAGCTACATATCTGGTTATGTTCACTGATCTCATGCCATCGCCTAGACTAGAATGTGGCCTATGCTTGGTGCCAAATGGATATTTGTTAAATGACTGAATATATTAGTTGACAGCAGTTTATTAGAACCCTTCGTCTTTAACAAATATCCTAACTTGGGCATGTTTTGACTCATCCCAAAAGATAATAAAATGTCTGTATGAAATAATTGCGTTGGATTCTGCCCTCTCCCTCCTTGGGCCCACAGGGCATTTGCCATGCCTGTTGCTCGTGGTTGCCAGTGCATAGGCTCTGATTTGTGGTGACCGTGGGTACACAGGAGCCTCATAAACTTCAGGAAAAAATTCCACAGTGACCGTCTGTTTTGGGGGTGGTTGTTTTGTTTTGTTTTTAATTTTTTATTGTAAATGTGGTGAATGTTTCTGGAACTGATCCGTTTCCCATTCAACCACTCAGACACATTTTGCTACATGCAATCCCCACCATGTAAACCTCTTGGTGTTTCCTCTATCCATTCCTCCCTCCTCCTTAGCCCTTCTGAACTTTGTCCCTAGGGACAGGTCCAATCCATGGCCAGTGGTGGATAATTCTCCAGTGTGTGTACCTCCCAAGTGTGATAAACTTCCATGATCTGTTCAATTTTTCCATGAGCTTTCTGTAGTCCCCTCATGTACCAGAATAAAATGTGGCCCACTCCCTCTCCATCTAGCTTCACAGCCATTGCCATGCTTCAGGCTATTGCTGTGGCTGTTTGTCAGTCTGTCTCACTGTGGGTTTCCCTCCTTCTCGAAGGGCTTTTCTTTCCTGAAAGGATTCCTGGTGGCGTGGTGATTCTATGTAGAGCTGCTAACTCAACGTCAGCAGTTCAAAGTCTCTAGTCACACTGTCGCAGTCTCAGAAATCCACAGGAGGAGCAGCTATACTCCCTTCTTTAGGCTCACTGTGAGTCAGAAGCAGCTCACTAGCAGTGAGGTGGGTGGGTTTGCTCCCCCTGATGGGACCCGCACAAAGCCTGTCCCTTGGAGCTGGGCCTTCCTCCCACTTTACAGATGGAATGCCGCAGGTCAAGTGACTTGCCCAAACATCTGACTCCAGTCTCAGGCTTTCCACCAGTCGTCGTGCAGCCTCCAGATGAAATGCCTCCTCTGTCTCCTCTATTTCCCTCCCCAGGGTTTCATGCTTGGGAAGCACTGTAGAGTAAATAGTTTGATGAGCCAAATGGCTGCTTGCCACGAGACCAAGAAGAGAAGCATTTTTGTCTCTGATATCTCCCCACAAAGGCCCAAACCGAAATGTCTAGATGACCCCCTGTCATCCAAAACACTGAAAGTTAAGGGCATCGGGACCGCTGTTTCAAGACCTTGCCCCTGGACTGGACTGTGCTACTTGTGAAAGTGTAAATCTTAGAGCAGAGGTAGTCTGGTTGTTGTGGCCTGGAAAGACCTTGCTTGAGTATAGGGAGCAGAAGGCAATCTCCACTCAAGCTTGGAGTTGCTGTTTCACTCCAAGAAGGTTTGGCTAAGGAGAAAAACCTCAGGATCAAAGCGAAATGTTATTGGCTATATGAAAACATGCAGCTCTGTACATTTAAATGTGTTTTGAGGTTTTGATGGGAAGTGGGTGACAAAGATTCAACTCGTTTTTTTCAAAGATCCACAAGTGACAGCTTATAGATAAAGGTAGAAGCAAGTTAGAAGTTAGAATAAAAATAACTCATTTTTCCCCCTGTTGAACCGTTTGTCTGAAAAGAAGTAGGAACTAACCTCTGGGCCTAGAAACTTGAGCTTTGGGATGGTTGCGGTGGGGGTGGGGGTCAAGAATCCAAAGTCAAGAGTTGGGGACATAGAGGTGGGGCACAAAAGTCTGGCTCTGTGGCTCCAGGTGGTTCTTGAGTCTTGAGGTCACTCTCAAAGGTCCACAAGAGAGGACCAGAAGACACGGGGTGGCCCCAAGCATAAGGAGGGACCCATTCCGCCTAATGTATTGCCAGCCTGTCCAGAGTTACCCTAGAGTTGGGAATTTTTTTTTTTTTAATCCCTTCTCGACAGGCCCTGTGATCTTTTGTGAGACTGGCTATGTGCATTTGCAGGTCCCTGTACTAAACAACAGCAGAAGAACACAGTGATCTGAGATTATGGCAGTTTTCAACCTACTGGCAACTCTGGCAGGAAGGATGTGACAATCTGCTTCTATAAAAATTGTAGTCTTAGGGCTGAACCCCAGTGGCGTAGTGGTTGTGCGCGGGACTGCAGCCCACTGGGATGGAAGTTCAATTCCCGCTCACAGGAGCAAAGGCTGGGCCTCCTACTCCCACCACCAGGGCAGTGATGCTTAAAAAAAAAAAATTGTGGTCTTGGGCCAAATCCTCTCTGCCCGTGGGCCCCTGTGAGTCAGAATTCATTTGACAGCAGGAGGTTTGGTGTTCTGGTTTAGTGGTGTTTTCATGGTCGTTTATAGCTATTGTTTGCTCAATCAGTTTACTCCTTGGAAAGTAAATGGTAGACTTTGTGATATTTAACCTTAAACTTTTTAGCACATTGCACTCATGAATTAGACATTTTCCTATATAGCCACAGTACAATGATTGCATCCTGGAAGTTTCATGTACCTGTGATTGCTAGTTTAAAATGTGTATTCCCCTCCAAGATGGCGCCAGGGAGCTTCCCTTCATAGTCTTCCTACCCATATGTAATTCCCACCCATTTGCCTCCAGGCTGATTCAGGTAACAGCGGCACACACTGGATGGGAGCAGTGGTGTGTGGGTTCTGGTGCATGGCAGCTTCCACCATGGTCTCTCGGACTGCTCTTTCTAGGGTATCCAACTAGCTTGTTTTGAGAGGATTCAAGTTGCCACATAGAGGGAAGTCAGCCTGTCAACACTAACTGGAGACAGTTGAGTAAAGGACCTTGGGAGTGTATCCTGCAGGCCCATGTAAATCTCTGTCAACTGCAATCACAGCCTAGGTTGGAATGCAAATTCAGAGACCTTGAACTGAAAGTGCTCAGCCTAGTTGCTCCCAAATTCCTGTCCAAAGGAACTATTACTGACTCTCAATACCAATCGAGCCAGTGCCAATTCAGAGTGACCCTCTCAGTGCAGGGTGGAACTACTCCTGCAGACTTCTGAAAGTGTAATTGTTTACAGGACTAGAAAGTCCTGTCTTTTTCCCAAGCAGTGGGCTGATGATTTCAAACTGCTCAGCTTACAGATCCAAACCCAACTTGAAACCATTATGCCACCAGGATTCTAATTATTACTATTTTAAGCCAACCTGAAAGCCACTAAGGTTTGGATTTTTTTTCCCTCCAAGATGTTATTGTCAGCTGCTATAGAGTCAGTTTCTTGCTGACAGTACACAATGAAAAAAAAATATGCTTCTGTTCTGCATCATATCTGTGATTGGTTGATAATTTGATCTTTGTCATCCATGAGGTTCCCATTGGCTGGTTTTGGAAAGCGAATCATCAAGACATTCATCCTCCTGTCTTAGACTGCAAAACTACTGTTAGCATAGCTTTTCCTTTGGAATGGGCAGCAGATTCCATGCCATGCACCCATACATGGAAAGCTTCACTATTAGCCTTCTGTTGACTTGGGCCAGTGTGAAACTAGCACAAGTGACATCATGTCGGGGAGTTGCTTGTCATCTCATTTTGCTTGCCGATATAGTTCTAATTTTTGCAGTCCCTTGCAAGGTCACCTCCTTTATTATCATCTCATCTTCCAAGGCTAGCCTATTTTCCTTCCTTCCTTGGATTCAGTTAGGGCACTCCAATAAATTTTTGTTAATGTAGCTGATCTGACAAATAATGTTTCCAGCTGATAAGTTATTCAAGTAGAGCCATAATGAGGTATCACCAGCATCTCCTTGACCCTTAAGATTAAATATATATATGAATATTCAATCATCCATCAAATAGTTATTGACAAAAGGGATGGTGAAATAGTAGCCACCCCCAAACTTCTGCTTTCAGGGAACTTACACAATAATGGGGAAAAACGATGAACATATTGGTCAATGTGTAAGGAATTTTCATTTTAGTTGCTTGCTGCTAGTTAAGATGGAAGGCCAGCTTAGACTTCCTGAGGAGGTGACACTTGAGCTGAGTCACAGGCTAGATTTTCTCAAGCCAGAATTTGTATGAGTAACCACCCAGGAGCCTTGCTAAAATGCAGGTCATTGTTCAGGGGGTCAAGAGTGCATACTACCCACTATACTACTAGAGCTCTCTAATTCTTTAATAGACTTTATGTTTTACAGCAACTTTGTTTCTGCAGGGTTATCTATCTTGACTTTCATGTACTGAGTAATTGTAAATGTGCAAATGAACATACACAGACCTGACATGGTTAATGAGGTAAAACAAATAAAAGCATTAATAGTAAGGAGAGGAAATACTAAAAAAAAACTAGAGGATAGTTCTGTGGTTCATCAGTGCCATACTGCACTCTGAATTTATCATTCTTTCTATGTGGCCCTTTGGCCCTTCTGAGAAGGACTGCCCAATTACCTTGCAGGTGAGTTTTGGGTCTCCATTGCATCCACACTCTTTCAAATAGTTAGTTGTGTGTTTTTGCATTTCTGATACCTCTTCCTGTTGACACCACAGACAAGTGTGCTTCTTCCATGTGGGCTTTGCTGCTTTCATACAAGATGACCACTTGTTTAATTGCAAACCTTTCAGAGCCTAGAGGCCATATCTTTTGCTATCCGGGCACTATCAGGCTTATTCCCCACAGTTGCTGAGCACGCATTTTGTGAAGGTGAGTGTCCTACCATGCCACATTAATAGAACAAACCATTTTTGTTCTGAGGCAGGGTTTAAACAGAAGCCTCGAATCCTTCTTGGTGAGTGATATTTCCCTTTCCATTTACCAAAAATATCAATTTTTCTTTGTTTTGGTTTGGTTATGCATAGTAGATTACGCATTGGGTTGCTAACTGCAAGGTAAACAGTTCAAAACTACTGGCCACTCCCAGGGAGAAAGATGAGGCAAACTATAAAGACTGACGGTTTCACAAACCCCAGGGAGAAGGGCTTCTTGCTTCTATGAGGTTCGAGTACATTGGCATGGACTCAGTGGCTGCGGGTTTGGGTTTTGTTAAATCATAGTTCCAGTTTTCCACTTTCTCACTATTCCATTGCCTAGCCCAAGCCACCAGCAGCTTGTGCATAGTCTGCTACTTGAGTGTCCTAAAATCTATTCTCCTTGCATCTTTGCTCCCTTAAAATCCCGAGTTGTCAAGGCTATCGCTAAGAGTATAAATTTAATCAGGTATTTTCCATGGCTTTAACAATCTCCCATCATCTTCTATCATATTCAATCGCAATTCAACACGATACCATGTGGCTGACTTACTTGACTCATGGTCCAGTCTTCATCCCTTCTCACTATTCACAGCATCTCCACAACTGGTTCTGTCACCCAGACATCAAGGTTCCCCATCTCAGCATCTGCACAACTGCTGGTTTCTCTGGAGCTCTTTTTTCTATATTCGTCTCTTCATCCTTCTGTGCTTCACACAAGGTTCATCAAGTAACATCACTAAGAATGCTCTTATTTCCAGTGGGAAAGATGGTTAGGACTGGACTGTTACTCAGATTTCTTTTCTCCCTTTGAAAATTGCTGTTCTTTGATGCAGCGTCTTTGTCGCTTTCAAAGTTAAGTGAAGACAGTACTGAAGGGGAGAACAGAAAGAAGTTGGAATGCTTCTTTATAAACTTCTGATCTCAGGGACCTGTCTCATGAGGCTACACAGTAGAAATTTTAGGAATCAGTGAGGGAAAAATGTTTTCTTTCTTTATTTTTTGTTGACATGGAAAGTAATAATAATAGTAATGCTGTATATCAACCTTTGTTGTAGCATGCTATTTCACAAGGCAACTGAATGATACAAAAGTGTACCTTCATCACCCACTTAGTGTGCACATAGCAGACACTCAGTTTACGTTAGTCCAACTACTTGCAATTCTAAGAATCTTCTAGGAATATTAGATTAAGTCCTTTCATCTCTTCAGCTGGAAGAGGCAGAGAGGAATTGAGAATCTTTAGTTCCTGGGTAGATGGATATTTGTTTGCCAGGAATCTGACTCTTTCCTTTGAAGTTGAAGACATCAATTTCTTAAGGACATTCTGTAAATCAAGCCCCTAAATTCATAAACTTTCCCGTTGCTAATTCTACTTGCAAACTTCTACGTTTCTATTTACTGCTATTTGAGGATCAAATAGCTATTTGAGGAAGTAAACAAACATTCTCAAGTAAGGAGAGGGTCACTTGGGGAGTGAGGTTGATGGGGCAGTCTTTGTAATGCAATAGGTCCAGGAAGGAAACAAAAACTCCTTTACCACACTGTGCTAGAGTTCAGGTGCAGAACATATTAAAAGAGGCTAAAAAAAACAAAACAAAACAAAAAGCTTTGCTTTTGTACTGCTGGTCTGTGCTGTCTTTGGAAGAAAAGTAATGCTGACCCTGAAATATGTTTGTCCTTAAGTAAATCAGGAGGAAATGGGCTCCTGCCAACCCCCTTCACTGATGGGTAGTGAAATGCGCATAAAGTGCACACAGCATGCTTCGTGGAGCCCCTGGGTGGTACAAAGGTGAGTACATTCAGCAGCTAACTGAATGGTTAAAGGTTCAAAGTTAGAGGCGCATGAAATAAATCCCTGGCAATCTATTTCTCCTAAGTCAGCCATTGCAAATGTAACAGAGCATAGCATTCCTCTTACATACGTGGGATCTTCATGTGTCAGAGTGGACCAGAAGGCAGCAGTTTGCTCCATCCACGACTAAACTAGAGCACCCTCCTTCCCACTTAGCTAAAGTCTGGTCAGGGAAATCTCCTATAAACTTCCAGCAGAAGGCTAAGGAATTCATGGTTGTGGGGCAAACGACAGGAAATTAGACAGGGGAGGTCTGCAGAGGAACTGTGGGGATAGAATTCAGGGTCACTGGGCACCCATTTGGGATATCATCTGAAAGCCTACATTGTGAGTCCTTGTTCTGGCTGCTTATGTGCTGATTGGCTCCATGGTTCTCCACATGGTAGTTGGAATCAGGTTATAAAAATAAGGTCAAAATTGCTGATCCTCCCACACAGTTTTGCAACGCTTACCTAACTTAATTTCCCTCCATCCCACCCCCTTTTTGGTTAGTTCTACATCAGTGTTCCCAGGATGTTTGGACTCAGGAACATGGTTGGGGACCAATAATGAATCGGCTTCCTGATGACTTGGCAGGGCCTGGTGGGGATGGGTCTGAGAGGGGCTTAGTCCAGGCTCTGTTCCCCTAACTAAGACAAAGGGAGGCCAGAAAGTGAGTCCCTAGTGATGGGAGTCAAGATGCCTACTTTGCCTTGATTCTCCTTCAACTCCTACCAAAATCTACCCCCCTTAGGAGGACAGGGCATTTCATCATTGCATAAAATTTATTGCAAGATTTTTCAATCAGGAAAGGAATTCTTGTGGTTACTTGGTTACAAGTCAGCCTACTAGTTAGCTGCAAGGTCAGCAGTTCAAAACCACCACCACTCTGCAGGAGAAAGACAGGACTTTGAATTCCCATAAAGAATTACAATCTCAGAAATTCACAGGGGCAGTCCTACCCTGTCCTGTAGGTTCGCTATGAGTTGGATTGACTCAATGGCAGTGAGTTTGCATTCATGAAGGAAGCAGCCCTGGTGGTACAGTGATTGAAGTACTTGACTGCCAACAGAATGGTTGACTGTTCAAGTCCACCAGCCACTCTCTATGGAAGCAAGATGGGGTGCTCTGTTTCTATAAAGATTTACAGCCTTGAACCCCATGGATCAATTGTGCTCTGACCTCTAGTGATACTAAGATACTAAGATACTCTAGTGATACTAACTCACAGTAATGGGTTTTGTTTGAGTTCATTCACTAAGAATTTGTAGGTAAAGGACACATTGTTGCTATTGGCTATTGTGTTGATCCCACCTCATAGTGACCCTGTAAGACAGAGTAAAACTACTGCTTTGGGTTTCCCAGGATGTAATCTTATAGGAGCAGATCACTGGTGGGTTTGAACCAGAAACCTTCTGTCAAGCAGCTGAAGTGCATATCTCTTAATATTCCTTCCACACAAATTTATGAACCGCCTTTTGATGAGGCACTCTTGTTAGGCTCTGTGTTAGGCTAGAATCATGAGAACCTAAGGTTGAGGGAAACATAGCAGGTGTCAAAAGCTCCCAGGTTGCCACCCAGTATCAGTGACCCACCTTGGGCTGCCTATGGAAAACACAGGGAGGAAGGCTAAGGGTCAGAGGAGAGAGAGTGGTTTTGTCTTTTATAGAAAAAAGCCACATCTTCAAGAAGGCATTGTCAGTCTGTGACATGAATGATAGGTTGAATTCCATCCCTAAACTGTCACACAGATTCAAGTTGACATAAAATCTAACTGCTAGAGTGTTTAAGGAATGGGCATGGGCGAGGAAGAAATCCATGACTTATGGATTTCTGTTGGATAAGCTATTTTTAAATTATCATCACTTATTGAAAGGATAGTAGCAAAATGGAAGTTTGAATATCAATATGGCCCATATGAATAGAGGAATTGAGAAACTTATCTAGAGACTCCAAACTCAAACCAAACCCATTGTCTTCAGTAGATTACAATTCACAGCAACTCACTGTAGTATTTCTAAAATTATACATCTTACAAGAACAGACAGCCTCATCTTTCTCCCTCAGAGTCGCTTTTGGGTTTAAACTGTTGACCTTGTAGTTAGGAACTCAATACCTAAGCCAAAGCACCAGTAGAGATACCTTTGCTCTAGAGAAGCTGCTCCAATGTCTCTTTGGTTCTATACTGTTTCACCGTATTAGACTTCATTGGATTAGCAGCTGAACTATTTGAAGTCTAGGACTTTAACATGGATACCACAGCAGAATGAAGTGTGGGACTTACTTCCAGGGAGTGACAACACTCTCCAAGAATGTCAAGATCTCAACCATCACAGATAAAGGAAGACTCACCATAGATGGAATTGGGCAAAGATAGGAAGAGCCTACCAGGGCTTTGAGAACTCTGTAATATGAATGAGGGCATTGCATGTCTTTTTGGACCAATCTGTATATAAGCTGGAGAGTTTTTAGACTCTGGCAGTTCTTGAGAGGGTGAAGCAGGGGAGCTCACCTCAGGGAAGGGAACAAAGAACATGGATGGACAGAGTAATTTGTCCAACACCAAGAGTCAATATGCCATCTTTTTTTCTCTCTTGCAAAAATGGAACAAGATGAGAGAAGCACAATCAGCTGGCACCAGTAAAACAATGAGGTGGTTGGAAGTATGAGTTCCTGAATCAGACTAGTAGCCTCGTGATCCCAGGGAAATCACCAAAGTTCTCTGAGCTCTTGATAAGAGCCTGCAAATAGCTAATATACATTTATTGTCTTCCAGTCAAGACTGACTCAGCGATACTATAGGACTGCCCTGTGGGTTTCTGAGACTGTCGATTTTGTGGAAGTAGAAAGTTTCATCTTTCTCCCAAGGAATGACTGGTGGTTTTGAACTGCTGAACTTGTGGTTTGAAATCTAACTCTTAGACCATGATGTCACTAACTCAAACTCCAAACTCTCTGTCATCTGGTCTATTATGACTCATGGCAACCCTAAGAAGCAGGGCAGAACTACGCCTGTGGGTTCTGTAACTCTATAGGACGGGAAACCTCCCCTTCTACTGTGGAGTGACTGATGGTTTCAAACTGCTGACTGTGTGGTTAGCAGCCCAACTATGCCACCAGTGTCCAGTAAGTATTAGCTTTTATTATTTTAAATCATTTGGGGGCAGGGAAGGGAAACTAGAATTATGTTTTAAATCCTATATAGAAAATTAGGGGGGAAACAGCACCAGTACTAGAATATAACACTTTAATGTTCTCATCACTTTAAGCAAGCATTAAAAAGCATGTTATTAGTGTTGTTAAGTGCTGTCCAATAGGTTCTGACTTACAGCAATCCCATGTCCAGTAAAAAAAAATCCAGTCCAGTGTTACACCATCTTCATAGTCATTACTATGTTTGAGTTCATTGCTATAGCCACGGTGTCAATTCATTTCATTTACGAGCTTCCTCTTTTTTGTTGATCTTGTACTTAACCAAACAGAATGTCCTTTTCAATGGACCCTTCTCTCCTGAGAGCATGTCCAAATACATAAGACTCACCCTCCTCACTTCTAAGGAGCAGTCTTCCAATACAGAATTGTTTGCTCTTTCGGCAGTCCTTGGTACTTTCAATATTATTGGCCAAAAGCATAATTCAAGTTTCTTTGGTCTTGCTTATTCATTGCCCACCTTTCACATACATATGAAGTGATTGAAAACCATGGTGTAAGCCTGGTGCACCTTAGCATGCAATGTGACATTCTTGCTCTTTAAGACCTTAAAGCGGCCTTGTGTAGCAGATTTGCCCAGTTCAATATGTCATTTGATTTCTTGACTTCTGTGTCCATGAGTGCTGATTATAGATCCAAGTACAATGAAAGCCTTGTTACTTCTTGGGACAGTTGTGGGGATACTTGTTTTCTTTGTGTTGAGGTATAAAGAAGTCTTTAATTTTCATCAATAAGTATTTCATGTTCTCATCACTTTAAGCAAGTAAAGTTGTGCCATTTGCATATCAAAAGTTGTTAATGGGTCCTCCTGTAATCCTTAGGTGGTGGGCTTCTTTTAGTCTAGTTTCTCAGATTATCTGCCCAGGATTGAAACTGAATAAGTATGGTGAAAGGATGAAACCCTGCTTCACTCCTTTCCTTATTTTAAATTATGCAGTATCCCCTCATTCTTTTCAAATCATAGCTTCTCAGTCCATGTACAGGTTCCATCAGAGCTCAATTAAGTCCCCTGGAATTGACATTCTTTACAATGTTCTTTATAATTTGTTATGACCCACATGGTTAAGTGTCTATGTAGAGTTAATAAATACAGGTAAATATTTTTCTAATATTCTCTTTCAGTTAAGATTAATCTGATTTCAGCAATATCCCTTGTTATACCGCTTTTTTTTAATCTAGCTTGAATTTCTGACATTTTCCTGATCATGCAGTGCTGCAAAGATTATTTTTAATTAGCTTCAGCAGAATTTTACTTGCATGTGATATTGACTCTGTTCAACAACAAAATGAAGCATAAGTACAAAAGAAACAATAGAGAAATTGGAAATCATCAGATTAAAAAAAATATGTATCTTAAGTGATACAATCAAGTGGAGAAAATCTTTGTGAATCATATATCCAGTAAAAGACTTGTATCTAAAATCATTTTAAAAACCTTCCAATATCTAATTATAGAAAGACAACCCAGCTTTAAAAAATAGGCAAAAATCTGCATAAACTTTCTCCAAAGAAGATGTACAAACATTCAATAAAAGCATGAAAAGATATTCAACATTATTAGTCATTAGTGGAATGCGAGATGGGAGTCCACTGCTATGAAGAGAAACAATATTTGAGTAATCGGAATACTAGAGCATGATGTAATGAACAAATCAACAACCAAAATAGTGAGGGAATTCCTGGAAGAAAACTTCCCCAATATAATAAAGGAGGATCCAACAAGCATCCAGGAAGCAGAGAACACACCAATTAGACTAAATCCCCAGAAAAATGCACTAAGGCATTCTTAGTAGCTAAATTATCCAACTTTGAGGAAAAGGAGAAGATTATAAAAACAGAGAAAAAAATGCAGTTACCTTGAGGGTAATCAAATAAGAATATGCTCAAAAAAAGAACATGAAGAAAAGGAGAACATCTTCTGAAGTTGAGAGCGAATAACTGTAGCCCAAGAATTCTTTATCCAGCCAAACTCTCCATTAAAATAGGTGAGATCATAATTTTCTGGGGTAAGAGAGCATTTGGAAAATACAATTAAAAACAAAACCCCAGCATTATAGAATTCACTTTCTAACTCACTGTGGACAGAAGACAAACTTCCACAGAACACAAATATGAGACCACCCCATAGTGTAACATTATCCAGAAGTCATTGCACTGAAAGCAATGCCCAAGACTTCTTTGACACAATGGAGAAAAGGAGGCAACTCATAAACAAGAAATACCTAGGGAAAGAGGGAGAAAAATAAGTAACACAAAAGGCATGAGATGACAGCAAATAATCCACAGAGGGATGTAATTACTCTGAATGTCAATGATCTGAACTCCGCTATTATGTTAGTCTAGATAGACTAGAGAAACAAATTCACAAGCATGCATTTGTATATAAGGGAGAGGTTTATAATCAAGAGAAATAGAACAATGAGAAAGCATCTCAACCCAGTCCAGTCCAAGTCCATAAGTCTGATATTAGCCCATTTGTCTTATACTAATCCATTCGTCCTCTTCAGACTCATGAAGCATGTGCAATGACACCAGGACAATCACAGGCCAGTGGGTGCAGAGTCTTGTGCATCCAGCAGTGGTAGAAACATCTCAGTGCTGACAGAGGTCTCCCCATCGCTCCTCATATTCAGAGTGCAGGGTTCATCAGCAGTATCCGTTGGCAGTAGAAGCATCTCAGTGCTGGCAGGGGTCTTTCTGTGGCGTTTCCAGCTTCAGAGGTCTGGTTCCATAAGGGTAAGTTCATATGGCTTCCACTCCAGCTCCTCCAATCTCCAGGACTCAGGGTCTATAGCATGCTGTCGTGTTGTCTTGTTGGTAGACCATCTCCAAATGACTGAATTGATTGTCTCTCACCTCCAATTGAGAAATACCACAAGACTTCCCAGAATTCTCAGGAGAAAGCCATGCCCACACAGAGATCTCATTAGCTATCTCCAGATTGACAGGCTAGACTCCACTCATACACTCTCAATGCTGAAATTAACACATATCAGTGACTGCCACAGCTACTAAATGATAAAGACCAGCAGACTAGACTAGGAAACAAAACCCATCAATCTGTTGTCTGTGAGAGATACATCTCAGTCTCACAGACAAAAACAGGTTGAGGATCAAAGGATGGTGAAAAAGTGTGTCAAGCCAATGACAAACTTAAAGATGTAGGAGTTGCAATTCTAATCTCTGACAAAATCGAACATCAGTTGCAGGGCATAATAAAGGTAAGTATGGGCAGTATTCAGTGCTTAAGAGATAAATAGATCAAGAGTCAGTGAACATAGTAAAAATATATGCACTGAATGAGAGATCCATGAAATTCATCAACCAAATCCTTCAAAAGATGAAAAAACAAATCACAGAATCGACAATCTTGGTAAGAAACTTCAATACACCACTCGCCCAAGGCAGGCAGATTGAAAATTAAAACTCATAAAAACCAAAGGTGAGGATGAAAATGTTGAAGCCCCTTTGAGAACAGTCTGGCGATTCCTTAAAATGTTAATAGAATTAGCATATGACCTAGAAATTCCACTCCTAAGTATAATGAAACTCTATCTCCACACAAAAACTTGCATATAGATGTTCAAAAATAATCTTACATTTATTAGCCAGAAAGTGAGAACAACCAAAGTGTCCTTCTTTCAATGGAAGATTGGGCAGAGAAAACGTGGAAGATTCATACAGTGGAAAGTTGTTCAACAATAAAGAGAAATGAAGTATGGATACATGCTACATTATGAGTGATCTCAACATATGCTCAGTGAAAAGAGACAAAGATGAATTAGATGTGAACAAATTGGATAGGCAACTGAATGTAAGGGAAAGCAGGTTGCAGTATGAGGGGAAGAAACTTATAGAGCTTCTGTTGGATAATTCTGATGTTACGTGTTAAATAAATACAAAGAATTAAATGAGCTATGTAGAAAATGCAACTCTACAGAAACTGAAATTGGATTAATGGTTTCCAAGTGATAAGAATTTTGGGGGTAATGAGAGGCTTTATTTTTTGGTGGTAAAACTTTAAAATTGTGTTGATGCTTGCATAACTCGGTGAAGATCATAAAGGTCATTGAATTACACTTCATTGGAAGACTGTGTTATGGCATGGTAAGTATATTTCAAGAAAGCTGTTTTTAAAATAAGCAACAGCAATTGAATAAGGAGAATATAGAGAAGTTTTGTGGTTAAGAGTTTTCATATGGACTACATATTACTTGGATGACTAAAGGGCTCTTAATCTAAGCCAGGGTATTTCCAATTGCCTCATATGTCTGTAAAAATTGGACAGCAAATAAGGAAGAAATGATGCTAGAGAAGAATATTGAAATTACCATGGACTAGCAAAAGAAATGCGACTGTGAATAGTTGGGTTTGTTGTGCCAACTAGGCCAATAGAAACATGTGGACAGAGTTTAATCAGGTCAAAACTTGATTGGTAGATGACAAAAATAAATAAATAAAGGCAGTGTCCCATCTCCTGCTTGCTCCCTGATGATCAAACAAGCATCCTGCTGCTTTAGTTAGCTGTCTGCCTCAACCCGTTTGCTACACTACCTGTGTGCCAAGTCAACATGTGTATCTTGTAGAACTTTAGGCTCCTTCTACACCTGCTTTGTCATGCTGCTGTTGCATATGTTGTTTCAGCTTGAGGCTGATGGATCCTCACTGTGCTGGAGTTCGAGATCCCATATAGGCCTGTTTCCCTAAGCTTCTGTTCTCTGACTGTTGCTGATCCACTCTTCTAAGCGCTGCCTGCCTTGCCTGAGGGAAGACTCTGCTGTCTATTTCCTTGACTTTGGACCCAGCAGCCCACACAAGTTGAAGAACTTCCTGTATATTAGCTGTCCCACCAAAGTGAGTTGAACTGAGCCCTCTTTACTGATGTGTGAACTAATTAGCTGTTATATTCCTTCTTGTTGTATAAGCATATCCTCTAATTTGTATACAATTTTAAATATCCTGGCTTTGTTTCTCTAGAGAACCCTGCCTAACAAAGCTGCTTAGAAGCATGGATGGCAAGACTTTGTCTCACGTACTCTGGACATCTTATCAGGAAAGACCAGTTCCTGGGAAAGAACATCATATTTGATAAAGTAGCAAAAAAGAAAAAAAAAAGAAGCCCTGCAACAAGACGGAATGACACGGAGGCTGCAGCAATGGGCTCGAACATGGCAATTGTGAGGATAGTGCAGAACCAAGAAGTGTTTGATTCTGTTGAACGTAGGGTCACTATGGGTCAACAGTGACTGGGCATGTTCTGATTAAAGGATTGAATATCAAACTAAGACTTTCTAATGACTGTCAAAAGTTTCCAGTCACGATTCTGGATGTTCTATATTTTAACTAGTGACTTAATGAAGACCAGGTATGCTGAACATCTTCTATTTGGCTTCTTCAGATCTGCTCTCCACCCTCCCTCCTGGTCTCTGTAGGGAGTGTGAACTACCCCAATGGTCTCCTATGGCATATTTATAGCTGAGTTGGGCCAAAGGGAGTTCTGTAGGCCCCTTGCTTAGAAACGCAGAAAACTCCCTCATCAGGAGAGGTTGAATGGTTGTTTTAACTTCATCACTGTTCTTTTTTCCTCAGGCTCTTCCTCAGTTATCAACTCAGTACCTTCCCTTGTAGATTCCCAGACCCTCTTCAATTTTCTGTTGGAACACTTATTTTCATATCACATATGAATTTGAAAGCTGTACAATAAATGAAGAAAACCAAAGAAGCGGTATCTTTGAATGATGCTGCTCACAAGAAGCTTGTACCATGGATGCCTAGAAAGATGAGCAAATCTGTCTGGGAAGAAGTACAACCAAAACATTCCTTACAAGTGAGGATGTTGACACTTTGGCTCACTTGCTTTTCAAAAATGGTATTAGAAGAGACTTATTTCTTAAGAAGGCAAAGCAGAGGGTCCGCAAAAAAGAAGACTCTAATGAAATAGACTGATAGGTTTGGTGAATCATCACAAAAATAGATTTTAAACACTTAGGACACAGATTTTCACAAACTAAACTTGTGTACACATCTTAGTCTCAAATTTGATGTATACAGAAGAGCTATATCATAACCAAAGTTGATCAGAAATACCTTCTTGGTTTGTATTCAAGCAAACAGCCATCTAAGTAAGGAGTCAACTAAGTCCACATGGAAGAAACACACGAGCTGTGTGACTCAAAAATGACAACCACACATCTCAAATATGGTGAGGAGAAAAGCAACAAAGCTTTCATAAAAAGTACTCATAAAAGCTGAGCCCCGGTTGCATAGTGGTGGAGTGCGGGACTGCGGCCCATTGGCTTGGCGGTTCAAATCCAGCGGCAGCTGTCGAGGAGCAAAGCTGGGTAGCTCCCACGACCACCAGAGGGCAGTGATGCTCCCCCAAAAAATGTTCATAAAAATTTTTAACATCTGATTTGTGGAAGGCTATGGGGGATGGTGAGAACCCAAAACCCATCTGCAGAGTATCTGGTCAAACAGAGCCACAGCCACAAACAGGAGTCCTTATCAGTCTTACTATCAGGTGGAGACCATTGGAATCTTGATTCCAATGAAGCAGACTGAACACTTGGCTAATTGACCACCATATAGACAGCACTTGAATTGGTATGGGTGCAAGTATCTCTTTCTGGTTCCATGACAGAAATTTCTTCCCTGGTCTTTTGATTATTGTTGGGGATCTTTTCCTTCTTATGCATTCTTAGTACTTTTTTCTGTTTACTACTATGTTTATACTCTTTCTGTCTTAGCATGATTTTGTTTTCTATTTGGTCTCCCAGAGTGACAAGGAAGCACTAGAATGGATTATCATTGCATGAATCATCTTAAGGGCTATTTGATCATGGGGAAGGGAGGATGCTCTAAAATTGATGTGGGGGTGATTATACAATTCTCCATGATATGATCAAATAATTGAACTATTATAAGATATGTAAGTTACTTGAAAATAAAACTAATGGGAAAATAAATAAAATTGGTAATAAATTACTAAAAGGGAAAAAAAGAAATGCTTTCTCATAGTTTCAGTGTTGGGTACATTGTGAAATTCAAGATGAGATCAAAAGGTTTACCTTAAAAAAAAGTCGGGAGATAAGGTCCAGAGTGGTTAAGGTCACCAAGCTAATTGTTGGTGTAGCAAAGACAAGATATTGGCTAGCCTGACATTAACCCAAAGTCTATTTTCGGTGCTGTACTGCTTCCCTGGTAAAATTATGCTTCTACTCACTGATGAGTTTGAGTCAACTTGGAGGACACTTAAGTGTGTGTTTGCATGTCTTATTGCCTTAGTCTATTGTATACCTACAATGTGTTGAGTGTTATTACATACTCCAAATATTTGCTTTCTTCAAATGAAGCATAATATCTGAAATATCTAATGAGAGACTAATTATTTTAAATATTTTCCTGGTATTCCTTCATACATTTTTATTATAAAAAGCATTTTTTGAGAAGGTATTTTTTGATACGTAGTGTCCTCAGTATTGAGCAGTGGACACATAGAAAGAAAGAAAAAAATCCTTGCCTTAATAGAATTTACCTTCCTATTCTTTTTATATTCGGGGAAGACTTCAATTAAAGTCTGAGAGATAATTCTCCCTTTATTCCCTACAAGAATCTGCTCCCACAGTGACCTTTAGTGATCTTCCCTTCCTGGTATTTCCAGCTCTGTATACTGTTCTCTGCGGAACTGGGTAGTGTGTGTTTCCTTCTGTTGTGCATCAGGTCACTGTGAGTCTGAACTGACGCAAATGACTTCTAACTACAATGCTAA
>PVJH01001180.1:166556-227903 GCA_004026705.1 Nesogale talazaci | reverse complement strand
CCTCGTGAAGATGAGAAGCTATCTTCCCCAGTTGTTGGGAGTTAGTTTCAGAGACGATTAATCACAGGCAAGCTGCCAGCGTCTGAGAAGCTGGAGGAGCCAGCGGAGAGACCACATAGCTTTGCCCCAATGGAGCCAGACCTCTAAAGCTGGAGTGGCATGCTGTTGATGGACCTGAGCCCTGGAAGCGAGGAGCCATGGGGAGATCCCTGCCAGTGCCAGAATTCTGCACCCACTGGCCTGTGACTTCCTGAGTCGGAAGCAGACTTTATAGACTGATTTCGGGCATATAGGTTATTATTGGACTTATGACTTTGCACTGGACTGGATTGGGATTCTTTCTTAGGGTCACATTTCTTTTGTATATAAACCCTTTCCTTATATCTATATGCGTGTCTCTGAAATTTGTTCCTCTAGTCTACCCGGACTAACACAGCATATTTGTGAATTAAATACCAAATGATAAAATTACTGGTGCATACTTCTGTAAAAGAATCTGAATAGCTGACAGATGGAGCCAGTAAATCCTAGTTTGACCAAGAACATATCTTCCTGAAAGCAGCAGTCAAGACTTTCTGATGTCTCTGCATCTATGGTTGGTAAATGGACTCAGAGTAAGATGCTGAATACAAATTCTTCTCTAACACGTGTCTTCTCTAGCTGATGTAAATAGACCACTAAAATACCATTGAATAACAAACTTGTAAAGATAAAATGAAACACTAGATCTTGCTATAGACACTGTACTGTACTTGGCATACTTGAACTTATTAAATACTTTCTATAATATTGGTGGAATGTAATAAAAAGTAGTAGATTTAATTACAAATTTTCATCCAGACACATCTTGATTTTTTTTTGATGTATTGATAGTTCCTACATGAAAACATGAAGTAGTACATAATGAATCAAAACGCTTACCCTTGCCATGTCCACCAGGAAGTTCTCAAATAGTTTCCAAATGTGATTACTTGTATAGATTTCCTTCATTTCCACTTCGGTGTCAACATAGCAGTGATTAACAAAGTTGACATAAGCAATTTTAACCTGTGCATGTCAAACACACAAAAAATTAGTTTTCTTTTTTTTAAATGATCATTTTTAAATATCAACTATGAAAGTTTTCATAGTGGAATTTGGTTAACATGTTTCTTTACCTTCTCAGTTAACATTACCAATCCCCATTTTTGCTAAAAATACTTCCCCCTGTGTCGTGAACACACGATCGAGGTGAACGCATGACTTAAAACTCCATTCCAGTAGACCCAGTGACTTAATGAGAATCAAGATCCCTTCCCCTCTCTCTGCTCTTTTTTTCCCCCCTCTCTCTGTTCTTAGCAGTGTTGCTTAAGTATACCAAAGGAAAACTGAATTTCCCAAAGCCATCTTGTCCACATACATGGAAGAAAATGATGCTCAGAAGAAGAGAACGGAGCAAAAAACAATGAAAAATAAAAAGACAACATGGAAGAAATCTGGAGCTATCGCTGAACCTTCCTTCAACGTCCCGTTTTTGTTGGTTTCTGCACTCGAAGCCAAGAAAGATCTACTATGATGCTTAGAAATGCTGAATGAATAAATAATATTTTATCGCTATTCAAATATATTTCAATTACTATATCTAGAAGGGAAATTTTTTATCTAATCAAATTCTATGAAAAACACAAATTTCTGCTGCCCACTGGGATGGAGGTTCAATTCCTGCTCACAGGAGCAAAGGCTGGGCCTCCTACTCCCACCACCAGGGCAGTGATGCCTAAAAATAAATAAATAAAAAGAAAAACACAAATTCAAAAAAAATTCCATTAGGAGGACCAAAGTGGAGTCTCACTAATATACATCATTTCTAAAGTGGATAGGTTTTATCATTTTTAATTTTTTCTTCCTTATTTCTTTTAGTCATAAAACTCTAATGAATGCTATCCATCCTCCTGCAAGAATAATAGGAATTCATAAAAAATGACATATTTAACTTCAAGTGATTCATGCAGTCCAAGCTAGATATATAGGTATAATGGGTTCAGATTTCAGTGTGCTTACATCAGGTATAAAACAAACATTCAAGACTGAATGCCTGGGTCAAGATTTTGTCATATGATAAGGAGACACCTGAACCAGATTGCACATCATCACTCCCTCATTATTATGATCATTATGACCGTGTTTACTAGATAGCAAACATTTTTAGCACATTATATCTCATCAGGTACATACAGGACTTCCCGTTTTGAAAATTGTGGAAGTTAAGCTTCTAATGGTTAAGTAACTTGGAGTCACATAGCTAGGAAGTAAAAATCAAGGACTCCAACTCTTTCTGTAATATATCTGTCCATTCATGCAAGAATATTTATTGAGTATAAGTGCAATCGTGGACAGTATATCACCAAATAGAAACAGACACACTTCTCATCCTCATAGATCTAATATTCTTTAGGGAATGGGTAAGGAATGCAGACATAATTATCTAATAAATGCTGATGTGTATTTCAAACTATAGTCTCTTACTAAACAAGTCAGGGAATTCTTTCCTGATGAAGAAAAGCTGGACAAAAGAATTGAAAGAGGGAGAGGAGCAAATTAGGTGAAGAGGAAATGTAGGAGAAGTGCAGTTCAAGGCCATAGCATGTGGGAAGAAGCATGACCAAGACCAGGTCCTCGAACAAGGACAGTCCCCGCTGCATTTACTGATTGCTCTTGACTAGTGTTGTGTTCTATCTGAATACAAATGAAGGAAGGCCACATACCACCTTTCGTTTGACGTGTCAAGATACATCCACAGACTCACAAAAATAAGCATTTCAGTTCATCACTATAGAGCTTTTTACACTTTCAAGTTACGGTGATTTAAAAAGCTAGATTTTATGTCATGTATCAAACATTTATGAACTTTACAATAATACACAACCGTCAAAAGGAAGAAATTATTGCAATGTACATTCCTGGAAACTCCTTAATAGAGTCCTATTTGGCAGACAACCAACTTCTACTGATTCTATCTAACATCCGAGCCAAACCAGGACAGAGAGCAAAAGATGTGTGACAGGGGCAAAATATCTGTTCATATATTCAAGAAAGTATAATATTTCATAAAGCAAGACACACTTGCAGGTTCTAATACATGGTCCTGTTGCACTCTCCCAGGCTCCCCAAATCAATAGATGTGAATTATATATGAAGCACATATTTTATGCCATAAAGTTCTATTTTTATGCAAAAAATATACTGGAGGTCACAAGCAAACTTTTCAATTTGATCACCTTTATGTTGTAGATTCCAGGAAATCAACAGTGGCTATACATCCAAAAGGTTTGCACTCTTTCATAAATGATAGAATTGCATAAACATTTTTATACCATTTGAATTTTCGCCAAGTCAGTTCTGACTAGAAGGCAGAGTAGAATTGATCCAGTTCCCAAGGCTATGAATGTTTTAAAATCATTTTATTGGAGGCTCATACAACTCTTATCGCAATCCATACATAAGAGTCATGCATTTGTATGAGAGCAGAACTCTTCATCTGTCCCCCGTGGAACAGGTGGTAGTTTCAAACTGCTGACCTCATGGTTAGAAGCCTAACACTTAACCCACTGCACCAGTAAGAGTCCACATACAGTTAGATATCATTCTTGGACTAAATACATTGTGTCATTATAAAAGCTAGCACAGCAAACTGCTGGTAACTAAGAACTTTACACAATCATCACAATCCAAAAGCCTCTGAGGTTCTGCAAGGCTTACCTCCGGGATACAGTCATCGTGGGTCACCACCCTGACTATGTCATCCAGAGGCAGAAGGGAGTTGCACTTGATCTCAGTGTAGACGTTTTTCCCTTCTGTGCAGGCCGCCAGCAATTCCACAAGAGTGATGTGGTAGGCTAAGGGGCCACTCTCGTCACCTCGGTCTCTCTCCGAGCACATCATGTGGAGGAGGATGGGAAACGATGCTCGATCGTTGTAAAATATCAGTACATCTTCACCGCCATTTATCAACTGAAATTACAGTAAGAGAATCTACATAGTAGTTCAAACGTTCCTCCTCGCAGTGAAGTCCAAATATTTGGCCTATCTGAAGACCTATCTCTTTGCATACACACAGGCAATACTACTGAAGGATAACTCTGACAAGGCAGAATGGTAACGAGGACATAAAGGCTCACTGTCCTTGGCCAAGTGATTAGTTAGAAATTCTACCAAAAACTATGGAAATGGTGGGTGGGGATAAGAATCTCAAAAGATAGAGGAAAATGATTTGTTCATCAGAAACTAAACATCCAAAAGAATAAAGTTCTTTCCCATACTTCATGTTTTTCACATTAAAACATGAGAAATACCATAAATCAAGCATCATCTTCCCGAGATGATTAGTTTTTTAAGAGAGATATAAAGCCTATCTGTTGCTACTTATCAGTCTATTGTCTGTGTCTCAGCCTATGCTCCAACAGCAGAATAAAAGATCACCACACTTCATAAACAAGCATGTCTGTGGAGCCAAATGTACTCTGCAGACTCTGGGGATTCTATGTGTCAGGGGAAGGCATCAATGCAGAGTGAAGACAGACAGGGACTTGAAGAAGATGGTCTTTTTAAAAGAAAAAGAAAAGACTAGATGAGGCTTGTAA
The DNA here is from genome assembly GCA_004026705.1 of Nesogale talazaci. Classification (NCBI taxonomy): domain Eukaryota; kingdom Metazoa; phylum Chordata; class Mammalia; order Afrosoricida; family Tenrecidae; genus Nesogale; species Nesogale talazaci. Next base: position 223,284 of record PVJH01001180.1, on the reverse strand, counting down.
GATATAAATTTTTCATTCTACTTGCCTTTAATAATCTTAGTGAAGATTTACAGCAAGTTATGGTTGTATAGCTCAAACTCAATAATGTCTTATTGTTTTTGCTATTACCTGTGGCAACTTTCTAAACCCCTTGTAGTGCATAATTTAGCTTGTACGGTTCTTCGTCTATTTAGCACATTTAAACTGACATGTCTTAATTTGAAAGCTGTGTTGAAAGATAATGTATGGGTGTTAAAAATATGCATTCCACATCAACATCCTGTTCTATGACAAACACTTATTTACATGAATCAACCCTTCATCTCATAAGTCCATAAGGTTGGATTAAATTGCTGAGGCTTTCCCATTGCAATTCTTCACTTGGCAACCACAAATGAAAGTATCAAAGCAGTCCCAGATGCCTGAGAAAGGAGAAGCCAAGGTGAATGCCAACATAGGTAAGAAAAGGGGAAATTTCCTCATTTCAAATTTTCCTTAAAATGTCTAATCAAAACTATGCAAGCTTAAAAACTCAAGGACTTAAACTGTATTAACTTTGAGGACTCGTGTTGCATCCATGTAGAAGTCTCCCCCATCCCAAACCTCAGGTATGCAATCATGAAAATCTCCCAAAGCTACATAATCTATTACATAAGTGCTTGTCAGCCATGAAAAGAGGTGGCCTAATTTCTCCAGGCCAGGAAAGCACGGTCAGGCCACAGAAGCGGTGACTGATGTGCCCAAGAGGTTGTTCGTTCTCCCGGGGACCTCACTCAGTGCTGAGCAAGTAACTTACTGGTGAATCTCATTCAATGTCCAACTTCAAAATGGAAATGGAAAAAGACAATGACTTCCTTCACCCCTTTTTTCTCCTTAAGACTTCTAACCTTCTATCTTCAGCTAAGTTTCAACGCGTCAAAACACACCAGTAGAAGGCATTTGATACTTATTGCTTTGACTGCTGAACATAATAAGAGCAGAACTCTCAATTCTTATTTTAGAAAGAAGTACTAATGGGCTAGAAAAGCAGGCTTTCCATAGATCTGTATTATTATAAAAATATGAAATTCTGCCTCTTCCCTCCCCAACTAATGTAAAATATGTCACTGGACTTTAGCCAACATTGCAAATGCATAAATTCACTATGGATCAAAATTAAATACACTTTACAAAAATAAAATCCATTTAAGTTATGCTGCTTCAATAGAGAGAAGAAAAATATATGTGTGCTTATGTAGTCACAATTAATCAAATGATTATCCAACGAGACTATTGGTGTTCTATTCACCCTCAATCGACAGAAACGACATATTTGAGCAGAGCATTTACGTATTGCCGGCAAAATGCAAGTACACAACTTACTTCCGTCATCACCATATCTTGGCATTTCTTCACATATTTGCCATCTGCTTTGACAATCGTCTGTAAAAACCTCAGGTACTCCACGTGGCGGCCGTGCGTCTCGATGCAGTGCACAAAGTGCTGCACGACCCTCTCGCTGATTTCATTGCACAGATGATAATTGTTCAAGAAGATGTGCCGCATGGTTTCTGCTTCTAGAAGCTGAACACAAAGGAGCGTGTCCTGGTGATTCGGCAAGATCAGTATTCTATCCCACAGTACTTAGGCTAACGTCCCTGCTGATGACCACTAAATAATTTATTCAGTCATCGTGAGCTTTCTAGGCGTGCCTCCTATGAAATTCAATGTCATAGAACTGTTAGAAAGAAAGCTGAACTCACATGGGAATGCAGTTGGGGCAAGGCACTTAGTATCATCATGTAACATGTGCTGTCAACAGTGTTCTTGAAATTTATTTAATGACCTATTTTTCAAAGTTAGCCCTTCCCTCGTACCTAAAGAATTACTTTGAAGACCTCCTGCTGTCAAGTTCATTCCGCTCCATAGCCACCTTTGAAAACAAGGCTTTCTATCCCCAGTGAGGGCTTCCATCTCCAGAGTCCACAGTGGCAGTGCGACTCAAGTCCATGGGGTTGTCATGAGACCAGCAGGACTTAATTCTACCTTTCGAATTTTCAAGATACAGCTTACTCACGGAATTATAAAACTAGTTCTCCTCTCTCCTTCTCACATTAAACTGTACACACAGCACAGAAATTGTCATTTACACGCAGAAGTCATGTAATGTCTCAAGTTTCCTTAAAAGGTTCCATAATGTAAATAAAACACAACCCAGGCACAAAAGCAAAATGAGAAGACTAAGACTGACAAAAAATATTATTATCAAGGCTACTAGAATAAATCTGATGGACAGTGCATTATGAGTAGTCAGTCATTGAAATACTTACACCGGGAGTTAAAAACAAATTCAAATGTTTATGAAGAAGAACTTGATTCTGTGGATTTCCTCGACAGAAATTCTGCAGGAATGTGTGGGCTAGATTCATTACTTCATTCATCTTTTCATCATTCTGTAAATTAAAAAATTCCACATAGTACAGAGAAACAAGTATTAAAAACTATAGCATTGATGTTATCCCCCAAATACACTCGTTGACAGTTTTCCCCATCTCTGAGGCCCTCTGTCTAAGCTCCACTTTTCCTGGGTCCATAGTTTCTCTCCCTCGCATCCCTTCCCTTCCCTGTTGCCCCTCTGTTTTCTGGCTCTGTGTCTCACCTTGGGCTTATTACTCTTTCTGTGCCTGCTCTGCTCCACTTGCCAATGCTCTCGATGGGACAGCTCAGTCTTTCAGATTGTCCACTATCTTTCTGCCTCTGGTTTGTAGCTGCTTCTTTCTCCCCTGCATTTGTTCCCACATCTCCTCCATCTTTTCTTCTCTCTGTCTCCCTCATTCTGTTTCTAAGCCATGTGTTTCTCTCTTTCACAGCGTTTCTATAGATCTGATTCCAATTTGTTTTTTCCTCCGTTTCCCCACTTCTCTAGACCCCTCTTTTCCTCTTACTTTCCCTCTCACTAGGCTACTAACCACAGGTCAGGATTTCAAATGCACCAACTGCTCCACAGGAAAAAGATGAGGCTTTCTTCCCTGTAAAGAATTACGGTCTTGGAAAGGCACTGGGGCAGTTGGACCATGTCCTGCAGGATCACGGTAAGTCAGAATCGGATCCGTGGCAATGAGTTTGGTTTTGGGGGTGTCACTGTTGTCTCAACATTGACTCTTTTAGCTGGTCCTTTCTACACTTTCCTCCACCCACGTTTCCTCTCTCTTGGGCCTGGACAATTCTCTTTCTGTGCATTTCTCACTTTATCTCGAGTCCCTCACAATATCCCAGCCTCTCTTCTCGCTGTTTAGTTTGTCTCTCCTTCCCTTATTGCTTTCCTTTCCTCTTCGCTTTTCCATCTTTTGCTTTATCCTCCATATCGCCATCCGCCCCCTTCTTTCTTAGAATATGTCTCTGAGGGTGCATTCTTTATTCAGTCATTTTCCAGAGTTCTATAATCAGCTACTGTCATTTTCCCCCACATAAACCAAAAAAACATTTGGGAATATCAATAGGAAATTTAAGCCTCAAAATTCCCCAATAATACAAAGCTCTCCTACAAAAGTGGTCATTGCCAATGTCACTGGAACCACCTACAGGTTTTTGAGTCATTGAGAGACCCATTTACACTGGAGTCATTGCCACGGGAAAAAGTGAACTCATCTTCTGAATTTGAAACAAGTTAATTATTGTAGATGAATTTAAAGTTTTCCTTATTTTTCCTCTGGGTCTTACATTGTAAAATTTATGTCACCTTCAGCTATGCAAAGAGCCTAAGTCATCAATGGACCCATTTTCTCATATTTACAATATAATTTCTTATCTATGCTAGTAAAATGTTTTAAAACTCTATTCCAGCTTAAAAACTAAGAACACAAAATTATTGCCAAATCCACTAACCCTTTCATTCACTTGTTTAATGCAAGATAGGCAAAAGACAAAGTGAATTCAGTCACCTCAAAATTCTATTCTCAGTGACAACTGGTCAGTTCTATTACATCCAGTATTTGTTTGAAATATTCATCCAATTCCGTTTCTATTTTGAAAAATCTAGTTACCAACAATGAGCAAACCTATAAAAGCAAACTTGGTAGAAAAGAAGTAGAACAGCAATTAAAGAATTAATTGTATCACCAATACTCAAATTAAAATATCAGTGGTAAAACTATTAGGGTCATAAATTTTGGGGAGTTTTTTGTTGCTGTTTTGGGGCGGGGGGGGGCGCGCATCATTGCCCTCTGGTAGTCGTGGGAGCTATCTGCTGGATTTGAACCGCCAAGCCCTTGAGCTGCAGTCCCACACTCAACCACTTACGCCACCGGGGCTCAGCCCTAGGGTCATAAGTTTTTAAAAACCAAACCTTGTTGTCAACTCAATCCCAATGGCGACAATGCTATGTGTTACACAGCAGTATTTCCCCATGGGGTTTTATGAGCTGAGGTCTTTGTGGAAGGAGATCAGGGGTCATTTTTCCATGGCACCACTGCCTGGATTCAAACCATCAACCTTTCCATTTGCAGTCAAAAACAAATGGTTTGCACCACCCACAGACCTTATGGGTATACATATTTAAAAATAGCTCAACTGATTCCTGGGTTGCACAAAGAGTTAATCACTTGACAACGGTTGGTGGTTCAGACCCAGCCAGAGGTTCCTCAGTAGACAGGCCTGGAGATTGATTTCCAAAATATTACAGCTTTAAAAACTCTGCAGAACATTACTATTCTGCGCACACAGTTACATGGCACAGGATCAACTCACAGCAACTAAGAACATGTTGAAGGTAGTTCAGCACAAGGAGAAAAATCCCATGAGAGAAGAGACATTGGCATGCATGCTGGAGCACAGGAGACAGGAAGGGACACTGGCACTAGGGGGTGTCAGGGCCTGAATGGAATGCAAAGGTCCTTGGCAGGGAGTGATGCGCAGTACAAGCGATGGAGAATAGCAATCCATAGGGCAGTGGTCAAAGAATTAAGTATATTGAAGATAATGAAAGGGCAGGTTCCCCACTGTCAGAGAATGGAGAACAATACAGAAAAGGAGAAACTAAAATAAGCTCAAAGTGGTGGAATCCAAAGCATCAGAATGAACTCATGGTTTTCAAAGACACAGATATGAAATTCAGTGTAAGTGTTTTGTGTGCCTATGTTTGTGCATGAATGTGAACATATACATACACATTCATATATTACCTAGCTGTGTACATTTAAAGGACATGACCGTAGCAAGACCCCAACAGCAAGATTCACACATAGTGCTCAGAGCTTTGCTTCTAACTGCCATTCTCCACCAGAAACAACTGAAATTCCTTAAAGACAGTGTGGACTTCAGAGTGGCCACAGGGACGACACGTGATATTTCCTTGTGGCAGAAAGCCAGGAGGTTCTCAAAGAATGATAGGGATATGGCTGCACTGGCTTCATGTGAGACTCAAAATAAATCATGGCAGGAATTGATCACTAATTGTTGTTAAAATGATACATCATAATGCTAAAGATAATGAATGAATAGAAATTTGCCATGGCATTATTCAATTAATTTCAAAGTACCCCTCCACAAAACACTTAGAAATTACAAAAGATTAAAGTTAATCAGTTAAGGATTGAATTGTGTCGTATTTTCTAACTCCTAAGCCTTTGAAGGGTGGTTATGAGTCACGTGGGAACAGAGTTTTCTTTGTTCAAAGGCAACATCAATAGGAGTGGTTTAAGCAATCAGGTTTGAGATATAAACAGAGTAGATGAGATGAGAAGCAAGAAAAAGATGGGACATAATGGGTACTAAACCTTGTGAAGATGACCCTAAAACAAACCCTCAGAAGAAACAAGAACCTTCCTCCAGAGACAACAATGTACCCTGTGTCGGTCATGTGCTTATGTCAATTTCATGATTGAGATGTAGGGGTGGAGTCTAGCCTGTTAATCTGGAGATAGCCATTGAGTAGTCAATGAGGCCTCTGTGAGGGCATGGCTTTCTCCTGAGACTTCTGGGAAATCTTGTGATATTTCCCTCGTGGAGATGAGAAGCTATCTCCCCAGTTGTTGGGAGTTAGTCTCAGAGACAACAAACTACAGACAAGATGGCAGTGTCCCAGGAACTGGAAGAGGCGGAGGAGAAGCCACACGGCCTTACCCTGATGGAACCAGACCTCTGAAGCTTGTGAAGCCACATGGAGACCCCTGCCAGCGCTGAGTTGCCTCTGCCACCACTGGATGTTGTTGATGGACCCTGAGCCCTGGAAGCAACTAGCCGTGGAGAGACCCCTGCCAGCGCCAGAATTCTGTACCCACTGATCTGTGACTTCGTGAGTCGGAAAGAGACGCTATAGAGTGGGATGGGGCATATGGGCTAATATCGTACTTATGACTTTGAATTGGACTGGGTTGGGATGCTTTCTTAGTGTCCTATTCCTCTTGTATATAAATCATACCCTTATATCCATATGTGAGTCTATGTATTTGTTTCTCTAGTCTACCCAGACTGACACATACCCTAAATTCGGACTTCTAACTGCTTGATGGTGAGAAAAATAAGCTAAGTTTGTTAGTGGTGCTGTGTTTGTTAGAAATACTCGTGGTATTTCAGTCATAGCGGCACTAGATAAGTAGGACCATCAGTCAGGGGCCACATTGGAGAACGTACAATCACTCCCATTCCCGTCAAAAATGCATCACTGAATTTAATCACCAAGAAGCATCAGACTACCCAAACTGAGCGACATCCTTCCACGTAACTGAGCCAGCCATCAAGTCTCAGTGTCATGAGAGAGCCACAGCACAAACATTTAAACAGATGTGACCAAAGACAGAGCAAAGGATTCTTGCCGTCCTGTGAGGCCCTGTTGGCAGGGCAGGAGATACATGAGCGAAGTCTGAGGATGAAGTGGCAGTAAAGAATCATGCTTCTTCCTGACCTGGAAAACTATAGCGTGTTTATGCAAAAGCGTGTCCTAGCTGTAGAAAATACACACACACCAAAGGGGCTGAGGGTGTGACATTCACCGGGCTACTTTTTCTCCAAGAAGATACATAAATAAAACCCATTGCCATGATTTGATGTCAGTGCCAAGCAAACCGAGGCCGGGGGAACGCCCTATGTGAGATTGCGAGACTGACTGTTTACAGGAGTAGCTGGTGGTTTCCATCTGAGAACCTGGCGAGTCACACGCCCACAGTTCGGGAAGGAAACCCTTGTAGAACTCCCTCTCCATCTGACATGCGACCCAAAGGAGGAGGAACTGAGCACTCACCTTTTCGTAGGGAATCTGCAGAAGGTCCAGCACCACCGAGTGTGCGCCCATGTTTTTCAGTAACCGCTGGTGCTGATTCCGGCACTTTTTATTCTGCACACAGAGTTTACTCAGCCGAATCAAAATCTTAAAGGGAGGGGCGGAAGCATTGGAGAGAGCAATGTTAGTGCAATGCATACACGAAAACTATTGTCGGACGAAGAAAAACCCAAGTAGAAATATTGCTCATCAGCTGACCTCTCTGACGATGCGGTAGTTGTTGCTCTTGTTGCTGTCAATCTGAGGCTTTTTTGTTCCGTCTTGCACTGGACTTAAAATGTTGGATTCCTAAAACAAAGACAAATATGTCTTTCTAGAACGTGTGCACAGATCTGCGATAAATTTATTCTTCGGCGTAAATGGTCCCTTGTACTTGGCGTGCCATTAAAAAGTACCCTGTCTGGTGTCTAACAAACGACCATTGAGCTGTGGAGTTGCAGAGGGGATCATCAGTGCTCAGAGCCCCTCCAAACTCAAACAACCTCAGGGCCGTGGAGTTGACGCGGACTCACTGTGCCCCTACAGGGCAAGGTGGAACGCCCCCCCTGTGAGTGTTCAAGACTCGTTCCAGGAGTAGAAAGTCTCATCTCTCACCTGAGGAGACCCTGGTGGCTTCAAACCGTTGCCACTGCAGCTAACAGCCCCACGCATAAGCCCGACACCACCAGGGCTCAGAACCACGGGTGGACGTGGTCTCCTGGCGTCCTCTTCGCTTTCATCCTTCTGGCACCTAGCACCACGGGCTCCTTATGCTGCGGCGGATGCGTTCCAACCACTAGCCTTTTGGTCAGCAGCCAAGTGCTTAATCCATGTACCACCAGGGCCCCTTGCAAATGACCACTAGCTAATAACAATTCACATGAGGAATGGCTTTACTAACGATAAATGACGTGGATTTAAAAGAAAGCCTTACACAGAACGCGATCTGCATTTCTTTATTCTATCTACATCAAAGATACCATAGATTTCTACTTCCTACATAGGAAGGGATAGTAAAAAGACAAGGTATGAAAGGTAAAATGTTATCATAAGGGATGAAATGTAGGGAAAGAAAACCAGGTGAAACAGCATGCAACAGCTGAACATATTTCAAGGAAAGGAAGAAGAGCCTTAACCCAGGGCTACTCTGTCAGGGGACTGTGACAGCCTAAAGAGCCACAACTTGGGGCCCTCTTGGCGTGCACAAAGCTGATAAAATGGAAAAAATATAAAAATAAAACTTAAATAAAAATAATCCTTTTGAAACAAAATATGTGTGAACTGCTGAATAGAACACATTTGTGCAGAAAGCCTCTATGACAAGCTGTTAAATCATAATAACCCTTTAAATTATTGAATAAATTAATAAAGCTTAGTGAGATTACCTGAGGCCCTTTATATAACAGTAACAATCATATTCTATAGCAGCAACAAAGACAAATAAAAAGATCATATATTTAAATATATACTAGTGGAGGCACCATATGAAAATAAAACATCATCAAGAAATAACTGAATACATGAACATTTATGAAAAGGTAGTGACTGTCTGGCAGTAGTCTATGATGAACGGATCTTAAAATAAATAAAAGGCATGTCTCTTCCCACCAGAAAACTGCAGTCTAATTGGTAAAAACAAAAATAAGGATGGAAATTGAGCAGAGGTAACGAGTCAGAGACAGGGAGCAGCCAAAACTATAAACAGCATTGTGAAGACGGTCAAGGTGAAGCCAACGTCTTAAAAGATAAAAACTAGTGAAGTATAAGAAAGGTACGAATGGACAAAGAAAGACTGGTAAGGTCAAGAAGTCACTTAAGCCAAGATTCCTGCAGCAAAAACAAATAAGTATATTAAAATAAGCAAAAAACTGGATGAACAGATTGTGTAGCGAGAGAGTGGGAAATAGGGGAGGGAGAGGTCTGATTACTTCCCTCGTTTAAAATATGGACAAATTGAATTTGGGATGCATGACATTCTAAATTTCTGACTAGATCAGTGTTGGGTTTTTAGAGTTAGGGAGTACCCAAGGCTTAGTTCAGGAATTTAAAAGATGCAGGAATCCAATCAATATAGTTTCATTTGTGTAAGTTATATTTCCTATTGAACTCCAGGCCAAATCACAAAAGTAAAGCAATCCACATGGGGTAGGGAGATAAAAGACATATGCTTTTCTATCTAGTCAAACAATTCTGATAAAAGATTCCAAAGCCAAAGGGTGGCCAGAAGCCACTCCTGAGCATTTAGGCATCACTACTCATCTATACACTCTGCATTTCTCCTTGTTGCTCTCCATATATATTGTGCTGCCTGAGGCTCCCAGTCTGAAGGTCATTACAGCAGGTCACCCCCTTTCACATCTTACTGAACAAAAGAAATCTCTCCACAAAACACTATCATTTCCTTTTCTTCTAAAAACACCCGGCATCATACACAAATTTCTGTATCATCCCTCTGGTCTCAGAGGAAAAAATTTTTCTTCTTTCTAAAGTGAGATTTTCAATAGAAGTGATTGTGCTGGTATATATGCAACGCTTTTCAAAAGTGATTTAAATATGGAATGTATGATATGCAATAACTATGTCAAGAAAGCTAGAAAGAAAGAAAGAAAGAAAGAAAGAAAGAAAGAAAGAAAGAAAGAAAGAAAGAAAGCTAGAAACCAAACTTGAAAAAGGAAGAGTTATTGATTGGGGGCATTGAGTTTATGTTAATGATGGATAAATAATTTAGAAAAGGATATCAATAATGGCTGTAAACACAAAGAATATAATCAATGGTAATGAATTTATACATGTAGAAGTTGTTGAATTGGAGAATGTGTTGCTGTGTATATTTTTGCCAGAATTTTTCTAAATTACATGAATAACAATGAGTACAAGGAAGAAAATTTTCTAGATTTAATTGTGGTGGTAATTGTACAACTCTTCTTGATATGATTGAATTGTATGATATGTGTATGGCATCCAATAAAACTTCTTTTAAAAGTTTTGAGAGCTCCAGCACCCTTTATCCAAACAATAAGTCAGATTTCCTTTATGATTTTGAGTGTATTCCACATTTTTATGATTTTGAGTGTGTTCCACACTTTTATGATTTTGAGTGTGTTCCAATTTTATTTAGGACCTTCTAATGTGATCCTTTTCAGAGCAGCTGCTATGATATTTCATTAAAGGCATTTTCTTGGTGTGTTAGTAAAGATAGCATCTTCCCAGGTTCCATCAACCTTTCTGTCCATGTTGGCTCCCTCACTGAATAAAAATGGGAACTGGAAGGCTGAGCCCCGGTGGTGTAGTGGTTGTGCGCGGGACTGTGGCCCCCTGGGTTGGAGGTTCAAATCCAGCAGCAAGGCTACCCCCACCACCTACCCCCACCTACCCCCACCACCAGAGGGCAGTGAGGCCAAAAAAAAAAGGGGGGGGGGACTGGAAAAGGAATGGGATATAGTCATTGAGGTAGTTAAAGTTTATTGTTCCAACCTGGCCAATAAACACGTGGGGTTAATTGAAAGGTGGGCAGATAAATGGCCCAGTGAGCCTCACCTTTCTAGTTCTCGGGTCTCTTGCTTTGTGATGGTCAGACCCGGGTGCAGCTGCCTTAGCCAGTTCCCTGCTTCAGCTGGCAAGGCTCACTTCCTGCGAGATATCCCTGAGGACAAGCCACATGGACCTACCCTGATGAAGCCCTGGGTGCTGGAGCAGCTGTGTGAAGACCCCTGCCAGTGCTCATACACCTACTTGTTCACTGATTTGGCTTTCCTCCTGCAGTCAGCATCATTGCAGGTGTTTTGTGAGATGAATGAGGGCTTTGTGGATTGGTGTTAGACATACGGGCTTGGACTTGTGGACTTGGGCAGCAATGGGTCGGGAGATTTTCTTGATGTGCACTTGCCATTTATATAAAACTCTCTCTTTTATATATGAGTTTCTTTGGATTTGTTGTTCAAATGTACCTAAACTAACACCGTCACTGAAAGTATTCAAACTACTACTAAGTTAAGTTAGAGTTGTGTCACCTAGCTGTTGTAATAAATACTTAGAAGTACATGAACAAAGTCCAGTGACCACCACGGGTAAATAAAAAAGAAATAATAGGAGGTATTGTCTGAAAAGTACTAAATGTAGTGGTAGTTCCTAAAAAGCTATATAATAAAATTTTAATTTTTATATATTAAAAATTTAAATTTATATATGATTTAGATCATATACACATGTATGTATATACAAGGGGGTACCCCCAGAGAAAACAGATTTTTTCCCCAAAGCTATTTGTCAAATCTGTGACTCTATTCTTGGAAACATTTTTCAAACTCATTTGTTTGGATGGCTGACAGCCCCTCCGTCAGTTATTTTTTCATCTTCTTCTTCTTCACCTTCTTCTTTGTTGTCAAATCACTGTCCTTTCATCTCCCTCTTCATGTGTGGAAATAAAAAGAAGTTGCACAGAGTGAGGTCCGATGAGTAAGGTGCATGGAGCAAGAGAGACATGGCGTTTTTTATGCCCCAAACTTGAGCACTGAGAGCAGGTGCACTGCAGTGTTTTGGGCCCAAACTTACGCACTTGCACTAGCAGGTGCATTGTAGTGGTTGCAAGACCAGTCCTCCATCTGGCACAAATCAGACCTTGTCTGTCACATACTGTTTCATTATCTTTTCAGAACCTCTAAATAGAAGACTTGATTAATAGACTTGGTGGAACAAATTCCAAATGCACTACAAATTAATATTCTTATCCACTCAGGAACTTCAGACAATCAGAAGGAGGTTTGTCATCAGTTGAAATGCCACCTTTTTTAAAACAAGAAAACCATGCCTACACTTGTTTTTCCCATACTGCTGTCCTTGTAAGCTGTATTCAATGTTACAACAGTTTCTGCGGCATTTTTCCTGAGTAGAAAACAAAAATTCACAGCCTCACACTACTCTCTTAAATCAACCATCTCTCTCTCCTCTCTCTCTCTCTCTCTCTCTCTCTCTCTCTCTCTCTCTCTCTCTCCACTCACCACTGGGTGCACTAACTCATAGTGAGTTGCTAGATGCGGGGGAAATGCTGTATACTATGAAAGCTCCACCCAACGGAGCTTCTATCCTGCTTTTGAGGGGTACTCCCTCTTATGCATACATATATAGAAAATGATCACAGAGTAAGAGAGAGACAGAGAGTCACTGTGGCTCAGATGAAGGGAAACTGTTGAGACAAAAAGAGCTTGACAGCCAGAAAATTTGATAAATTCAGTTTGCGTTTAATGGCACAATTTATCAATGGGAAGCATATATAGCTAAAGCTATAAATAGAATTAATTTTTCTCTGCTCACAAAGGTAGAAGATGAGATTTTTTTTTTAAGGCTAAACTAACTTTTTTCAGGAAATAGTAAAGAAAATCACGTTTGTGCCAGAAATGAGTACTACAATAATACCACATAGAAAGATGGACAACGATCCCATGGTAGAAAGACATCTCTGAGACACTTCAACTTTTAGGAAAGCAGATAGAAGTACAAAGTTTTGACAGACACACTTGTCTATTTTTCAAACCGTGACCTGAAGAAAAAGCAACTGTCTTGTTTTAAGAAAAGTAATCGCCAGCAAGATGTATGATATTGTAAAAAGTTATGCTCTTCACATCAGCCCAGGGGATGATGCAGGCAATTTTAAACTACATAAGTACAGGAATTATGAAGAATAATGATTTTAATTTTAAAATGCCAGCAGTCACCACAAGGAAACACCACTGGGGACTTCAATAAATAACCCCTTTTAATTTCAGGAGATAATTCAAAGTAATTAAACTAAACAAAAGTATTAACCCACAGAAGTCCAGGTGATTCCAAAGCAGTGATCCGAGAATTTAAGAAGTATGTAAACATTGTAAATATGGAGAGGTTGTACTCTCTTATTTTGATGCCAGAATGCTCCAAGTAAAAGTACTGAAAGATAGTTTCTCCAGAAAGTGTACATTAACTGTATTCCATATATCCTATACAACTTTGATACTAGTTCAATGGGCAGATCTACAAAGTCCTCGATTTACTGTAATGAAAAAAATACAAAATGTACAAATTTACCATATATTAGTAAAATACAAAATGTACGGGTGTGACCTATGCTGTCCCAGACTTATGGATTACATGTGGAAGTGCATATGCAAAACTGAGAACAGTGTCGTGCTTACAGTCGATAGACAAATAACATGATAATAGGAGGCAAGAATCTGGCCCTCCAAAAGTGCATGTGCTTTATGGTAATTGCTTGCTATCATCTGGAAACATCTGAATCTCTTTCCTCTAATGGAATATGGGAAGCAGCTTAGTTAAGTGATTCTACAGAGATCGCTAGATTGTAATTGCATGGCAAGTACCATAATTAACATAAAGAAGCACAGATTCAAAAACAAGATAACAAGAACAGTCCAGGAATTGGATAGGCAGCAGACTTCTAGGCAGAGGCTCAAAGAAAGAATATCTAAACACATATTGATTCTGAATATACTTTCTTCTTTTTTTGTATTAGGCCAAGAAACTGTACAATAGTGTCAAAAGCAAAAATTATAAAAGAAAGCAATATTTCATTAACTATATGGTGATCTAATTAATGGGGATCGGCTCCATAATTTTTGCAAAGCAACCATGCTTTTAAAATAGAACATTCCAAATCCTACAGTGCAGAGCTGCCCACATCTGCAGCTGCATGATTAAAATAGTGTAGTGCATGTCTTCCATTTATCTCCACCCCACTAAACTTAAAAGAGGTCCTGCCTCAACAAAACTGCCAAGTCAGCAAAGCTGCAAAACCTTCTGCTCTCCATCTGTATTCTCAGGCATCCCGTCCTATAACCCAACCAATATTATCATTTACGCCACTGTACTGTAGATACCAACACTTTCCTTCTCTTTTCCTCGTCTTCCTTGAAAACATAGGGCAAAATGTTAAAATGACTAATGTGCAGTCATTTATCATATTTATTCAATTAACACATCCATGTTAACAATGTGTTCCTGCACATAATACCCCAAGTCCTCGTAAGAAACTAAAGTGTAAGAAGATTGCATTTTTGCAAAACTGTATAAGCATGCATTGTGTAATAATATTGTACATTTGACTAATCAATAAAAAGATAACAATTTAAGGGAAGCTCTTCATAATAAGTGTTACCTTGTTCAGACAACTGATGAAAGTCACTCTATGAGATAGGAAATATTTATTGTTTTGTCTGTCAATAAATACCATTTATGTCCAGTCATTCCCCAGGATATCTAGGGTGCTTCAAAGCCCCTAAAATCAGTCTACATCTATTTGCCTGACATCACATATGAAGCTAATTTTCATTCCCACGGTGTCATACTTGGCAGCCGTTTCTGTCCCCCTAGCAGACACCTAGGGCTTCATGAAGACCTGGATCATGATCCACAATGGTTAAGAAGCTGGATCCTCATCACAGGCTACTGCCCTCCAGACTTTCCTTCAACTCAGACCCGAATCTCCTCTCTTCTAGTGAACAAATATATATTCCTTACATTATCCCAAACCTTATTTCCTTCCCACCACTCTCCATGTAAAAACAACATTGACATTTTCAGATTCACTTGATATTTATTTTGGTTAATATTGATGATGTTAAATCTAATGTGCTAGAAACTATCCAATGTCCCAGGACGCACTACAAATCTCCTTTACTATTTGTAAATAGTCAATAGTATTTGATCTCTGATGAATACAAAAATGAAAAGTGTGTGTTCTTGTCGTGCATCCTCTTTGTTTAGACTCTAAACAGTGGATCTCAACCTTGCTAATGCCGCAACCCTTTCATATAGTTCCTCATGTTGTGTTGACCCCCCAACCATAAAATTATTTCCATTGCTACATCATAACTGTAACTTTGCTACTGTTATGAATTGGGTGACCCCTGCTAAAGGGTCGTTTGGTGTAGAGAGACACTAGAAAAAGTGGGTCTGCCCTGATGACAGTTGTCCATAGTAAAATAAAAAGAATGCAGCAGAATCTATCATTGTACAACTCTGGGTGTCAGAAATTTTCTAATGCAACTAAAAAAGTCAATGGCCATCAAGTAACTTCCAACTCTGGGGCCCTCATGTGTGTTCCAGTAGGGCGATGTTGCACAGGGTTGAAATGCTCTCTGGTATTACACAGGGAGCCCTGGTGCTCTGGTGGTTACTCATTGGGCTGCTGGCCACAAGGTCTGCATTTGGAAAGCACCAGCCACTTTCCACTGCTTTAAAAAGGTTACAGTCTTGCAAATCCACAAGGCCAGTTCTACCCTGCCCTGTAGGGTCACTGGGAATTGGAATTAACTCTGTGGCAGTGAGTAAGAGTCGAGTGCTACAGAAAGTTTAGAAAAGATAACTCTTTAGTCAGTCAAAAGAGGAACAAAATACAGTACATGATATAAAAAAGAGTAATATTAGAGATCCCTGAAAGCAGGGAAGGGGAAGCTTTTTTCTACCAAGGGTCATTTGGATATCGATAACTTAATTTGCTGACCATACAAAATTAACAACTTAAAACTCAGCATGCAATGAACTGACTCCTAATGTGATGGCTGGAACTCCTCTTTAGTGACGCTACCCGGTATTGATAATTTCTCGGACCTTATATGGCCTGTGTAAGTGACATATCCCATCTCAGCCCTAGAAGAGATGTCTGATATCTGATATAGTATGTGAAGAAAACTTTGTTCACTGGCACTGAATGATACTAACTCATAGCAACTCTTTTTTGGGGGGGTGGGGGGGCATCACTGCCTTCTGGTAGGAGTGGGAGGCCCAGCCTTGCTCCTGAAGAGCTGCTGCTGGATTTGAACTGTTACGCCACCAGAGTTCAGCCCCCATAGCAACTCTTTAGGATAGGATAAAACTGCCCCTGTAGGTTTCCAAGAGTATAAAATTTACTGGAGTAGAAAGCTTTACTCTTAAAGAGTGACTGGTAGTTTCAAACTGCTGACCTTGTGGTTAACAGATCGATGTATAACCCATGACACCACTATGGCTGAAATTTCTGCCAAGTTCAATAGTCAGTTTATTCCAACACCCTTGATGTGGCTCTAGGAAGACTGATGCATGGCATATGTGATAAGGTTGACTCATAACCTCTTTTAAGTGCATTTTTTACTAAGCATTCATGACATGTGGCTATGCCTGCTCCGATGACACAGGTACACCCTCATTGAATAAAATCAACTTCTCTTATTTTCACTGTAAACCGCTCCGCGGGAAAAAAACAATATCAAAACATACAGCCTTCATGGACAACCTCTATTAGCTGAAGAACCAACAACCAGCAAAAAAATAATAAGATAATGATGGTCCTTTCCAGCACAGAGGGAAATACTAAGTTTATGAGAAAATCACATGAATTTTAAAGTAAGCTAGAAGATAAAGGGTTAAAAAAACTATAAAGTGGGAGTCCTTCAAAGAAGCAAATTCAGAGGTATACGCATGACTTTTGAGCAACTGCAATACAGTAAAATGGAATGAGGAGGTATAAAAGTTTCCTTTACCAGAAAGCAAAAATTAATTTTCAGGTGTGCTGCATGTGAAATGGTTCATCACATGTCACGCGTATGTAATAAAGGAGCCCAGGCGGCACCAGGAAGAGCTCTCGGCTGGGAACTCTCTGGGGACAGCTCTACTCAGTCTTCCTCGGTCTCAGTGTGTACGCATGCTGGGTCAGTCCGGGTAGACTAGAGGGACAAACTTCATAGACACGCATATAGCTATAAGGAAAAGGTTTATATACAAGAGGAACAGGACATTGAGCCCAGTCCAGTTCAAAGTCTTAAGTCCAATATTAACCCATATGCCTGAAATCAGTCTATAAATTCTCCTTCCGACTCACGAAGTAACAAGTCAGTGGGTGCAGAGTCCCGGCGCTAGCAGAGATCTCCCCACGGCTCCTCCCTTCCAGGGCTCAGGGTCCATCAACAGAAGAAGTAACTCATCGCTGGCAGAGGTCTCCATGTGGCCGCCCCAGCTTCCGAGGTCTGGTTCTATCAGGGCCAAGTTGTGTGGTCTCTCCAGCTACTCGGACACTGCCATCTTGTCTTGTCCGTAATTCATCACCTCTGACACTAACCCCCAACAACTGGGGAAGATAGCTTCTCATCTTCACGAGGGAAATATCATGAGATTTACCAGAAGTTTCAGGAGAAAGCCATGCCCACACAGAGGCCTCATTGGCTGCTCAATGGCTATCTCCAGATTAACATACCAGACTCCACCCCTACATCTCAATCATGAAATTAACATAAGCACATGACCGCCACAGGTGCGTTCAATAACAAGGAGATTGCTTTTCAATATTTTGGCTGAGGCCTGTTTTTTGGCATATGCAACAATGACCACTGGCATCGTTAACTAGATAGAAAAGCCATGGCTATGCAGCATGAGCTAAACAAGGAGGATAAGGGCACAATAAAGACTAGGGCGAAATAGAAAATGAGGGCCATAATCCATGTTCCAAAAAAGAGAAAAACTTTCAAAAACAAATGGATAAAAGTTCTGTGTGCTCCTATCACTGTATCCCCCAGTGCTCAGGTCCAGTAGACAGATTCCATCTACAACACAAGGAAGTTTCTGTGCCGGGCAAAGGCATCAGGCATTCTAACAGCATTATCAAAAGTCAGGTTGTCAATAACAAGTTTTGCTGAAAAAAACAAGTTTATGTAGAACTATTTTCCCACTGTGCAAAATCAAAGTATCAACACTTGGGAGAGCACACTTTACTTCAAGACATTCATCTGGAATGAGCTGCCCCGCGCTGCTTGCTCCATCAAAGGAATGAGATCAGAAAGGGCAGGCAGAAAATGATAAACAGTGTTTGTTTTTAAAGAGCAAAGGATATGTAGGTTGTAGAAAACCCATCAGGAAGGGTAGACCTAGGAAGAAGTAGAGAAAAAGAAAATTTCGGAGGTAGAGACAGAGGAGAAGGCAGGCCAGGAAGAAAGGCTTACAAGAGCTCTGGGGGCATTGTAGTTAGGCAATAGGCAAGGTTTGAGGTTCACAATGCCACCTGCCACTTCTTGGGATAAAAGATAAGCAAATTCAGAGGTATACATTTAAGCATCTGCAATAGAGTCAAATGGAATGAGAGGTATAAAAGTCTCATTTTTGGAAAGATATATAAGCTCCAATAAAGATAAGCCCCAGAAACCCTACATGGGGTCACTATGAGTCAGATAAACAAACCTGGTAGCAAAGTGGTTATACTTCAAGCTGCTAACGGAAAGATCAAGAGTTCAAAAGCACCATCTGCTCTGAGGGAGAAAAGTGGGGCTTTCTAGTCTCCTATAGAGTTTCCATTTCAGAAACTCATATGGGAAGTTCTACCCTGACCTATAGGGTCACTGCAAAGCAGCATGGACTCAAAGGCAGTGAGATTGAGGGGTTTTTTTTGTATGGGTCAGAATCAACTTGATGGCTATGGGTTTGGTATTTTGAGTTGGCTTAAAAACAAAACTCAAATACCTAGGAGAAAACGACTCATAAGACAACCAAAAAGTCGACAATACCAAGATTACATCATTCCAAATGAAAAGCAAACAATTGAGAAATTTTCTGGAAGGACTTCTAAATAGAACTGCTTACAAGAGTTCTACAGATAAAGTGAGAAACGGGCTCTCTCTCATGCCCCATAGACTCCTCTGTGCTTTCCACCTGTCCTGCAACAGTGTGCAGGATGAATTCTAGCAGCATTCACTCTGGGACAAGAAGGGGCCAAAATGACAAGACAAAGCCTGGGTTCCTGTCCTCCTATTCTCCCAATGACAGGAGTCGGAGTACTCTGCTGGCCATTAATCTGAGTTTAGATTGAGGCAAAATCCCCCCTGAAGTAAATTCTTTTCGGGCAAGATTGAAAATGAGCTTATCCATGAACAAATACAGACTGCTTAGACACTAGACAATTAGGATTCTAAGGGCTTGCTGTTTACTGGAATTGTTTAGGAATCCTAGCTTGAGGGCCCATAATAATTAGGCTCCTGCTGTGGGAAAGAGACCATGGATCCCCTGAGAGGCTGAGGTAGGGAGCAGTCTTTGGAGGAAGAGACCACTCCCAGACCCAGTCAGCTAGTTGTCTAGGCAACGCAGAGTAACCACTAGGGACATTTTCAGTTAATTCTCTCTCTTACATCACACACTTATTAAAAGACAAAATACCATGGGATAAAAATCGGAATATATGAATCCAGAATAGATGGAATATGAAAAAGAACCAATTAGCAAAACATAGACTTTAGAGTTAAAAAATTTTTTGATGGTTTAAACATTAGATTTTGGACTCTTCAGAGAATACGTACTTACTTGAAAAAATTGTACCGCATGGAAGTGGGTCTATAAATACAAACACAGGTACAGATGCTGACACAGAGAAGAGATATGAAAGTGAAATCATTGCAAATTCAATATTGCAAGACATTTTCAAGACAATAAAATGATAATAAAATAATTTCTGTAAGAAATACTGCTATGGCCAAGGGACCAGCTTCCCAAACCTTAATGTAGTGGTAACTTGCTGCGATCAAGGCAATTCTGACTCGCAGCAATCCGACAGTTTACAAGCCTGTATGTCCATTTTTATGGGAACTGGCAGCTTCACCTTTTCTTCATCAGAACAGCTGGTGTGTTTGAACCCCTGACCCTGCAGTTAGCAGTTGAACACTAACCGAACAGCACCTCCAAGATAATGACATAACCCACTCAGCTATGGTTCCCTGAGTTAATCTCAACTTCTTATATTGAGAATTCAACAAACTGAATGTGATGAGTTGCTCCCGGTGTTTCTGGTATGGAAAACTTGCTATACTATAGCCTTGAAATTATCATAAATTGTGCTACTTATTTTTAAAATATACAATAGCTAAAAAAAGTTCGTAGGAATTTATTGAATGAGCCTTTTCCTCACTATTTTTTTCCTCATTACTTTTAAGAGATCAATACAGCACTGAAATAATTTTGAACCACACGCTGGAATCATCAGCTAGTATTAGTAGATGACTGTCATTCCACATATATAATCCAAAGACTATAAAGAAGCTGTCATCATCAACAACAAATTACCTTAATATATTAAAAGCATTCTTTATTGCTAAAAAGAAGAATCACATTTGTTATCTGATCCTCTGCTATCTACCCAGACACAAAATTAGCCCATTATGAGCTACTGTAAAACAATGCCAGTAGTCTGTTTAGAGTCTTTGTAAAGATTTACTGAACAACAAAGGATTATCATTTGTTTGGGCCTGCTGGAGTGCAGGCTGCCTGCTACTGCTGTTTCCGTTGATGCTGAGATATATTTCATCCTGTTTACCATAAAGTGTCACTCTCAGTGGCTGCTGGTTCATTGCATAATGTAGATTGTTAGGCTGTTTGCGAGTTAGAAACTTTGTAGTTGCTCACAAGTTTTTTTTCCCCTCCTCTATTAATCCATTATAAACATCCCGTTCTCCTAACTTTTCTGACTGCCTATCTGTGTAGATTTCTACTGCCATCTTCCTAATTCATGTTTTAGTCACCTCACATGGAATTTCAACAACAGACTCCTAATTATTCCTTCATCCTTACCCTCTTGTTCTACTCCATCCTGAATTCCATAAGACTAAATTTTCCAAAATCATATACTCTCTTCCTTACCCCCAACTTATCAAGACTCTCAATTCCTATCATTACAAAGGACACACTGCTGTATGTTGAGTGTCGAATGTTGACTCTCTAGATATTCTGCTTGACTGCACCGTTGTTGTGCTGTTAGACATCATCCATTCGAGACTGACCTCCAGCGACCCGACACACACAGAACAAACTATTGCTTGACTCTGTGCTTACTACATCAGCTAACTAAACCCTCCCACTGCTTGCAAACATCAGCTAACTAAACCCTCCCACTGCTTGCAAACAGACCTCATGAATGGATCCTTCTCCAGCATCTCTGGCCCATTCCGCTCTCTTCCTTCCCTGGACCACACGCTCCATGACCAAAAGTGATGGATAAAATATTTTAAATAGTAAATACTAGGAAATAAATGGAGGCCAGAAACTTTGAAATTACATAAAACTTTCAGAGCGGTAATAAAATGCTGGACTCATTGAATGTGGAAGAATTAGTTCATTTCAGATACATCTAGAACCTAAGTTTTAATATGTGTCACAGACATATGAAGGACCTCCCACAAATTCATAGAAAAATTTAGTTAAGAATGAAGTTGCTATAGAAAATGTTTAGAACTCCCACATATTTACATACACACAGCAGACAGAAAACAAAATCTGGCAAGGGCTGGATCAAGGGTGATGTAACTGAGAGGAATGACTGAAACCCAAGTGAAGGCTGAGCTTGATAGTGGGAGAAGAGGAAAGTGAAAGGAAATAGAGGGAAGAGCTAGGAAGCAGAGGGCACTTATAGAGGTCTAAATATAGGCATGTACACATGTAAACATTTATATTTCCATAGATATTTATAGGTTTAGTATTAAGATAGCAGACGGACATTGGGTCTCTATTCAAGTACTCCCTCAATGCAAGAACTCTTTGTTCTATTAAGCTGGCATTTCATGTTGCTCACCTTCCTAAAGCGGGTGCAACAGCAAATACGGTGAAGGAAGCTGGTGGTGCCTGACTATCAAAGGATACAGCATCTGGGATTTTAAAGATTTAAAAATAAATAAGTGGCCATCCAACTGAGAAGCAACAAAGCCCACACAGGAGCACACCAGTCTGTGTAATCATGAAGTGGCGTCAACTGGATCAGGTATCAGGCATCAAAGACCCAGAACAAAAAATCATATCATTATGAATGAGGGGGAATATAGAGTGGAGACTCGAAGCCTAACTATAGTCAAATGGACGTCTCCTTACAGAAGGGTGACAGAGAGGAAATGAGCCAATCAGGGTGCAGTATAGCACCAATGAAACATACAACTTTCCTTTAGTTCTTTAATGCTTCCTCCATCCCAACTATTATGAGCCCAATCCTACCTTACAAAACTGGCTAGACCAGAGCATGTACAAGGGAGAGCATGTAGAAGGGTACAGATATGAGCTGGAAATACAGGGAATCAAGGATATATAAACCCCTCAGGACCAATATTGAGAGGAGCCATACCAGGAGGAGAGGGGAAGGTTGGGAGGGAAAGGGGGAACCGATCACAGATGACGGACAACAGAAAAGTTGGTGGACACATCTGTCAGTGTAAGACACGAAAGAAAAATTATAAATTAGCAAGGATTCATGAGAGGGGGAGAGTGGAGAAGAGGGGAAATGAGCTGAGACCAAGGGGTCAAGTAGAAAGAAAATGTTTTGAGAATGATGATGGCAATAAATGTACAAATGTGCTTGACACAATGGATGAAGGTATGGATTTTGATAAGAATTGTACAAGCCCCCAATAAAATGATTTTTAATTAAAAAATTGAAATATGCAACTTTCCTCTCACTCTTGAATGCATCCTCCCCAACCCCACTATCATGGTCCTAATTTTACCTTGCAAATCTGGCTAGACCAGGGGTACACTGGTGCGGGTAGAAGTTGAAAACACAGAGAATCCAGGACAGATAATCCCTTCAGGACCAGAGGTAAGAGTGGCAATACCAAAAGGGTGAAGAGAAGGTGGAGTAGAAAGGGTGAACCAATTGCAGGGATCTACATATAACCTTCTCCATGGTATACAGACAACAGGGAAGTGGGTGAAGGGACACATTGGGCAGTATACAATATGACAAAATAATGATAATTTGTAAATTATCAAGGGTTCATGAGGAAGGGGGAACAGGGAGGGAGGGATAACCAGAGCTTAAGTACAAGAAGGATGTTTCCAGAATGATGATGGCAACAAATGAACAAATGTTTCCATACAATAGATGTATGTATTGATTGTGATAAGAGTTGCATGAACCCCCAATAAAGTGATTTTTTAAATGGCTACACAAAACTAGATGATGTTATAAGAATTTACATAATACCTGACCCCCAAACCAATAAAATGATGACAATATTTTTAAAAAGAAGGAAGAAAGAAAAACCTGGGCTAGAAGTACGGTAGAAAGTGTGATTCAAGAGCCAGGAATATGTCAATGTTGCCATTGTGTGCCATCCAATCCGTTCCAAAATGAAAGCTGCTATTACAAAAGCCAAAGCCACCCCTTCGGTGCCATTCTCACAACAGTGGCCATGTTCGAGCCCATTGTTGCAACCCTCCACCAAATTGAGCGTCTTTCTAAGCACCATACTCAACTCAGTATGATGCTCTTCTCCAGGAACAAGTCCCTGCTGTTCCAAAATGCAGGAGACAAAGTCTGGCTAGGATGGCTACTACACATGCTCCTGGTGATATTTGTCCTTTCTTACAGTGCGTGATGTACTCAATATTTGACACCAATGCCATAATTCAAAAGTGTCCGTTCTTCTTTGGACCATTCTTTCTTATTTCCTATTTGCCTTTCACCAGCAGATGAGGAATTTAAAAATACCACAGCTTAAGTAAGAAACATCATTGTGCCCAAAGGGATATTTTTGCTTCTGGAAATTTCAGGGCGTATTTTGCAAGCAGACTTGCTTTAAAAAATGGTTTTACTTCACTTCTTGACTACTGCTTCATGGGTGGTGATTGTGGGTTCAAGTAAAATGGAATTTGGGCCAAGTTCAATGTCTTTTGCATTTATCATAACATTCACTATTGATTAACTTGAAGGGGTTTTCATTTTCCTCATGTTAAACTGTAACCTATACTAAAAGTTTTGATCTTCATGCATAAGTGCTTCAAGTCCTCTTTACTCTCAGCTAGCGTCACCTGAGTATCACAGGTAGTTAATGAGGGTTTTCCTCCAATACGGATGCTGCATTCTTCATATAGTCCATCATCTCAGATTATTGGTTCAGCATTCAAATGAAATAATTAGGGTTAAACAAAGTAATCCTGATACACACCTTCCTAATTTTAAACCCTGCATTCTCACTTTAAATAGCTGCCTCTTAGTCTACATACAGACTATACATGAGCACAATTAAGTGTTTTGGAAGTCCCATTTTCGGTGAAGCGATCCATAATTTCTTATAATACATACACTTGAATGCTCTTGTAATGTCAATAAAACACAGGAAAGGTTTATGCTATTCTTTGCTTTCAACCAAGATCCATGTGACATCATAGTGAAATTCTTCCCATTTCACATCTGAATCTGGATTGAATTTCTTGCAGTTCAATATAGTGCTACAACTGTTTTTAATTATCTTCAGCATAATTTGGCATACATGCAATATGTATAAAACTGTTTGGTTGTTTCCACATTCTGTGGAATCACATTTCTTTGGAATGGGCCCAAATATGGATATGTACTGATTGTTTGTCCAAGTCTTCCAAATTTACAAGTAAGCACTGTCAACATTGCATCCACTTGTTGAAACATCTCAACTGGTATTTCATCAATTCCTGGAAACTTGGTTTCCAACAACGCCTTCAATGTAACTTGGACTTCTTCCTTCAGTACCATCAGTTATCAATTATCTACTAACTCTAGAAATGGTTGAAGATTGACTATTTCTTCTTGGCATAGTGAGTCTTTGCTTTTCTTCTATCTTATTTTGATGCCTTCTGCTTTATTTAATATTTTGCCCATAGAATGCTTCAATGACGTACCTGGAGATTTGAATTTTTTTTCTTCAGTTATCTAGCTTGAGGAATACTGAACTTATTCTTCCCTTTTAGTTTTATAACTCCATGTGTTTGCACACTTCACTACAGAATCTTATCTTCTAAAGTCACCCTTTGGAGCTGTGTACTTCATCATTTCTTCCATTTGCTTGTGGTATTCTATAATCAATGAATTTGCTACTGTATAAGCAAATTTCAGAGATTGGATTAGTAATAGTTTCGAGCCTAATGACTTTTTGCTTTCTTCAGATTCACTATATCAAACCTATTCTTGAAATGTTCTCTCAATTAAGGTAGGATATATTCACAATCAGATTTTGATTCTAGTAGGTTTTTTTTGCATTTTCTTCTGCTTCGCTTTCAATTTGCATATAAGCAATTGATGGTTTCTCCATTGCCAACACCTGATCTTGCTCTCACTCAAGAAAGTATGCTTCTCTATCATCTCTGTCAATACATCTATTCAATTTGATTGCTGTATATTCCATTCAACAAGGTCTACTACTCCTGTTGAAAAGAAAAAAGGGTACCTGCATAAAAAAGGTATCATTGGGTCATGCTAAATTCTACCATATAATTTCTATTGTTACCAAGGCCATAGTTTCCAACACCCAGTCAGTTCTATTTCCAATATTTGTGTTCCAGCCATCAATAACTATCAATGTATCCAGATCACATCTGTCATTGATTTCAGATACAGATTTTGATCAAATATCTCAATTAATTAATTTTTGGCATTAGTGTATTGGTGCATACATTTTAATAACAGTCCTATTTACTAGCTAGCCATCTTATATGCATATCCTATCACCATCGCCTTGTATTTCAGAATAGATATATAAGTGTTCTTCTTAAAGATTAATGTGATGTTAGCTCTTCCACTTGTCACTCCCATATGATATCTCATTCAAATGGCCAATATTGGTCTATTTCACCTCACCAGTGTCTAGGGTATCAATCTTCAAGCATTTTGTTTCATTTTCAACAACTTGCAAGTGTTTTTGAGTCACACAACGTATATTCTATAGTTCAAATATGTTTTCAGCTATTTGTTCTCAGTTTTAGTTGTGCCACATCAGCAAATGAATGTACTAAAAACTACTCCAACTACATTATCAAAGTCAAGTGAGGCTTGAGAACATGGCTCTTCCATAATTACATATTTAGTGCCTTCCAATCTGAGTCGCTCAACTTCTAGCACTCTATCAGACAAGGTCCCACTACTATTGTACCATACAATTTTCACAGAATTTTTTTCATAAATAGATTTACAGATTTCTCTTCTCAGACTATATTATGTAGGAAGTTCAATTAAAACTTGTTCACCATGCATGACCCTGCTGGTATTTGAAATCCTGGAGGCATAAGTTTCTGCTTAAAAACAACATGGAAACAAAACCTACAAAAAACTAACAAATGAGTATCGGGT
The DNA here is from genome assembly GCA_004026705.1 of Nesogale talazaci. Lineage (NCBI taxonomy): Eukaryota > Metazoa > Chordata > Mammalia > Afrosoricida > Tenrecidae > Nesogale > Nesogale talazaci. The sequence continues at coordinate 196,990 of PVJH01001180.1, read as the reverse complement.
TCATAAGGGGGATGCTCACAATGACAAATTAGGGAATGATGTTGCCCAAAGAAGACTACAGGGACACCTCTCTTGGTTTGGTCTCTAGTCAGAGCTGGAAAAGGTTTTAAAAAGAAAAAAGTCTCTAGAGACTTTTATATACAACACCCTCCCCCCTGCCCACACACACACACTTTTAGTAGAGATTTGGGATACGAATTCCACAACTTCTTCCAAAAAGTTCCAAATTCATTGCCCTAGAGTTGATTCTGCCTCATAGAAAGAAACACTAAATAACAAATATGGAGAATTACAATTGATGCTATTAAAAATGCATTAGATACATTTCAAAAATTTAAATATATTTCTAAAGAGAGAACAGGATGAGTTTAGCTAAATTACTTAACATATAGCATAAATTCACACACTTGAAAAAAGAAGAATGAAATCATAGATATGAAAGAAAAGAAAAGTTTTTGCATACGTTAATTGGAGTTACAGATTAAACAACTACTGTTCTATAGACCACAAACTTCTAGCAATAGAAACAGAATAATTAGGAAAAAAATAACACTTTCCTGTTAAAAGTTTATTTGCCTCAGTAAAAAAGAACAGATTTAAATTTGTAGGCATCAATATAAAAAAGATCAATACAACTGCAAGAAAAAAACTGAAAAGGCACCCATTGTAATTTAAAACATCAACAACTTTCTCTCACTCATTGGATGTGAATAAAAAATATTTTTTTATTCAATTTTTATACAATCAACAAGTTTGATCTCCTAGCCATCTATTAAATATGCTGAACTTCTTTATATTCTTTTAAGAATACACACATTAAATGTTGGATGATGTGATAAGCAAAAAAGCAAGACCCAACAAATTTTGGAAAATTAATATCCCTAACCATATTATTCTCTTGCCACAATTTAATTAATAAAATAATTCAGTAAAGGCTGAGCCCCGTGGCATAGTGGTTCTGTGGGGGACTGCAGCCCACTGGGACAGAGGTTCAATTCCCGCTCACAGGACCAAAGGCTGGGCCTCCTACTCCCACCACCAGGGTAGTGATGCCTAAAAATAAATAAATAAATAAATAACAATAATTCAGTAACAAAAGTGGAAGTTTCATGTACAGTAATTTAAAATTCACCTTCAACCAATTCTGAGCCCAAAAGAAGTCATAATGAAAATTTTAAGATGATAATAAACAGTGTCATTTATTAAAATACCATTCATTAAAATTTGGGGAATATAGATCTATGGATAGAAATTATAGTATTAGCTATTTAAGTAAAGGAAAAACTCTTAAAAGGTATATGCTAACGAGGTTTGAAGGTCAACAAGTGGCCATCAAGCTCAGAAGCAACAAAGCCTCCAGGGAAGCAGCACAGCAGCCTGTGTGACTACGAGGCATCAAAGGGATCAGGTATCAGGCAGCGAAGAACTAAATACTATATTATTGTAAATGAGGGGAGTGCATGTTGGAGACCCAAAGTCCAGCTGTAAATAATGGACTTTCCCTTTCAGAGAGGTCGCAAGGAGGAGATGAACCAGCTGGGGTGCAGTGTATCAATGAAGAAGCATACAACTTTCCTCAAGTTCTTCAATACTTCTTCCTCCCCACGATCATGATCTCAATTCTACTTTACAAATCCAGCTACACTAGAGGATGTACACTGGTGCAGATGGGAAGAGGAAACATAGGGAATCCATCACAGATGATCCCTTCAGGACCAGTGGTGAGTGTGGTGATACCAGGAGGGGGGAGGGAAGGTGGGGTAGAAAGAGGGAACTGATTATAAGGATCCACATAGAACCTCTTCCCTGGGGTACAGACAACAAGGAAGTGGGTAAAGGGAAATATTGAACAGTTAATGAAATGACAAAGTAATAATAATTTATAAATTATCAAGGGTTCAAAATGGAGGGGGAAGTGGGGAGGAAGGGAAAAAAACGAGGAGCCAATACCAAGAACTTAAATGGAAAACAAATGTTTTGAGAATGATGAGGGCAACCGATGTACAAATGTCCTTGACATACAACAGACATTTTTTTATGGATGGTGATAAAAGCTGTATGAGCCCTCAATTAAATTTTTAAAAATTAAAGAATAGTAGAAGAAAAATAATAAAATACCAAGAAAACCCAGAAGCTCAACAAAGAGAAAAATGAGTGTGGTGGTCATGTCTTCCTGATGTCAATTTCATGATTGGGATGTAGGGGTAGAGTCTACCATGTTAATCTGGAGATAGCCAATGAGTAGCCAATGAGGCCTCTGTGTAGGCATGGCTTTCTCCTGAGAATTCTGGAAAGTTTCGCGGTATTTCCCAATTGGAAGAAGAGAGACTTGATTCTCAATCTCTTGGAGTTAGTCTCCAGGATGTCAAACTACTGACAAGACAAGATGGCAGCACCTGAGGAACTGGAGGAGCTGGAGGGGAAGCCACACAGCCTTACCCTGATGGAACCAGACCTCTGAAGCCAGAGAATCCCTGTGGAGACCCCTACCAGTGCTGAGATGCTTGGGAGACCACAGAGAAACCCCTGCAAGCACTGTGATGCTTCCACTGCCACCATACACACAAGACTCTGAACCCACTCGCTTGTGATTATCCTGGTGTCATCACACATGCTTCGTATGTCGGAAGGAGACTTTATAGACTAGTATCAGACATATGGGCTAATATCAGACTTACAACTTTGGACTGGACTAGGTTGGGATGCTTTCTCAATGTTCCATTCCTCTTGTATATAAGCCTTTCCCTTATATTCATATGCATGTCTATGAATTTGTTTCTCTAGTCTACCTGAACAATGAGTTCTTAAAAAGATGAATAAAATATTTAAAACTCTAGGAAGACTAAGATAGAGAAAAAAAGAAAGCTATAAGTAAACAATTTCAAGAATACAAAAGGTTATAAAAATATAATAGCAGAAATTAAAAGTTTAAAGAAAGATAGAAATAAACTTGTGCTAACAAATTATATGATTAGGAATGTACACATAAACTGGCAAAAAGGGAACACTGTTTATGCTTTTATAACAACTTTAAAATGAAAACCAGTAGTTATAATCTTCCCACAAAGCAAATACAAAAACCAGTCAGTTTACAAACAAGTTTAACTGAACATTTAGAAGAAAGATAATATCGATATTACACAAAAAGAGAATTATCTTCTATATCATTTTATGGGATTAGTTTAACCATTTTCAGCAAAACTTGCAAAGAATAATACCCCCAAAAAATCACAAGCCAATCTCATGCACAACTCTGATATAAAATCCTAAATAAAATATTAACAAATAGAATCAATGTCAATAAAATTGCCACAGCAAATGTGGCAGTCATGTGCTTATGCTAATTTTATGATTGAAATGTAGGGGTGGAGTCTAGCCTGTTAATCTAGAGATAGTCATTGATTAGCCAATGAATTCTCTATGTGGGCATGGCTTTCTCCTGAGACTTCTGGGAAATCTTGCGGTATTTCCCTAGTGAAGATGAAAAGCTATCCTCCTTAGTTGTTGGGAGTTTGTCTCAGAGATGATGAATCACGGACAAGACAAGATGGCAGCATCCGAGAAGCTGGAGGAGCCGGCAGAGAGACCACATGGCTTTGCCCTGATGGAGCCAGACCTCTGAAGCTGGGGCGGCCACATGGAGACCTCTGCCAGCGATGAGTTGCTTCTGCCACCACGGGATGCTGTTGATAGACCCTGAACCCTGGAAGCGAGGAGCCATATGGAGACCCCTGCCAGCGCCGGGACTCTGCACCCACTGACCTGTGAGTCGGAAGGAGACATTATAGACTGATTTGTGGCATATGGGTTAATATTGGACTTATGAATTTGAACTGGACTGGGCTGGGATGCTTTCTCAATGTCCTGTTCCTCTTGTATATAAACCTTTTCCTTATATCCATATGCGTGTCTATGAAATCTGTTCTTCTAGTCTACCCGGACTAACACAGCATATTAGTATATAATGCAAAGTTATTGTGGTAGAAACTCTATTTCTGACTTAACTGATTAAAAAAAATGACTTCATGGAAAATAACAATATCAACAGATGCAATCTCAAGATGTATTAATTGAAAGTCTACAACATACATTATAGAAATAAGCACACTAGAAATATCCCTAATTGATAAAGGATATCTACCCAAAAAATTCCTGGTGAACATCATGTTTAATAGTGAAATTTCAAAATCATCCCTTTTAAAAGCAGGACTCAGGCAAGCATGTCCACTATCACCACTCTAAACAACATTGTCCTGGAAATTCCCGCCAACACAGCAAGTCAGTTGGGGGATGGGACGGGGGGTGGGGGTGGGGCGCGAGGTGGAGTGTGTGCGCTGTTATAGTCTTACATTCACGTTTGAGTCATCACTATGACTTGAAATCTTGAAAGGATTTCTAATCTATACATGAATTAGTAAGATCTCACTACCTGCCCGATGGAAGTGCATGATTTCTACCCAAGAGATTGCTGGCTCAAATACATCCAGTGGCTCCCTTGGAGAAAACCTAGTAACCTGAGGAATGTTCTAAGAGCTGTAAGATCCCCTCATAAAATGATCTTTAAAAAAAGATTCCAGCCAAAAAATTCTCTGAGGAAGTTCTCTTCGGTCACATGAGATTGTTATTAGAAAAAAATGACTCATTGGAAGATGTGATAAACAAATGAAAAGATGGCCAACCTCATTAGGAATCCAGCAAAATGAAAATCCTAATGGAGATTAAATAATGCACCTGATTATTACCACAAGTAAAAAAATAGCATTATAGTGGACAAGAAGCTACTAAAACCCTCTAACCTGGAGAGGGTGTGTCTTGGTCTTTAGAAAAACAGCTGACATTGTCTTGTATAGGTGATGGTAGGACCTGTTTGAAGTACATACTCGAAAGAGTCTCTTGAGCATGGACAGCAGATTATAAAGGAATTTTCATAGCATAGTAACATTATTTTTAATAGCAAAGAATTAAAATTGGGAAGAATCCAAATTCCAGTAAAACGAACAGAAAAATGGACTAAGACTTGTTAGAAAAAGTATGAATTGTAGCTATCCATCAGTAAGGATGGATGACAAAAGCATATCTCAAATAAGCTAAATCGAAGTATTTTTCATATATCATATATGTTAGAAATACAGATATAGGAGTATGTAGTAAATCCATTTTAAAAATTTAGGAGTGGTTGACTGAAATTCATAATAGCAGTTTCCTCTTGGAAATAGGGAGTAACTCCAGGGGCTTAAAGATACTATTAATATTCTATTTTTGTAGTACACATAAATTTTAATAGAATATGCTACCTCAGAAGATTCTGAATTTCCAAGAAGCTTCTTCTTAGTCTTAAGAAGTATCTCACTTTGATGATAGGAAGGAAAAGTATGTTTGGAGACTGATTTTTGGAAGCAATTGTACAATTATGTTTCACATGGTTGAACTATGAAATGATATGCTATTGGTATTAACTCCCAAATTACTGTAAAAAAAATTTTTTTAAAGCATAGATCCATGCATGAGTTTTTGGGTTCATACTAAATCCTAGCTACAATTTAAAAACAGTCCGTTCTTACATCATGGCTCTGCTCAATCGCTTCGTGACATGAGCACTGAGGATAAGGGAGCTTCAGCACACCCAGTGTGATGAAGAAAGCAGATGGGCCCCGACCAACAATAGGAAGAGTGTCTGGGTTCTGAAAGGCTTGTGGTCAAACAAGCAGCCATCTAGGCAAGGAGTCATCTAAGTCCACACGTAAAAAGCACACCAGCTCGGGTGACCCAAAGATGACAATTACAAAATGCAACACGGCGAGGAGAAAAGCATCAGATTTAAACTTACAAACATCCAATTTGTGGAGGGCTATGGGGGACCATGGAGCCTACAACCCATCTGCGGAGAATCTAGTCAGACTGAGCATGGGTAGAGCCTCTCTAGCCACCAGCGAGGGTCTCGAACAGCCTTATTATCAGGCAGAGCTCAAAGCCTGCCTGATTTTACCTTCCTGTAGATGCAAACCGAATCTGTGAAGGTGCAAGTCTCTCTTACTGGTCCCATGACAGACATTTCTTCCCTGGCTTCTTGAATGTTGATGGGGATCTTTTCCTTCTTACCCACTGTTTATAATTTTGTCTTTGTACTATTATGATTTTATCCTTATCATCTTAAAGCAATTTTGTTTTTATTACTTTCTGTTGGGTTTCCTAGCAGTGAAGCATAGATGGAGTGGAGGCATAAAATACTCACTGATACAAGGGATATAGGGAATACAGGGATGGAGGATGGGCGAATGGATTGTGACTGAACAACTCATTTGAATGACTATTTAACCTGGGGGGAAGGGGTGCTCTAAAGTTGATGTGTACAATTCTCTGTGTTATGATTGAATAACTGAACTATTCAATTGTCTGATAGGTAAATTATGTGCCAATAAAACTGTTGGGGGGAGGAAGGTACCTCACTTTGATGAGCTAGTTTGAGAAATACAAATGTCATTAAGGAATTGGATTTGATTACTTCTACAAGTCTTTTTATTTTTAGATTGACTAATTCCTAAGCCACCATAATTAAAAGAACTAAAAGCACATATAAACAAATGATTGTACTAATCATTAATTTCATACTGCATTTGTCTAGCATATCCCAACTTTGTTCCAAAACTCGGGGAAGGAAACTCTAGTTTGAGGAATCTATGACTTATGGCTAAAATAATCCTATGATCCATCTGTTTAGAAATAAACATGTGACCTTATTTTGGCCAAGGAGACACAAGGTAAAGCCTTCTGAGTGATGTCTGAGAAAGTGTCTCTTATCCCTAAACATTTGGTGTTTCTTAGTGTCCTCAAATAGGGCAACTTTTAAAAAATTCTAGGCAAATATCTAGTCCTTTGTGTAAAGCAAGTACTAAGTAAATATTATGTTTTCTCTCATCACCTAAGCATTTTGTGAAATAATAGTATGCTCCACAAACACTTCTCCATAAAGTAAAATTCCATCTTCTACTTCTACTATCCTATATTTAAAAATCACAGAGGGATGCCCTAAAAGATTGTCAAAACTCTTGTACAGTCAAATTTAGACTACATAGGAAATAGTTTCCCACTAGTTAAATGCCCAATGAAATAGAATATTTCAGATAGTCCAACAGATACAAATTCTAATGTAAGTAAACCTTTCAATATTTCCTCAGGTTAAAAAAATCTAAGTAAAATACTAGACATTTACAAAACTCCACATGTCCTGGATGGTGACTGTTGTACTGATTTGCTTACCTAAGCATGATCATTAAAATACTATTTAATAAGAAAATAGTTAGCATATGTATTTAGTCAAAAACAGAGATTAACTTTAAAATTAATTATCCAAAAACAGAAATTTAGGATCACCAAGTTACCCTTCGATAGGTAAAGCATAGTTTTTTTGTATTTCTACGTTGGTACCATTTAGATTTTTTTTAATATAGTATAAGGATTTACAGTAATATAAAGAATGGTGTTCAGGTTCAGAGAAAGTAACCCCAGTATTGAGTGACAAATAGAATCCATCTGTCTCCAAAATCTTCGTTTAATATTCTTTCCATTTTCCTCCTTCTCACTCCCGCCTATTGTTGACCCTTGGATCATAAAAATTATAAATGGAAAGGAAAGAAGCTAAAAATTCCACAGAAACAATAAAAGTGGTAGATATAAATAAGAATCACCCGAGGAACAGATTTAGAGGGTTAATTGACCTACAACTGAAATTTTTATGCACTTTTACTCAAAACATTTTTCTTTCTAAATAATTTAAATGTGGGACACAGAGTTACATATATGATTTAGAAGATACATGAGTTATTTCAAAATCAATCTTGAAAACCAACCTCAATTGGTTCTTCGCCACCCTTGACTTGATTCTCGCCTATGTCTTCATTCTCATAACTGCTGCTCTTCTCCACCCACAGTTCCGATTTCTCCACAGTCAGGCGGAGCTGGTCCAGATCTGCCTTGATTTGTTTGTAATTATCTACATCTTGGTTGGATACCAGTAATTGTACCTGAAAGCAAGAAATGTTTCTTAGTTATATATAGAATTTATTTTATTCCTATTTCTTTTACCTCTAAATTCCCAAGTCTTTAAACCTGTTTGTTTCTTAGTTGAGGCTTACTATTTCTGGACATTTCATTATTATTTTAGATGTATATCAAATATGAAAATTTATCAAATATGTGAACTATGATCAATACATCAATATACTCACATGATGGAAAGGATGTTTTTTAAAAAGATATATTAAAACTTTACAGGATACTCAAGAGCAAGATGAGATAAAAGATAGACCTAATCTCTCTGAGACTGTTTGTAAAGAGGCCCAAATATAAAAATAAGTGAAAATAAAATACAAATAAATGCAATCTAATTTGTGATGTGAAATTAATTTTTTTATGATTGCTATATTATCATATATACAATTGTGAGTGGGGCTCTAAAAGTTCATGGGAAAACATAATGGAAAAATAATGGATTTTTTTCACAAACTTTTTGAAGCCTCCTCATAGATAATATATTTATATATGCATACGACTAACCTAACTATTTCTCATCTTTAATATATTCATGCGTGAATGTAAAACTTTCTAATGAAGATTAATGTTGTATTGAGTAAAATAAATATTAATGAGATCCATTGTAAGCACATAGTTATTACTACTTAATAGTCAAAAGATGGCTGTCTTGTTTAAATAGCAAAAAGAAAAAATATGACATCCCTAACAGTTATCTTATTTTGGACTCATGCAAGGGAGTTCTGGTGGCGCGGTTGTTCTGCATTGGACTGCTAACAGCGAGGTCAGCCATTCAAAACCACCAGATGCTCCTTGGGAAAAGACTAGACTTGCTACGCTAGTAGAGAGTTACAGTCGCGGAAACTCAGAGAGGCAATTCTGCCCTGTCCTCTAGGGTTGCTGTGAATCCGAGTTGATCCTATGGCCAGGAGTGGTTTTCTGAGGACCTGCACTTCAGGACGAATGCGTGCCTTTCCCAAGGGGATCAGCATAAAAGCTGGCATCGAAACAAAAGCGGTGGCCACAAAATCCCTCCAATGGTATTATTCCCCACATGCTTTCCTGAATCCTAGTGCTTTTGACTCATATTAAAGATAGCAGCTCACAATAACTTGTAGTGATTTCTTTCTGAAACAGATCATGTGCTAGTATCAGTCAAGGCCATGCCTATCTTTAAAAAGGAGAACCAACAGAAAAAGGCGGGTATGGGGGGGGGACATCTAGGAAAAGCCACACAGTCACATAAACTCTGAAACCATAAGGTCAGATTGAGTGCTTCTTGGATGGAACCATGGCAGGCTCCTCAGCTGTACCTGTTTGAATGCCTGCAACACTTCCGCTCTCTGGCTAAAGTGCTTGAACAGGAGCTGCAGGGCTCCCGAGAGCAAAGGTGGGTAGTCATGCATGATCAGGTGGATAAGCACACGTAAAAAGGTCCTGCCACCTTCATCATCGAGTTGAACTGGATTCTTTTCCTTTCTATAAAGATAAAAACAATTCTAAAGTAACATATTTTTATAATGTCTAGAATCAGATTTATAATACTGTTTTCCTGACCTAGAACATTAAAGAAGTCATCTTTATCCCCCCACACCTATACACTCCTTCATTGTATTGATGAGCAAAGACATGCAAAAAATGTACTTGTCCTTGACAGCATGGTAGTCCATTCTTTGCATTTGCCTGAGATGGACGTTTCCAAAAGGGGCACTTTCTGTGCTTAAACTAGGCAGGTACAGAGCAAACCGGATGACAGGGTCACCTAGGTCTGGATGTTGTTGTGGAGTGCCATCGAGTCGGTTCAGACTCAGTGACTCTATGTACAGCAGAACGAAACAATGACCAGTCACGTGTCATCCTCAGAATCGTTACATTTGAGCCCATGGCTGCAGTCCCTATGTCAGTCCACCTCATTGAAGTTCTTCTTCTTTCTCATTGCCCTCTACTGCACCAAGCAAGTGTCCTTTTCCAGAGACCGGTCCTTCAGGACAACATGCCCAAAATAAGTGAGAGGAAATCTTGCCTGCCTTGCTTCTAAGAGCCATTCTGGCTACGTTTCTTCCAAGACAGATTTGTGTGTTCTTCTGGCACTCTGTGGTACTTGCACCAGTCTTCCTCACACCATAACTCAGATACATCAAAGTTAGGAACCCACATCAGTTCAAAAGCATATATTGACCCGTATGGTCACCCATGGTGCAAGGTTGCTAAAGTACCAACTGTTGCATCGGAGAAAGGTTCTCTGTACATAAAGTTTTACAGTATTGGAAATACCAGATAGGATCAACTTCTTATAGATCACAATAGAACATTGCCCACCTTGATCACTTTACATGCATCCTTGGAAAGACCAATCAAGAGAGTGGGACTTCATATTTAGTGAAACCGAGGGTCAGTGCTGGCAAGAGAGTGTCTCAGTGCAATGGATTAGCAAAACAACACAGAGCCAAGCATGGCACTGACTGTGAGGATGGCACCGGAATGGGCATTTCATTCCATCGTATGGAAGATCTCCATGGGTCACAGCTAACTCAGAGGCAACTGCTATCAACAGAAAACTGATTTTTCCCAGAGCCCTAGAGAGGAAGATATGGAGGAGGAGGGGAGAACCGACTGTGCACCTGACCCTTCCCCTCTCCTCTCCCACCCCACACGAACACACTATCAAATCTTAATCACAGAAGCTCTAAATGATTTAACATGTTAGGACTCAGTTAGATTCCAATTTTAAAAAGAGAGTCTACTTATTTAATGGTAAAACCATACACTGGTTTTCTCTTCCTACAAATAACAAAGCAATTGAATAAGAAAGTATATCAAATATATCAAGTATCAAATATTGTATGGTGTTACCAATTTGACATACATAGAATAAGCAAATAGATAGGAAATCAGTTTACCACTGTTAGCCAATGTCAGGTAGGAGGGTCTTAGGGAAAGTTACTGTTCACACAGGACCAGGTTTTTGTTTATGGGGAAGGAAAATCTTGACAAAGGACATCCACGACGGTAGCAAAACATGATTGATATCATTGAGCTCACTAAATTTAATATGAGAAAAATATTTCATTGGAAAATGTTGTGCTATTTGTGCTAAATATACTTTTACAATAATAATTTTTAACTGGCACAACATATGAAACAAAGTTAAGTCCAATGTTCACAAGAGATAAAAAATCCTTTTTAGTTCCCTTAATTCTTAATTCTTGTTTGTCTGCCCATATTTTAAAACTGCAACAAAACACTTAGCATAGATTATTTTTGAGATTCCCTTGTAATAAAAGACTCTAGAAACTCAATAATTTTGCCTTGTATATTAACTTTTTGTGCTCTTTTTAAAAACTATTAGTTTCATTTGTGAAAAAGGATAAAACAACTTTTATAAAACGTAAGTGGCAGCGTTCCTGATAGCACTCAAGGGCAGTCATGCCAGGAGCAACTTTTCTTTAATGGATACGTCCACTAGGCAGAAAACAGCTTTATATTTCTCGCATAGAAAGGTAATGATAACATTAAAAGAATTACTTGTATTTCCTTGTCTCGTATTTCTAAAAGACTGGGAAGCAATGTTTTGCAAGATGTCGTGATATTTATACCAGGGGAGCTGAGGGCATTCTTGCGCTGTTATTACTTAAAGAAAGAAAAGCCAGGGATAAAGGGAAGAGTGTGATACACTGATTTAACCTCTTTTGTCTGGTTGTTAAGGAGCCTTGGTGGCACAAGTGAAAGTACTTGCTTGTGACCCAAACAGCCCGTGGTTTGAATCCACCATCTGATCAACAGGAGAAAGATGCTGCCATAAAAAAGTTCATCCTTACGGAGCCAGTTCTATTCAGTCCTTAGTAATGCTAGGAGTTGGAATTGATTGGATTCAATAGGTTTGGGGTGGGAGGAGGTCCTTTAAAAAAACAGGATCTGAAGAAAAGCTATGCTCTCTTTTATATACCGAATTAGCAACTTTTTCTTTCTAGCAGAAATTAATTAGGCAACAAAAAATAATTATATAAGATGGCAAACAGGGCTGAGCCCCGGTGGTGTAGTGGTTGTGCACGGGACTGCGGCCCACTGGGACAGAGGTTCAATTCCAGCAGTGGGGCTGGGCCTCCTACTCCCACCACCGGAGAGCAGTGATGCCAAAAAAAAAAAAAAAGATGGCAAACAATAGCACACTGTAAATACAATTTTAAGTAAGATCTCATTCTTCTATAAGGTAAAGATATATAAATGTTACTGTACCTTCCAGCAAACATCGTTTCTGCCTGAGCTGCAATTTCATCTATATCGGGAGCAATAGCTGCAAGGACAAATGATAAATTTTATTTTTTTCTTCTCTTAAATAGAAGTTACAATATTTATATGAAATATTTTATATAATTAAATAATATATTTACCTGAAATAGTCTTTTTACAATTATTTTTTTGTAATTTGATGAACATTTCCAAATAAATGGTATTCCTAAATCAACATTTAATACACATGACCGGAATCCCCCGGGGAACATTACTCTTCCAACATCCAGTGTCACCTGTCCAGCCTTTCTGCATTCTTTCCCATTCCTACCTTCTGGGCTTCATCCCTGGGCAAAAACTGCTGTTTTGGTCTTGTGTGGTCGATTGTTCTACGAAGTGGGCACCCTTCGCCTTATGTTACTGTCAACCTTTCATCTTAATTTCTTTATGCCACAGAGAGTCCACCGACAGTTGTTTTGTAATCGCAATGTAGTGTCACTTGGACATCAACATTAAACTGAAATTTACATTTGTAAAATAGGTCTCTTGCTACAGTCAAGAGTATGCCCAAAAGTGTAGTTCACACAATTTACAACTCTTTAGATTGTCCTCCTTCCATGTACATACATAGGTTTTCACAAATGCATCTGTACGGCATATATGCATATGTGCACACACATATATACATGCACACACACCCGCCTTCAAATGATGAAATGATGGAATTTTTCCAGAAATGTTTTGAAGACCCCATGTAGATGTGGTCCATATGTGTATATACACAGACATATGCATAGTTTATGTATATGTTTTATGTAGGTGTTTACGTAGGTGTTTACATAGGTGTAAATAAAGAATACATGGGTGATGGCATGGAAGGGCATTTTTTAAAGACTCAAAGCATGCCTATATGAACCTAAAGAACACGGCCTTTTACTTAACCTTCCTTCCATAATGCCATATTCTTTTCTCATTATGATAAACTCACCGCCACCAATCCAATTCTGACTCACAGAGCCCTAAGGGACTCGCCTAAGGGACGCGAGAACTGCCGCGCTGGCTTTCCAAGAGCGCAGTTTGGCACGGACTAGAACATGCCATTTTTCTCGCGTGTCCAACCGCTGACCTGGTGGGGGACGGACCAAAGCGTAACGACTACGCTGCAAGTCTAAATAATCAATATGCCATTTCTTGCTCATTTCCAAAGCATCAAAAGAAAGCAGCCAAATATAGGTAGAGAAAAACAAATTTCCTCTGAAAGATAGCACTTCTGGGAAGAAAGTGTCAAACTCCAGGTAAATCAGAGAGGACCGTTCTCTGGGGGTGTCCCCAAAGGCTTCCTCTCATCTTTTGCTGACACACAGAGCTCATGTTTCCAGAAGTCGGGCTTCTGGGAGCCAATATTGTTTTATGCTACGGTCAGTGCAACCGCCAGCAAGGTTTTCTGGGTCTGCCCTATCATTCCTGGAACTAGCACTTTGGGGTTCTGTCCTTCTGGGAAGCATCAAAACAGCATCACTGCACACATGCCAAGAGCGGCTTCGGCGGCATCAGCACGCTGAGCAATCTCTGGAGGGGCCTGTGGCTTGGGCCGGCGGGCAGTGGGGGTGAGAGCGGGGGACATGCGAGATCCATATTAGCTGTTCCTGACCCCTTGATCAATGGAGACGGAAGACGAGGGCTCACGGCATTTTCATATCTTATAAACAAACAAATCTATCCTCAGGGAGAGGGGCGGGGGAGAAAAGCCAAAACTTTGCTAACTGGCTAAGTCTTTCTTCAGACATAGCCTGCAGAGGCAGGCCTGATCTGTCCGGAAAATGGTCTTTTCATATTTGCTCGTTTTAATAATGTTCTCTTGACAGCTGTGCTTCAAAGTTCTCTTGCTGTGCCTCTACACTCAGAGAGAGGAGGGGTTCATTCTGACACCTTTACCATGTGAAAATGGAAATTCACAATTAGGCAAAGTACAAAATGAAGCCAGCAGCAGGCCCAGTGAGTTCCACGTCTTGATTCTGGAGCGGGGTGACCATCACCCGAAAAACACCTTTCCTCATGACAGCTGCTTTTCACATTTCTCTTTGATCCGATGTCCACCCAAATAGCATTTTCATGAAAAGACTCCGACTCCGGCTGGGGGCGCCCTGCCCCTTGGCCCTGGGTATTCTCATCTGGAAAGCAGCATCATGAACCTTAGCTCCACCCCCAAGAGTTGTGAAGATGATGAAACAAAATCGGTCCAGAGGCCCTACTTTTAATTTCACGGCCAGTCTAGCGAAGTCCTTTAAGATCAGTCTTCTGGTTCCTGTCACTGAAGCGCATTTGTCTGCCATAAAAGCCTTGTTAAGTTCAGACATGAGAAAGACAAGGTCCTCTCAAACACTCAAAACAGCAAGCTAGAAAGAGCCTCACAGATGATGGCGAGAGTAAAGGGTGTACCTGATGGTAGCGGAGTTTCTGGGGAGCCATTGGCAGCTAACTCAGCACTGTCAGTGTTCTCTCCAAATTCCTTCTTGTATATGGACAGCATATATGAGATTCTATAATCCAGTCGGACACTCAGGATGAACTACAAGGAAACGACAAAAACAAGGTGCTTTGATTCACACAAGATTTAAATTATAGCATGTACCCCCTGACCCTAAGAACAGCACAACCATTGAAACGCCACAGGAGCCAGTTAGCAATTTATCTGGTCCGCTTGTCCACTCTTCACCGTGTGGCTGGACAGCAGGGGCAGCAGAGCGAAGGAAAGCTGTGCTTCTCCACTCGTCAGCGTCAGTAACACGCCAGAGCAGCTTTGGGAGGCTATGAGTGATTCTTTTCGTAACTCATGTCATAAAAAAATTAACAAAATACAAGCTACTATTTATTAACTTTCGGTTGAAGATTAGGACTCGTGGGGTTGCATCTTATAAATCTAGCCTATACGTATTTATTTTCTTATGTGCAGTATAATGAAAAAAGAAGCGGACAGCAGATTCCAAGAAGGAAAACGCATAAAAATTTTTGAAAAATGGATACAGACAAAGTAATGAAAAACGAGAGGAAAACTGAGAGAGCAGGAGAGCTCCAGAAACATTCTTGAAGAGAAGGTATTCAAGAGCAGCACAGGGAACCTTGAAATTACAGAGACACACAGTGAAAGAGACCCAAACATCGGGACACAGAAATCAGAAAGCAAACAAAGGTTCGAAGAAAATACAAAGAGCGCCCAGACGAGGGGACAAAATGAGACAGCCACGGGCAGCCCTGCCATCATGCCTCCATCTCGTCCTTTTAGATTTAGCTGTTAGAGATTATTTTGGAAAAAAAAACGCTTTTCTGTAATTGTGGGCCATGGTGAGGCCACACGTCTTAGAGGCTGCCCCATGAGGGGGCTGACGTTTTGCTGGGAGCTCATTAGGTCCAAGGATCAGGCAATTGCTATGTTTCTCAGGTTGAGAACAGGAAACCGTTAAGTGATTTTTCAGGGTCATGAACAGTGTCGGGAGGCCTGCCAATATTCCTCAGGATTCAGTCTTTAGAATTCCTGGAGGAACTGTGAAACTTTTTTATGATTATAAACCTAATTACTTTATATGAAAATGTACAGACCCTTGCAGCACTACTAACCCATTTCTGGTAACCGAGTCTACATTAAATTATGATGAAAGACTTAGTAAACTCTATCCAGAATTTTAATAAATTCTTGAAAACCTCAAGTCCCGTTATCCAAATGTAGAATAAATGCTATAATTAGGATATCATAAAACAACTCTCCAATTTTTTTAAATGCTAGAATTTCATAACTACAGTAATGAGAGGTTTATTCACTAAACTAGAAGGCATAAAACAATGATTAATCTCCTTTGAATTCACAGAGCAAGGTATTAGACCAGATCCATTTTTTAATATATATTATCCTTAGCTTCTTAGAAACAAAAGCACCAAGGATTAACAATTTACAAAATAAAAACCCACTTGAGTATCTTACTACAATAATAAATCTGAATACATGGAATTATAAATCAGATGATATTTCTTACTACACTTGCACTTCGTTAAAAATAAATCAATAAAACTAAACCAATAATATTTCAGAATGTTTATATAGTGATTTTGAACAACAACAAAAAAGCATAAGAAATCAAACCAATAAGCCAGGTTCAATAAAAATGCTGTTGCTGTCATTGCATGTTGTGGCAGTCATGTACTTGGTGTCAATTTCATGACTGGGAATGTAGGGGTAGAGTCTAGCCTGTCAATCTGGAGATAGCCAATGAGACCTCTGTGTGGGCATGGTTTTCTCTGAGAATTCTGGGAAATCTTGCAATATTTCCTCCGTGGAGAAGAGAGACCAGAGACTCAGTCTCTTGGAGTTGGTCTACTGACAAGACAAGATGGTGGCATGCTGATAGGTCCTGAGTCCTGGAATCTGGAGAAATCGGAGAAGCCACATGGGCTTACCCTGATGGAACCAGACCTCTGGGGCTGGAGAAGCCACAGAGCGACCCTTGCCAGTGCTGAAATACTTCTACCACCAATGGATACTGCTGATGGACCCTGAGCCCTAGAAATGAGAACCATGGGGAGACCCTTGCCAGTGCCAAGATGCTTCTACTGCCGCTGGATACACAAGACTCTGCATCCACTGGCCTGTGATTGTCCTACTGTGATTGCACATGCTTCATGAATTGGAAGGAGACTTTATAGACTGGTATCAGACAAATGGGCTAATATCAGACTTATGACCTTGGACTGGACTGAGTTGGGATGCTATATCAATGTTCCATTTCTCTTGTATATATGAATTGTGTATTTATGAATTTGTTTCTCTCATCTACCCGAACTAATACACATGCTACCCAGGATGTTCTGACTCATGGAGACAAAAAAAAAAAAAAACAGCCAGGTCCTGCACCATCCTCAAAATCCTTCTCAAGCTTGAGTCCACTGTGGAAGCCACTTAAAGTCAATCTTGTCAAGAACCTTCCTCTTTTTCCTTGTCTCTTGACTTTTCCAAGCATAATGTCCTTCTCCAGGGACTGGTCTCTCCTGGTAACATATCCAAACTACATAAGACAAAGTCTTGCCATCCTTATTTATAAGGGGCATTCTGGCCGTAGTTCTTCTAAGGCATATTTCTTGTTCTTTTAGCAGCCCATGGTACTTTCAATAATCTTCTCAATTCTCCTTCAGTCTTCCTTATTCAATGTCCAATTTTCACCTGCATATGAAGCCATTTAGAAGATCACGACTTGGGTCAGGTTGCATCTTAGTCCTCAGATTAACATCTTTTCTTTTCAACACTTCCAAGAGGTCATGCAGCAGATTTACCTAATGCCATCCATCTCTGGACCTCTTGACCACTGTTTCCATGAGAATTGGTTCTGGATCTGGATCTAACCAAGATGAAATTCTCGATAGCTTTGCCTTTGGTGGACTCACTTATCATGCTGCCTATTGGTTCACTTGTGAGTCTGCTATTCCTTACATTGAGTTGTGATCTACACTGCAGGCTACAAACTTAAATTTTTATCAGCAAGTGCTACCAGTCCTCCTCACTTCCAGCCAGCAAAATTGTGTCATTTGCATATCACAGGTTATTATTAAGCCTTCTTCCAATCCTGAGGCCACATATTTCTTCATATAATCCAGCTTCTCTGAGTATTTGCTCAGCAGACATATTTGAATAAGCGTAATGACAGCATACAACCCTGACACACACTTTTCCTGGTTTCAAACCAAAGGGATACTTCCCCTTGTTCTGTTCATTCAGTTGACTCTTGGTCCATGTACAAGTTCCTCATGAGCACAAGGAAGGGTTCTGGATTTCCCATTCTTATCAAAGTTTTCCAGTTTGTCATGATTCACACAGTCAAATACCTTGACAATAAAACATAAGTAAACACCTTTCCGGTATTCTCTGTTTTCAGCCAAGATTCATTTGAGATCTCCAGTAATACCCCTTGTTCCCTGTTCTCTTCTGAATCAAGCCTGAACCCGTGGCAGACCCTTGTCATATACAGCTTCATTGAAGATTGGATGATCGTCAACAAAACTTTACTTGCATGTGGTATTTGCAATTTGAACATTCTGTTGAGTCATCTTTCTTTGGAACAGATACAAATATAGATCCGTTCTAGTTAGTTGACCAAGTAAATATCTTAAAAACCTCCTGTCATAGACAAATGAATGCTTCTAGTGTTTTATCAGTTTATTGAAATATTTCAATGGCTATTCCATCAATTCCTGGAGCCTAGTTTTTGGCTAATGTTTTCAATGCAGCTTGAACTTCACCCTTCAACCATTGACTCATGCTACTGTTAAAATGGTTAAATATCAATAAGTGACTCTGTGTATCCTTTCTGTCTTCTTTGGACATCTCCTACATCATTCAATATTTGTCCCATAGGATCTTTCAAAATTGCAGCTCAAAGCATGAATTTGTTTCTTCAGTTCTTTCCATTTAAGATATGCTGAGCATGTTCTTTCTTTTCTGGTTCTCTAACTCTAGATCTTTGCACATTTCATTATAATATTTTACTTTGTCTTTTCAAGCTCCCTTTGAAAATTTCTGTTCAGCTCTTGGATTTTATCATTTCTTACACGTACCTTAGCTACTCTACCATCTCTTCTGACATTCACTTTGTGCTTTTCTTTCCTTCCCATCTTTTTAATGACCTTTTGCTTTCTTCATGAAGGATGTTCTTGAGATCATCCCACAGTTCTTCAAGTCTTATGTCATTAGTGTTCAATACATCAAATCTGATCTTGAGATGGTCTCAAGGTTATACTTGGGCTCTTGTAGCAATGCTCTAATTTTCTTCAGCTTCAAACTGAACTTACATATGAACAATTGATAGTCTGCTCCACAGTTGGTCCCTGACATGCCTTTAACTGCTCCATCATCTCTTCACAAATAAGTAGTCAATTTGATTTCTGTGTATTTCAGATGGAGAATTAGTAGTCATTTATGTTATCGAAATGAGCTATTTGCTATGAATAAGTCTTTGGTCTTGCAAAATTTTATCATGTGATCTCCAGCTTTGTTCCTATCACGAAGACCATATTTTCCAATGACTAGCTTTTTCTTTGTTTCCAACTTTTGCATTCTAATCACCAATAATTATCAATGCAGCCTGAATGAATGTTTGATCAATTTTCTTACTGAAGACATACTAAAACTCTTCAAGTTCTTCATCACTAGTTTTTGTCATTGGTGCATACGTTGGAACAATAGCTGAATTAATTGGATTCCCTCCTATGAGGATAGACTTTTACCATAGACAGCATTGTGCTTCAAAATAGATCATGAAATTTCCTTTCTGATGAATGCAACACCCACCCTCTTGATTTGTTGTTCCTTAGAGAGTAAACCATATGAGTTCCTTATTCAAAATATACTTTATCAGTCCACTTCATCTTACAAAAAACCAAGATATCTATCTATATGCATTCAGGCTGGGTTCGGAAGAGGATATGGAACAAGGGATAACATTGCTAAGATATCTATTTCATTTTTGACAACTTCTAATTTTCCTAGATTCACACTTCACAAATTCCAAGTTTCCTATATTAATTGATTTTTGTTTTTTGTTTTTTTTTTTGGGGGGGGCAACACTGCCTTCAGGTGGTGGGAGTAGGAGGCCCAGCCTTTGCTCCATGGAGCTAGAATCGAACCTCCATCCCAGTGGGCCGCAGTCCCGTGCACAACCACTATGCCACCAGGGCTCAGCCCTATTAATTGATTTTTGAAGCCATTTCTTCTCCATTTGTGTCATGCCCCATCATTAAGCAAAGGTCCTATAGGCTTCATTCCTACAGGCTTTACTCTTTCCATAGATCATTATGGCTGATTCTACTTTGAGAAGTAGAGGCAGTCATATTTGAGTGCCTTCTGATGAAATGGGCTCATTTTCTGGAACCCTTCCTGACCTTTTGCTTTCTTCATGAACTAATATTCATGAGGTTTTCAGTATCTGAAAATGTTCTCATACTATCCATAAAATTCTCAGTGGCCTCTTCTTCACAAATGGACAGTCGAGTCTTCATTCTGTTCTTAGTCTGAACGCGCTAATGAAACCTTTTCACTATGAACAACCCTTTTAATATTTGAAATACCAACGACCACTTCCAGCATCACAGAAAGACGCAAGCCACCATTGTGAATTTGCTTCGATTATGGCCTTTCTAGTCTCTCTAGTAAGGAATCCATAAGTACCACAAACTGAACTTTTCAGCTTGCTGAAAGTTTGATGGCTCAAGCTTACCCAGAGGCACCTGGAATGAAAATCCTACCATGGTGCTCCCAAGAGGTCACAGCCTTACAACTCCAATGGAGCACAGATCTACCCTGCAACACACAAGCTGCCCACCAGATGACCATGAAGCTCCCTTCTACCACCTACCTGTAAGATCTCAATGATTTTCAGCTTGGTGTCCATCACCGTTACATCCTCGTGCTCAGGATGGCTTCCCTGCTTGCTAGGATGGAGGCTGGGCTGCATGTCGGGCACACTCATGGGGAAGATAGAGCCTCTACTAAGCACCATCTGGGTCATCATCTCGCCCACCCCGTGGATGGTCCTCATGACATTGTTTCCTGCATGAGAAAGTGGTACAGTTAGCCCTTCCCACACCTGCGCAGGTGCAGTCGTTCACCACAACACAACTGAAAACTTGACAGCAAAAGTGGGAAAGAGTGGTGTCAGCACTGTCGGCATCTGTCTTTGAAGACCAAGTTAAGACATCGGAGATGCATTTCCAAATGATTGATTTTTTTCATGATTTTTAAAACCAATGTGTATAATCGAATGCTTTCAAATGTCACATGGAGGATGGCATGTTTGGTACCTATAATTCAGTAAGCCCTGCAAACTATCATGTGGTCGGCCCTAACATTTACAATTGTCTGAAAGAAAAGTTATTAGCCTCTACCACCAAATGAATTGCAAGTAGGAATACAATGATTTCACAAGAAGATTGGAATCGTGACATCTACAGTCTTCACGTAAGCAATGCACTGCAAACCTTAAGATCTGTAGCTCAAACCATGGGTGTTCTCTGCTCCAGCAAAGATTTAAAGCCTCAGACCCCTATAAAGGGTCATGATGAGCCGGCATAAACGCAAAGCCAGTGAATTTAGTTGTTTTAGTCTCTTTTGTTGTTTTGCTTCTAACTATCCTCCAATCAGGCATTTTTTGTTTGCTTGTTTCCTTGTGAAGATGATATTTAAAAGTTCATTTCAAGAAAATCACATCCAGAGGTGAAGAGCATGTATTAGTCAATTTGCTGCCCAAGGCTTCATAGAGTGTGAATAGAAAGCCATTATTCAAACTCCAAAACGGCAATTATGTCCAAGGTAATAACAGAAACAAATTATGACAGACGGGATCATTCTCCGAGAGAGAGTGCTCCCTTCATCTCTCCTCTTGAGTGTGGCTTCTCACGCATTTGTCCACTTGTAAACTTCACACAGTGCACTAATGCCTGACACCGGCCATAGAAAAGGTGTATCAAAGAATCCTCCAGACATGCCTAATTTACATTCTCCAGTCTGACTCTGGCTCCACTTGTCAGTGCCTACAACAAGGAACAGGGACCCCACCCACGGGGGGGGGGGGGCACATAGAACACCCCCTCAAGCTACTTCCAAAGAATTTGACCCAGAATTTCCCCTTTTCTAAGTCTCTCAGGGTGTAATCCAAGATAAAAAAAAAAAAAAAGAAATGGAAAGAAGGCAGGGTGAAATCAAATGCTCAGTTCGGCTTAGAGATGTAAACTGTGGATATACAGGATCAATTCAAGAGACAGCAGACCACAACGAACAGCAGACCACTGGGCATCTGCAATACTGTGCCATTGTGGAAGGTGAAATAGCTTTTTAAAATCATAACCTTGTCTATATACAAAATAAGCATGTGGGTGGGGCTCCAATAGCATATTTTAGGCAAAGAAGTAGCATTTTTCCAGAGTGGTATATTCCAGGCAGAAATTAGCATGGGCATTCTTTCTCACAGTCTGGAGCTTTTTATTCCATGGCTACTGGTGTAAGCCACAAAAACTGGCATGTGGGGGTGGGGGGGAGTGAGGGGGAGAGCTGGGGTGGGAGACAGCGAAATAATAATCAAAGGTAATTTCCAAGTTTGGCCAAGGCTAAGGCAAAGGATTTGAGACAGCTCTATTTTCTATCAGAATAACCTAGAGACAGATGCTTCATTATCTGTGGTTCACACACAATTGTAGCAGTCGAGTATTTCCAAATCCCCGTGCCTCATGGTTTGCTGCAGGGATTGAAAAGACCCACATCTGGCTGCTGGCAACGGCTTAGCATTGTCGATGTTCAATCAGTACATTTATCCAAGTTTTCATTTGAGTATGTATATGTGTGTCAGCCTCCAACGACGCTTTCTCACCACTAACACGGAGCAGCCTCCGCTCTTATCCTCATCCCTGACTCACACAGAAATCCTTGGCATTCAGAGTGTCTGCATCTTATTTAGATTTGCATGGAAAACAATCACTTAATCCAAATGATCCTTACACAGAAAGTTAGCCCAGACAATCCTTTCTCCCAAATATAGAACCTGTCACCAAGACATGAAAATCTAAAATCCAGAATCATAACAATATGCAACCCATGTGGTCAATAAAATGGGCCAGTTCGTTCCAGTTGTACCACCTCCTTAAAATGCTTAGGGCACATCAGGACCACAAAACTGTCCTGGCATTTCCACATATGACCAAGGCAGAAGTCTTCATGTCAAAGATGTTACATTTTCTGATTTGACTTGGCGGGGATTTTCTTGTTGACAGATGCATGTTACAACAGAAAGAACTGCTGCCTGGTCCTGTACCATTCTCACAATTGGTCAGTTTGAAACCATTGTTCTACACACTGTGACAACCCATCTTGTTGAAGGTCTTCCTCTTTTTTGATGACCTTCTACTATGCATGAACCACATCCTTCTCTGGGTGCAACTGGTAACATGTCCAAAGTATGTGCATTGAAGTCTTGCCACTCTCACTTCTAAGGAGAGGTCTAGCTATATTTCTTCCAAGATAGATTTGTCTGGTCTTCTGACAACCCATGGGAGTGTTGAAAAATGCTTAAATTATAAACTAATACAACATGAAAAACACAAGTAAAATGCCACATAAATCACCAGAATACAAGGCACCCGGTATCTGCTTCCAAGGAAAATTTTCTAATACGAGCACACTGATTATCTCAGAGAAAATCAGTTCTTCACATTGCAAAAGAAATAGCATTGCCTTTCTTTTCTCAATCAAAATCAGTTAACACCAATAAAGGTTTTTCATAAAAATTTCTTGGACAAACTGACCTCTAGGAATTCCACTTCTCTGTCTTTTATATTAACTCAACACCAGAACTTGAATTTATGACCAAAGTGTGTTGTGTTGATTTGAGAAAATGGGAGCCATCTTTGGTGGGGGGAAGGAGCTACTTAAGTGGAAAGTGGACTTACATTATTTAATTGTATAAGGATGCATTAAAATCCCTATTATTTTTATATTCTATTTTTCCATGAATTGAATTAAAAACTTTCTAAAGCCCCCCCCCCACAAACTGTGTAGATGCCATATTATTTGGACCATAAGACACACCAGAACATAAGATGCACCCACTTCTTAGAGCATGAAAACAAAAAAGTATTCTGAACCAAATAGTACCAGTATCCTAAGATATTTATTAAAATAAAGCAAAATACAGTAATACTTAACAGGGTAAACTCAACAGTGGTGTTAAGAACCATCATCACTTTCATTAACAAATGAGGGAGGCATGCGCCGTGCTGATCATGTGACCTGACTGACATGGAGACTCCTGGAGGCAGAAACACACAGCAATCCACGGCATGCAAACAGTAGTGGACAGGAAGCGGGCACATGGGATCATAAACATACGTTCTGGGGTATCACACTTTTGGACCATAAGACACTCCTTCATTTCCCCCCCACTTTTTTTTTGGGGGGGGGAGACTGTGTCATATAGTCCAACAAATACAGTATGTTTTACTAATTCTAATTTCCCTAACAGAAGACTTTAAATGAAAGGCAAATATGCCATAGCAATGGTTTGGAAGTAAGAGAGTTTCCTTCTTGGTTCTTCCAAGCTTTTAAAACTATTTTAAAAACTCAAACTGAGTGCCATGGAGTCAATTCTAACTCACAGAAACCCTGTCGGGTATAACTGCCCTTATGCCTGAAACTATTGATGGAGCAAAAAGTCCCTCCTTCCTCCTTTGGAGTGGCTGGTGGTTTCAAACTGCTGATCTTTCAGCGAGCAGCCCACTAGGTAGTCGCTGAGCCACGAGGGTTCCAATCAGCCAAGTGTTTATTACCAGTGTCCGAGAAGTAAAAGGCAGTAAGGGATTTATTCCATAACTGAATGTATCCCTATACAAACATCGCTTCATTGCTTGTGAGCACTGGGTTCAACAGTCAGCCCTATGACTTGATAGGTGGAAGTAGGAAGTAGGAGGTCCAGCCTTGCTTCTGGAGAGCTGCTGCTGGATTTGAACCGTCAACCCTGAGGGCTGCAGTCCCGCAAACAACCACTACACCACCAGGGCTCAGCCAAAGTTCTTTCTTATACACACATGAGTGTCTATGAATTTTGTTTCTCTAGTCTTAACACACCGGATTAACACACAAAGAATAGCAATCTTTAAAACTCAGACTGCCCTGTCCTCCCATGGGGCAGCTGATGGATTCAAACTGCTGACAACGACTGGAAGATTCATTGGTATCGTGTATTATTTTTTTGGGGGAGGGGGGGTATCACTGCTTCCGGTGGTGGGAGTAGGAGGCCCAGTCCCACTGCTGGAATTGAACCTCCATCCCAGTGGGCCGCAGTCCCGCGCACAACCACTATGCCACCGGGGCTCAGCCCTTATTGTGTATTATTTTAAGTCATTGATTTAATTGATTGATATCTCCTTTACTTGACATATAAACACATAAGAATAAAATATATTGAACTTTCCAGTTATTTAGATTTCAGAAAGACACTGTGAAACATTTTCAAAAATTATAAGTAGCAAACATATACGAATAGATAAGTTCTGTGACTAATTGTTCACCACACCTTAATTATTCCATAACTAGTAAAATCAACTTAATAATGTTTTATAATGAGAGAATCCCCCTTCCAAAAAAATTAAAAAGGATAATTCAAAAACTATTCTTATTTCCCTGGAAATCTTTTTTATAATTAGCTTTGAGTAAATGCATTATATATTTATTTATAACAATTTATTATAATAATATAATTATTATAATAAATTATTTGAAATGGCATGATGCTAAATTATAAATTCATGACTCAGAAGGTCTTCCTACTTCCCATTCTTGCTCAGTATTTCCTTACAAACCTCTGCTTTCTGGAAAAAGCCTACACTCTCTAGAACTGGCGCCAGTTTCTCTGGAGCTGGGTTTCCTTCCAGTGGTTGAGGATCTGGGTTATAAGATGACCTTTCTGTACACAAAGAAAACAAAAGTAGTAACATAACATCATGGCCTTCATTGAGCTAGGAATGCAATCATCAAAACTAAGAGCAGCCTAATGCTCAACATTGTATCAGCCTGGAATAAATAAAAAGCAAGATGCAACATCCTTATTTTTTTTACCTCACTAATCATGTTAGATTCGCCTATGTTCATTTGTATATGTAAGATGGTCCAGGGCACAAAAGATATATAATCCTGCTGAAACAGTAACAGGAGTAATAGGTCCCTGAGGGGAGTGTCCCAGGTGGTGGGGTGGGGAGCGAATAGCATAGCATTGATGATTATACAACTCTAGTCAATAGGAGTGAATAACAGAATTGTATGTTAATGGCTATAATGGATTGTTTATGATCTGTCAATAAAATTATCATAGCAATAATTTTTTTAAAGCTGCGACAACCTAAGAAGACAATGGATGACTACCACTGCCGGGTGGAACTTAGATCACAGTTACAAGTGTTTTGGAATTTTCTTCATATGTTAGATCTGGGTAGTACCCGCCATTCCTCTTCCTAGAGCTCTCCTCCAGAGATGGCCATCGCCAGCACTCTCACGCCTTTCTGATCCAGGATGCAATGTTGACTCCTTTGCTGGTTACTCTATCTAAAACAAGCCCTTGTTGTCTACTCTGTCACTCCTGAACCATGCACGTGCTTTACATTTCAGTCATGGCATTGTCTCTTTCCCACATCGTATTTTATATATGTTTCTTACTATCTCTCTTCCCATTCCCGCAACAGAACACAGCTCTGTCAGAACAAGCTCTCTATCTGGTTTAGCACTGTATCTACAAAACAATGCCTGACACAATACATGCTTGTTAAGCAAATCCAGGCATGATTAAAAGAAGAAAAAACAAGATCAAATGAACTATTATACATGAGAATTATATCTTCTCTAAAGAGATATTGTTCGGAGATTGACCTTAAGTGAAGTAAAAGATATAGCTTGGAGAAGTATCAACTTTGTCAAGTTATTTCACCAACCTATGTTCAGAATTTCAAACTTAAGGTATGTTCTGATTTTTTAGATGAAAAAAATTATGTAGTATGCACAAAGGAGTCATGAAAAAATGACCATATAAATGTAAGGTTTACATGAAAATGAAAAATGGAGGACAAGTATGTGCTTTCATTGCGTACCTTCAAAACAACTTTTTTCAATTTCATTGTATCCCAGTCACCTCATTAATGAATACCATCATATAGTCATAGTTCATAGTCTCTTACAAAATGGTGTGATTGACACACAAAATCACTTTCGAAAGGAGACATCTTTCAGATGAGTAATTTTTACAAAACTCTCATTGCACAAAGTATATATTAGTGCACCTAATCTGCTTCATTCTAAGTAAATATTTACTCAATAGTGCGTGCTGATAGACCACTTCCAGATCTAAAATTTCCAAGGACTTAGAAATAGAACAAAACAAAATCTACTGAAAACACGTAGCTTAAATATAGTAATGCTATTATCCATTCCTTTTTGACTATTAAGTAGACTACTTAAAGGAAATTATTTCTCATCCCACATTTAAGGATTCAGAGAATGAAACGAAAAAACAATTCATACAAAATAGTAATTCAGTTCTACCTCTTAATTTGGATTTCATCACTGTCAAATACTGAAGTTATTTCAGTACTTCAAGCCTGAAGTTGTTAATTTGCAAAATGAATTTTTAATTCTTAGCAGTTAGTAATATAAGCATTAGATGAATTTACAGACTGACTTTTTACAATTTAGATGGGATTTAGATGCAATGAAATGCACAGATCTTAAATGAAAGATTCAAACAAACAGTTTTAACAACCACATAAATTCATATAAACCATGTGCTGTCCAGATATAAACATTTCTATTATCCCAGAAAATAATCTTGCCATCTTTTCCAGTTAATCTCTTCTCCCAAGGTCACCAAAAAACCACCACTGGTTTGATTTCTTGCAACCCAGACAATGATATGGTTTGATTGGTACACGTATTATTTCAGGTAAGTGACTATAACCAAAAAGTGGTAATTAGGAAATCAATATCAGAGTGCAGATGGGCCTCCAGTTGCTTGGTGCTCTGATTTTGGATTTTGCCTTATCCAGATCAGTAATTTTGTCAGTGGTTGAGTGGAGTCAGATGACAAGCTGCTCAAATGCAAAGATAGCATGAAATGGAGAAGGATAAGTAGGACAGCGAATGGCTCCATCAAGGTGCAAAACGTGTTGAAAAAGAATGGGTCAAATCCACAAGCTGTTTGCTCCCTCCTCTGAGTCGTGGCAACCCCCGTGGGCTGAAAACAGATCCATAGAGCTCTCAAGGCCGCTTTCGTAGAGGAGCCTGGCTGGTAGAATGGTTATACACTGGCCTGCGATCCCCACGGCAAGCAGTTCCAAACCATGAGCAGCTCCGAAGGAGACAGACTGGGCTTTCAACTCCCATAAACAGTCTCAGAAACCTATGGCGGGGTCACTAGGATTCAGCAGTGATAGCAGTGAGTTTGGTTTTTGACTTTATTTGGGGTCGGATCACTGGGCCTGTCTTCCAGGGTCCTCCTGGATAGATTGAGCAACAACCTTTAAGCTAATTGTTGAGCACTGAGAAATTTACACCACTCAAGTAACCAAAAATCCCTGCATGTAGGTCCAAATAAAAGAACCACAAATATAGGATGGGGGAAGGGGATGTGATAGAATACCACATGGATTAGAATCACAAGTTCAGCAGGTAGGAAGAGGCAGTCCTTAAAACAAACCTTTCCCATTGCACCCCGGCTAACTCCTTAAGGTTAGGACAACCATAGTCACCTACAACTGAATTCTAGTGCATGATGCTTTATCTAAACAATGGAGTAAAACATACAACTCGGAGCTAGAGATCAAGGTGTTTGAAGACTATCTCAGGGTTTTCAGGCAGGAAACATCTTTATATAAAGAGTCACTTAGGATTGGAGTATAAATATGACTTAGATTGGGAGGAGCAATTTTTTCCACCTGTTCAGGAATGCAGTGGAGACACATCTAGAAAAAGCTAACAGTTCACCTAATGGGACCAACTTGACCAAGGGGGTACCTGGCAGATGGCAGGCTCCCACTGAATGGGATAGAAGGCATGTGTGGAAATGGTTTTCTATTTCAACTGGGACAACTTTCAGAAGTAAGTGGGAACTCATCGGCATGCAACTATTTTATTCAAATTCCTCCTCTACGGTACATGGTAAAGTATCTAAGGGCATTTTCCATCTCTGTCCATTCAGCTTTTGAGTCACGAGCAGCCACTATTCATTCTGTTCTATGCTGCTTGCTTTTTTTTTTTTTTGTAAATAATAAAACCATCTTTCATGTGCTAACATGTTCAAGCTTGGATCAGAAGGATGTGAGGATGGGGGCATCATATGTAATGATTGGCACTCTAATTCTTTTGGAGGGAAGGTTCCCTAATTCTAATGACTTACTTTTTATTTAGACATCTGAGGCCACCTATGAGCATGACACAGTGTTGTCATGTTGTCTCACAGTAAGGATCAGTGATGTCTCATGATTATCAAAAACACTTACGAGTGCATTGCTAAGGGTTCCAGAAAAGATGGGAATTTAACTAGCTGTCTCCATATTGCTGATAACTATGACAAGGGTTGAATGATAAATACTTAAAGAAACTTCAGATAACATTACAGAGAGGAGGAGATGGGTGGCACACTGGCCATTTTCAAGCATATGAAGAATTGATACTTGAAGTGATGTTACATTCCTATGTGACCCCTAGATCTTCATCAGTAAGTGCTTCAAGTCCTCATTTTCAGCAAGCAAGGTTGTGTCAGCTACATACTGCTTGTTATTGATAAGCCTTTCATCAATTCTGATGTCCCACACTTCTTCATATAATCTAGTTTCACTGGTTTTTTGCTCAATATTTAAGGGGGTATCCCCCGCAAATCAAGGTATGGTTTTTCCCCAAATCTATGCATTTAAATTTTTTTAACAAACAACATGTCATCTTCAAAGTTCTATCCAATATACTTAATACACTTGTCAAATCTGCAATTCCATTCTTGGAAACTTTTCTCAAACTCATCTGTTTGGATGGCTAACAGCACCTCTTTTGTTTGTTTTTTTCTCCACCTCTTCTATGTCTTCAAATCGCTGTCCTTCCATGTCCCTCTTCATTCAAGGAAACAAAAAGAAGTCTCACAGAGAGAGGTCAGGTGAGTCAGGTGTGTGGGGCAAGAGAGACAGGCTGTTTTTCACCCAAAACTGGCACACACACACACACAATGAGACGGCTGCGTGAGTGGGTGCATTGTTGTGGCAGCAAAACAAGCCTCCTGTCTGCCACAAATCAGACCTGTTTTGTTGCACACTGTTACTCAATCATTTCAGAACCTCTAAATAGAAAGCTTGACCAAACAGTCTAGCCTGGTGGAACAAACTCCAAATGTACTATAGGAGTCAACATTTTCATCCATTCAGGAAGTTGATGGACATCCAGAGCAAGGTTTGTCATCAAGTGACATTTTACCTTTTTTGAAATGAGAAAACCACTCATACACTTCCCCATACACAGTCCTTGGAAGCTCTGCTTAACATCACACAACAGTTTCTGTGGTATTCTCCCAATCAAGAAACAAAATTTCACTGCCACACACTGTTCTCTTAAATTATCTATCACA
>PVJH01001180.1:0-166456 GCA_004026705.1 Nesogale talazaci | reverse complement strand
CTGGCCTGACCTCTGGCAACTCCCTGTCAATGTACTGTTGCAGTTGTTGTTAGAGGAAACTTCAGCAAAATTTTACTTGCATGTGATATCGATGATACTGTTCTACAGTCTGAGTATGCTGTTTGGTTGCCTTTCTTTCGAATGGGCACAAATATGGAGGTTTTTCAGTCAGTTAGCCAACAAGCTATTTTCCAAATTTCCTGGCATAGACCAGTAAATGCTTTTAGTGGTTCATCAGCTTGTTAAGTCATTTCAGTGGATTTTCCACCAATTCCTGGAAATTTGAGAATTCTGAGAAATCCAGCCGTATTCCCCCCTTGGAGATGTGGCAGCTAATAAGACACATGGCAGCATACAGCTAGACCCTGAGCCCTGGAAACTGGAGGATCCACGAGGAGACCCCTGCCAGCGCTGAGATGCATCTACCACCGCTGGATACACAAGAACCTGCACCCACTGGCCTGTGATAGCCCTGGTGTCATTGCATGTGCTTTGTGAGTCTGAAGAGGACTTATAGGTTGGTATCAGACATATGAGCTAATATCAGACTTAGAACCTTGGATAGGACTGGGCTGGGATGTTTTCTCAATGTTTAATTGGCTATCTCTAAATTCACAGACTAGACTCTATCCCTACATTTTTAAACCTCAAATTGACACCAGATTAGGTGACTGCCACAAGGTTGAAATACAGGCATGTACATATGTGAATATATACACATAAATACACACACACACATATATATATATAATGATAGGGAATTGTATATGTTAAGCATTAAGTTAGCAAATGGACATTGGGTCTCTACTCAAGTACTCCCTCAATTATAACTCTTTGTTCTAATAACCCATCATTCTATGATGCTCACCTTTTC
Organism: Nesogale talazaci; assembly: GCA_004026705.1. Taxonomy (NCBI): domain Eukaryota; kingdom Metazoa; phylum Chordata; class Mammalia; order Afrosoricida; family Tenrecidae; genus Nesogale; species Nesogale talazaci. The sequence goes on along the minus strand of PVJH01001180.1, from coordinate 165,582 downwards.
AACAGAATCACTGATGACAAAACGGGTGCATAAACAAATGTGGTGAAGGGAGCTGATGGTGGCTGGCTATCAAAAGATATAATGCCTGTAGTCTTAAAGGCTTAAAGATAAACAAGCAGCCATCCAGCTGAAAAGCAACAAAGCCCACATGGAAGAATCATACCGGCCTGTGTGATCATGAGGTGTCAGTGGGATCAGGTATCAGGCATCAAAGATCCAGAACAAAAAAATCATTTCAAAGTGAATGAGTGGTATGCAGTGGAGACCCAAAGCCCATGTGTAGACAATTGGGCATCCCCTGAAAGGGTCACAAGGGTCACAAGGAAGAGACAAGCCAGTCAGGGTGCAATACAGCACTGGTAAAACATACCACTTTCCTCTAGATTTTTTAATTCTTCCTGCCACCCGCCCCACTCTATCATGACCCCAATTTTACCTTACAAATCTGGCTAGACCAGACCATATACACTGACACAGACAACGGCTCCCAATCCAGGACAGATATACCCAGACCAATAATGAGAGTAGGGATATCAGGAGGAGAAGAAGAAGGTGGGGGGAGATGTATCTATAAACCACCACCCCCCCAGGAGAATGAACAACAGAAAAGTGGGTGAAGGGAGACAGTCGTCATTGTAAGACATAAAAGAAGCACAATAATTTATCAATTATCAAGGGTTCATGAGGAAGTGTGGGAGAGAAGGGGAAATGAGCTGATACCAAGGGCCCAAGTGGAAAGAAAATGTTTTGAAAATGATGGTGGTAACAAATGTACAGATGTGCTTGACACAATGAACATCTGTATGGATTGTGTTAAGAGATGTAAAAACCCCAAATAAAATGATTTTTTTTAAATCTATGTCACAGAATGCCAAGAACCATGCAGATTCAAGAGCTATTTATGTGGGAAAATCTTTAAAACTTGTACCTAAATATTTGTTTCTATGACAAGTCAAAAAGTCATCCATGATGGGGTGATTCTTTGTTTAAAAAAAAATTTTTTTTAATCTGGACTAGCAAATCACTTCAAGTCAAATAAACTCTTTGGTAAATGCCTACTATTTTATACTGAACTTTTTAATCTTTATTGTGAATTAGGTGGGATTTATTTATTAGATCATCATCTTTGCACTCAACAACTTGAACAACTTGTCCAACTTCCCAATGGCTTGCCATGCTTCCTCCCTTTTTTGCCCACCTCTCCCTAGTAAGATATTATCTTCCACTTCACCCACATTAACACCTACCTACACTCTAGCTTATTACTTCCTCTTCCCCCTTCTTTTCTTCCCAACACCAAAGTCTGTTGCTTTTGGTATGAAAACCTTTAAATTGTTTTGGCTTGTTGGTTTGTTTTTTAAAGTAACCATAGCCTCATGACATTTGTCTTTTTGTGATTGACCAACTTCACTCAGTATACCGTCTTTCAAGGACATCCATTTAATGAGTTGTTTTACCATTATTCTTTAAGAATTCACAGTATCCCATGGTGGGCATGGAGCCGTGGTGGTGCAATGGTTATGCATTGGACTGTGATCCAGACGGGCAACAGTTCCACAAGGGAAAGACTGCATTTTCTACTCCCATAGAAAGTTACAGAAACCCACACGGGGTCACTCTGAGTCAACATTGACTCCACGGTGGTGAGACCAAAGTTTGTTTCTCTATCCTTCCACCGATGGGCATATAGTTTGCTTCCATCCCTCACTATTGTGAACAGCATGAGTGTGCATAGTATCTGCTCATGCTACTTCCTTTATGTCTCTAAGATATATACTGAGTAAAAGGGTTGCTGGCTATGGTATTTCTATTCTCATTTCTTTGAGGAAGCACTATATTGCTTATCACAGAGTTTCTACACCTGAGAAAATTATCTATATAAAAAAACTATGAAAATAGTTGAAAAACATGGAGCGTTTGGGGATTTTTTAAAGAACGAGAAAAGAAAGTTGAATTTAAAATGTGGCTTTGTAAACTATGTGCTCTTATACAAATGATTTAACCTCTCTAACAGTCTCTAACAGCAAATGAATTCACATCTCTAACAGAACAAAATAGTCACCAAAATAACTAAATTACTGAATTGCAATATGGATTAAAGCAAAAATAAGAAAAAGACCTGGAAATGTGCTAGACATTCAATATAAATAGTTGGTACTCACATAGTGTATCCATCAAATGTAGCTTGGTGCATGGTAGAAAGGCAGTATAAAAATGAAATTATTAAAAACTAAAAAAATATATTGCTATTTCCTACCTGTTTTTATATACACATTTGATATGAAAAAAGGGTATAATCTAGTGGAGGGCATGAATTTGTGACTCTCTTGATATTAGGTAGAAGGCAAAGCTCAGGAAGTTAAACAAACAAAAAATATCATTGATTATCATGATTGATTTAAAAAAAAACTCATTTCCATCAAGTTGATTCCAATTGACAGCAACCCTAGGCAACAAAGTAGACCTTCCCAACTGGGTTCCCCAGGAAACAGTCTGGCAAGCTCTCTCCCACAGAGCTGGAACCCTTTGATTTTCATCCAACCACTTACCTGCTACATTACTACAACTCCTTCAGAGAAAGTTGTGCAGATACTTTCCCCAAAACTTGCAAAAGTTGACAACAAAAACACAAATACAAGGATCAAAGACAGTATTCATTAAGTCAGCAAGAATCAGAGATGCAGTCAACCCAGCAAGGGGGAGAACCTGACTCAGAAGAGCAAAATGTTACCAGAAATGTTCTCAACCTCTTAAAGAAGAGGATTCTGGAAAATACATATTTCCCCAAACAAGTTTCTAATGACAGTGATTCTGGGGCACTTGGAAGTAGCTATCTTCTAAAAATGTATTTCATGTCTAGAACTTTGCTATCCTTTTAAATACTTTAATAGTTTTCTTTTTCTCCCTAAAACTTATTCTGTATGAGATCTGAGTCTTACCTACTGTCTTTCTGATCAAGTTACTTTTCTGGAAGACAGCTGTGATGAACTCTGTGGATGCCCTGCCCAGATTTCCTGTCAAGAATAGAGAACTCCTGCCCTAGCTGAGAAGAGTCAACCAAGGTCCCACCGCTTTTGGGGGGCAGCCTACAGGCAGAGCCATAAAAACACTCATCTCCTTGGGAGACAACTCCAAGGGCACATCATGCTTCCGACTCCCCTCAGACCTCCACTAACTTCACCACCTCCCAGTTCCACCCTCTACTCAATCCTGTTTCTTTATAGTCATCTAGTGTTGATCTTAAGACTTCTCCCCCATCAGTCCCCTTCAAAAATCATCTCCCCATCTCATGAGTTTGCTTCCCAAGACACATAACCTAGAGCAAACAGCCAGAGTAGCTGAGGAAATTATGATTGATGTTGCATTGATTGTTGCTTCAAAATGAGTGGAAGAAGTTCAAGGCATGATGAGAAGAACACAGTCCTTTGATACTGTATCTACAGATATACAGAGGCCAGAAGGAAACCTGCAGGTGAGATTGCGCCTGGTCACCTGCCACTTTGTGGAATATGAAGCTTTGCCTTGGTAGAAGAGTATGATTTTGATAGAGGGAACATGTGGGCAGAAAGGAACAGCCTATGAGAGGTAAGTATAGGAATGAGATAGGCAGCAGAGATGCAACTGTTTTGTCTGAACAAAGGGACCTTGCAGAAAGCAGAGCAGTGAAGGAAGACAGGTCTAATAATGACTGTTATGCTGGGAGGGGGTCCAATAGTGTTGCATAAAATTAAGTCCGGAAACTAATGAAAGATAATTGTGGAATTGTTCCTCTGTAAATAAGCCTTGCTAACATTTTTGAGCACAGTGATCTTGCAGGGTCAGTGAGTAATTGAATGTGGCTCTTCTGGCCAAAGTCTCTCCCATCAAATGACCTTTTCCTACAGGGTTCTGGATGAGAAGGTGGAAGAAGACACTGATAAATTCATCTATGAGTAACTGTTACCAAGATTCATCATGACTGCTATCCAGCTAGGTATAAAATAGTCCTCTGAGATGCTAGAGAAGGTGCCTGACTTGAAGTAAGAGGCCAGAGTGGACCTTGGCTGTTGAAGCCACGATTTCTGCACAGTGAACCTGCCTTGACTCAGAAAACAGCTGTGATAGCAGAGGATCAGAAAGCAGAACCAGCATACTGGTAGAGCAAGTAAAGTCATGTTGGGCAAGAGGCTGGCTTGTGGAGTGGAGTGCCTCTGGGCACATTAATTTAGAAAGTTGGGTTCACTGATCCAAGGAGTTCCTGGCGCTGAATGCCTTCAGGTTGATGTGCCCTTTGAGCATTGATGAACAGCCCTGAAAGAACTCTGTAACATGTCCTGAGTGAACATCTGCACCCTAAGCATTTACATTGTAAACTATGAAACTACTTATCGAACTCCTTAATCATGAATATGGTCAGCAAGTTGTATGTGGCCACTGCAATGAATTATCGTAATGTAAAAGTAAAGAATGTGGATTGAGACATAACATAAAACTTCATGGTACACCAAAACCCCCGTTGGACAGCTGAAAAAAGCTCAGTCAGAGAAATTTTAAAGAAAACAAGTAAAACTGGAAAAAGTTCTTAAAAACGAAGCTGGCTGGCACCTAGAAACCCTTGGACTTGGGTCCTCATCCTTAAGTTTGTTTTGGTTCTTTCTCACCGATTTCCAAATATCTACCTCCTCAGAGGCTGACCTTACATCCAACTTTTTCCACCCCCTCTTTTCCCCACTTTTCCAATTCCTTCTTTTGTTCTCCTTTCTTTGTTCCTTTCTGGGAATAAATGAAAAGTATATATGAATCTTTGAAAATTCAGTATTTTTAACTGTAAGCTGAAAGAGCTTGTAAAGAGTATATGTAAAAAGTAAAAAGGGCTGAGCCCCGGTGGCATAGTGGTTGTGCGCGGGACTGCGGCCCACTGGGATGGAGGTTCAATTCCAGCAGTGGGGCTGGGCCTCCTACTCCCACCACCTGAGGGCAGTCATACCTAATTAAAAAAAAAAAAAGTAAGAGTATATGTAGACAAGCCTCCTAATATTATTAAGAAAGAAATTGTTTCCTGGTAAAACTTCTATCAATATTTTTTCCTTTCTTGCCCATATAACAATATTAAAATTTTTTCTGCTCCACCTCCCATCTAAATTTCCCTTTCCCTTTTAAAATCCAACTCTACTGCCAGAATAAGCATTTCAAGGTGGATCATGTAACATCCCTGCCAAAACCAAAAAAACCAACTGGCTATTTATAACTAGATGGAGCGCGATGAAGCTCTCACAGGATTTCTTCTCCAACAATTCCAGCAATATATAAAAGGGGGCTTGAGAAAGTTCACAGGAAAGTAGAACTAAGAGCTAAGGCCTCTCTCCTTGCCTTCCTCTTCTCCATAATTTCCTGTCCCGCCTCTTCCCCACCCCCAGCTCCCTCTTAATCTTATCCTTTGGTGTGAAGACCACTTTTTCTTTATTTTTCCACATAATAATAGTGTCATTAAATATTGTCTTTATAAGACTGACTTACTTTGCTAAGTATAATATTCTCTAGTGTTGTTCACGTCTTACAGCATTTAATGGAATTATTTTTTATTTGTGCATAATATATTTCCATTATATGAATGTACCAATTTTTGTTTGTTTGTTTTGGTTTGGCTTTTTGGGGGGCATCACCGCCCTCTGGTGGTGAATGTACCAAAATTTATCCATCCCTCTATAATCGAAGTTTTGACTGTTTCCATGCTTTTGCTATGCTTTATTGTTGCTATAAACACAGGTGTGCAAATGCCTGTTCGTGTTATGTGCTTTGTTTCTTTAGGGTATGTATCCAGCAGAAAGACTGCCGGATCACAAGGCAATTGCATTTGTATTTGTGTAAGGAAGCACCATATTAGTTTCTGTCATGGTGTCACCAGTCTGCATTCCCACCAGCAGTGGCTGAGTACTCCCATCTCTCCACAGCCTCGTCAGTGCTTCGTATTCTCTGGTTTTGTGAACTTTGCCAAGTGTTAGTGTCTCGGGTATCTTATAGTGTCTTATGATTGCTTTCATTTGTATTTCTCTTATTACTAATGAATGAAACCATTTCTTCATTTGGTTGTTGACTGCCAGGATTTCATCATTAGCTAATTATCTATTCATGCCATGTGTCCATTTTTTGAATGAGTTATTTGTAATTTTCTTAATGTGGTACAGTCATTTTTTATAGACTTTTTAAATTGAGCCCTTTATCTGATATATCCTTACTTAATATTTTTTCTCAATCTGTGGTTCTCTTTTAACTCTTTTGAAGTGCATAAATGTTGTATCCCCGTTCCTTACTTTGTCTTCTGTTTTTGTTTTTTGTTTTTGTTTTGGGGGCACCTCTGCCCTCTGGTGATGGGAGTAGGAGGCCCAGCCTTGCTGCTGGATTTGAACCTCCAACCCAGTGGGCCGCAGTCCTGCGCACAACCACTATGTCACCAAGGCTCAGCCACTTTGTCTTCTATATTATGGATATTTTTCATTATGTTCAGTAGTATATTAGGGCACTTACAATTGTCTCTATTTTTCATTGATGGTTTTTATGGCTCTAGGGTTTAAGTGTAGGTCTTTAATTCATCTTGAGTTTATTGTTGCTGTTTTTTTAATTGTGGTGGGAGGTACAGGTCTTGTTCATTCTTTCACAGGTGGAGATCCAATTTTTCCAGCACCATTTATTGAAAATGCTATCTCTTCCCCCACTTAACATATTTTAGTCTTTTATCAAAAATCAAGTGTCTGTGGGTAATTTACTTGTATTTCTGGATTCTCAATTTTAATCCATAGGTCTTCATCTCTATTGTTGTACCAGTACCAAGCTATTTTGACTATCATACTTTGTTGTACCAGTACCAAGTATTTTGGTACCAAGTACCATAACTACATAATTGATTTTAGAATCTAGAGGTGAAATCCTCCTACTTTATCTTTATTTTTGAATAGTGCATTACTTAAACTGAGTTTCTCTCCCAATAGAAAGTTGGTGACTCATTTTTCATTTCTTTTAAGAATTGTGCTGGGATTTAAATTGAAATTTCATTGGATTGAATTTCTAAAGTACTTTTATTGGAGTTACATTGGATTGGATTTGTAAAGTATTGTGTGAAATATTGACATTTTCATTATATTTAGGTTACTTATCCAGAAGCATGGGAGATGGCTCCATTTCTGTACTTCTCTCTAGGTTTTTTGTAGGAATGTTTTATAGTTTTCTTTGCAAATGCCTTTTGTTCCTCTGGTAAGAGTTGATAATGGAATTTTCCCACAAACTTTTTAATGTCCCCTCATATGTTGTAGATCCCCACTTCACTCTGACTCATTGTGACCCAAAGAAAAACAGATTGAAATACTGACCAGTCCTGAACCATCCTCACAATCATAGTTATGTTTGTGCCCGTTGTCTAAATCACTGTGCAAATCCATCTCCTTTAAGGTTCTCATATTTTTCAATAATCTTCTACTTTACTAAGCATAGTTTCCTTCTCTAGGAATTAACACCTCCTGATAACATATCTAAAGTAAGCAAGATAAAAGCTCACCCTTGTTGATTCTAAGAAATATTCTGCTGTACATGTACCAACACGGACTTGTTTATTCTTCTGGTACTTCATTGCATGTTGAATACTCTTAAGCAACACCATAAAGAAAATGCATCAAGTCTCTGGTCTTCCTTTTCCATTGTTCAGATTTTGCATACATATAAGGCCATGGAAAAATGCCACAGTTTGGTCAGGGCCACTTCAAAATGCCATTCAACCCCACCCCTCCTCATTTCCCTATACTGGGTTGGACCCACATGGTTGTCAATCGCCCAAGAAGCTCTAATCCTCTGGGGGCAGAAGGATCGATCCACTTTTGGTGGTGCTGGTACCTTCTTCCCTAGGAACATAGGCCCCTGACTTCCAAACTTGAACCCTCCAAGAAAACGACGTCCTAAAAGCAAATTGGATTCTCTATTGATTTCTTTTCTAAAGTGATTTCCCACTTTCAACATCACAGATTCACATATCAACTAAGGAGAGTATCGCTGCAAAGTGGCCCACGTTTTAGCACTCAACCTATCACAATAACTTCAGGAAGACCCACAGAAGCGAGTTGTGAAGAGGCAAAGTGAAAAGGGCTAAGAAGAGACCGCACTCTGTTTGGGTCTTCACTAGTCCCTGAATTCTGATTTTCTATGACACGCTGCCTTTCCATCACATGATAGATATAAGAGTGGCGAGAAAATTGTGAGAAGACCTAACGTTGCCTTCATGATGCTGCCTTGATTCCTCCACACTGCTACCTTAAAGTATGCACCGAGTTTCGTTCAAACAATAAACACGGGTAATTGGGCGGATATTAACAGCATGGCTAAACAATGAATCAGGCCTAAAACATTTCCAAACTCTCGAGTTCTCTTGCCTAGCACACATGTATTCAAATGTAGATGACACTTACTCTCATTACCCAGAATTAAAACAAATCAGGTTGCTCATTAGTAAAACGTGTAAGCAGGATTCACGTTTGTTCCCAACTATTTCAATGACTCTCTAGTAGGACAAAATATAACCACTCAAGAACTTAATTATCAGTAGTATAAATCCTTGGATTGCACAGCCTCTGGTAAGTACTAAAAATAAATGCAAAGCTTTTAAATTAGAATGTTTATAAATTATATTTTAAAATCCAGGCTTGTCAACTGGCATGTGCATTTCATTTTAGCTTTTATATGTAACCAAAAAAGAGCACTACTTGATATAATCCTTCTGCCCCAAAAGATCAATTACACTGAATGGTGCCTATGCATTTTAAATCACTGAGCACAAATGATAGGTATTAGACAAAGCAAATTGACTCAACAACATAGCCTGCTGGGAATGAATACATTTGTTTGGAAACAGTATTTCTTTTCTTAATTGCACACATAGCCAATAAAAGGTATTGGGTTGATAGTTCTGAAGATTAGAATCTTCTGCTTCCCCACAGTGAAGGTCAGGGCTATGTGGATTTTCTGTGACTGGGCAAGTACGCCCAGATAATTTCCTGAATGGACCCCCTCGAAGACACAAAGATGAAACCCTGCGTCTGAGCCTAGGAATTTCTGCTGGGCGAGCCGACTACAAGTTACTGCGATAGTGAATAGCCACAGATTAAAGCGAAACTCAAACCCCCAATGTAGGGCCATTCTAGTGGCACCCAGGTGGACTCCAGGACCCCAAAGAAGAAAATGCCATTGCTACTTCCCACGCCAGTCAGACTCGTCGCTCTGACACTAATAATCGGCATTTACACCCACAGGGTTCGCCACAAGGACAAATGAGTGCTCTGCGCTGTTGAAGACGGGCGCCACTGAGGCCAGACTTCTGGAACGGGAACTGTGATCCCTCGTGCCTCGCCTTGTCTTCTGTTCCCCTTGCACTGACGCTTGAGCCGTTTCTCTAAACGTGCTCTAATGTCCAACCCCCCTAAGCTCTGCTAACATAGAATCTTTGTGATTTCGATTCAGTGCCGGAGTCGAATTTCGATGCAGCGCTATCCCATGGAACAGGGTAGAAGTCCCCCCATAGATTTGTTAAGCTACACAAGCCATCGTCATGGGAACGGAGGGCGCCACATCTCTATCCTCCAGAGCCCCGGGGTGAGGCGGGACGGCCAACGGGTCTACTAGGAGCCAAGCCCGGAACGGCTGAGCCACCGCGGCTCCTCGCAGTAGAATTATTAAGTGACGAATTGGTAAGAAGAACACAAAAGCTGCACAAAGCTGCACAAAGTTGCACAAAGCTTCACGAGTGTGACATGAGAATGGGAAGCTGTGTCACTCACTTAAAGGAACTAACTAGCTGATCTGGAAATAACATGCATAATATTACTTTCTATTTTTTAAAAATTGTTTGGCAAATGATGTTTCATTGGAATTAATGTCGCTTAATTCAAATCATGTAGCTATAACACAGCCAACATGAAGATCGGCCCATATTGTACTGCTGTACCATTATCAACCTCCTATGAATTGTCCTTTAAAATAATAGTCACCACACACACACACACACCCCACCCCCAGTGCCCCATCACCAGGCACTTTCCATGAGCTGGGGCATCCTCTCTGGCATCAGTTCTTGCCTCTGGGCACACCACAGGAAATGTTCCCATGCTGGTCAGATCATCCTGTCTCCATATCTGAAGATCTCCGAAATACGTTCCCTTGTGCTTCTTTTGTTAAGATTTTGGAGTCTGCTACAACTTCTCTTAGGAATTTACAGTTTAGTAGGACTCAGCTATGAATGACACACCCAGAAGACTTTTAAACATGACTCTTTATGCTTAACAATTAGCAGCATTTAGCAATCATTAGCTCCGTCACGGAAGAAAAGACCTGGCAATCTTCTCCCATGACAGTGACAGCCAGAACCCTCTGGAGCAGGGTCACCCTGCCACACAGAGTGGCTGAGAGTCGACTTGATACCACACAGCAACATGGTCATACAAGTCAACAGACAATTAACATTATCTAGAATTAATATTTCTTGTATTTAGATTTTTTTTAGTATTTATTTTCAAGCTTTCGAACTTACGAAATATAGTTATGCTAACTGTGGTCATGCCCACATGACTAATTTGGGAATTAATTAAGTTGGGTGTTAATACATATAGCCTATCATTCCATAGTTCAAACACATCAAGAAGTATTGTACAACTGCACCCACAATCAGTTTCCAAATACTTTTTTCCTTCCTGGACTCCTCTATGGACATCAGCTTCTTTTTACCCCATCCCCATCACCACTGTACTTCTCTCCCAAGAAACCCATATTCTTCTGGCTGTCCCTATAGTTTCATCGGTCATGAGTTTCATATACCCCAAAACAGAAAAAAACACACAAATTCAAGGAGGGTCACCCCAATGACATAATGCATCTGAGATAAACTGCAATATGAAGAAACAAAAGAAAGAGTCAGAGTAGAATTGCCCCTGTGGGTTTCTGAGACTCCTTACAGGAGTAGAAATGCCATCTTTCTCGTTCAGAGGAGCAGGTGGTTCCGAACTGTTGACCTTGCAGTTAACAGCCCAACACATGACCATTTCTCTATCAGGATTCCCTCAATAAATGAAGTGAAATAATCTTTGGTAATAGATTGTTTCGAGAAAGGAATATACTAAGGTTTCAGCGATGTTAGAATCAAATTGTGTCCCTTCAAAATGTATTTTGGAATCTGTGGCGGTCATGTATTCGTGATGTCAATTTCATGATTGGGATGTAGGGGGAGTCTAGGGTTAGCCTGTTAATCTGGAGATAGCCATTGAGTAGCCAATGAGGCCTCTGTGTGGGCATGGCTTTCTCCTGGGAATTCTGGGAAATCTCACAATATTTCCCTCATGGAGTTGAGAGGTCATCTCCCCAGTTGTTGGGAGTCAGTCTCCGAGACGATGAACTACAGACAAGACAAGATGACAGCGTCCAAGGAACCAGAAGAGACAGAGAAGTGGCATGGCCTTACCTTGATGGAACCAGACCTCTGAAGCTGAAGAAGCTATATAGAGACCCCTGCCAGCGCTGAGTTGCGCCTACCACCACTGGATGCTATCAATGGACCCTCAGCCCTGCAAACGAGGAGCCATGGGGAGACCCCTGCCAGAGCCAGGATGCTTCAACTGCACGTGCTTTGTGAGTAAGAAGGAGACTTTATAGACTGGTATCAGACATAGGGGCTAATGTTGGATTTATGACATTGGACTGGATGCTTTCTCAATATCCCATTCCTCTTGTATATAAACCTTTCCCTTATATCTATATACATGTCTATGAATTTGTGTCTCTAGCCTACCTGGACTAGCACAGAATCCTAACCCCTACAATTGTGAATATAATCCTATTTTTTTTTAAATAGAGTTACATTTTTTTCCTTTCTTTTTTCCCAAATAATTTTATTGGGGGCTCTTACAGCTCTTCTAACATTGAATACATCATTTGTATCAAGCATATTTGTACACATGTTGCCACATTCATTTCCAAACATTTTCTACTTGAGTCCCCGGCATAAACTCCTCTTTCCCCCTTTCCTCTAGTTTTGTTTTTAATTCCAGCTCCCCATACTTCTTATCCCCCTTTTTCCCCCCCATGAACCCCTAATAATTTACAGATTGTTATTACCTCTTCATAGTGTATGTCCAATGTGTCACCTCACCCAGCCCCCTCCCCCACTGTCCGCACCCCAGAGAGGAGGTTACAAGTAGATCCCTAAAATTAGTTTACCCTTTCTAATTTACCATCCCTCTACCCTCCCAGTGTCACCACTCACCCCACTTGTCTCAAGGGATCATCTATCCTAAATTCCCCATGTTTCCGACTCCAGTGTACATCCCCTGGTCTAGCTGAATCTGGTAGAATTGGGATCATGATAGGCGGTGGGAGAAAGCATTTGAGAATCAGAGGAAAGTTGAACATTTCATTGAGACTACACTGTACCTAGACTGGCTCATCTTCTCACTATTTGTCTGACTTCTAGCATATCATTTACCCTTGGTTTTTCTATTCCCTCACTACCCACTCTGTTCCTCCTCTACTGAACTGCTCAATGTAGGGTGCCCCAGATTCAGAGATCTCTTCCCAATCAACCACCGCTCTCTAACTCATCTCATTCAATTTCATATTTTGAATGCCTTGTAAATACTGAGTATCACGTTTATATTTCTGCTCTGTTAATACTCAAAATATTATTCATATGTATGATTGCTGACAAAACATCCCAAGTTAGATAGGCTTTGAAATCTAACAGAATACCGATTATTCCTCAACATCTGATCATCAGCTAGTCTTTCCCATTTCAATAAATAGTATATTCACCACGCTGCTAATTCAAGTCTGAGAAATAATCTTGGAATCTCTTCTGTCTCTCCACTGCACATCTAAGTTCCATCAATGTAGACTGTAAAATTCCAAATCCATCTGCTTCTTACCATCTTCACCACTACCTTTCTCCAAGACCATCCAATTCCCCGGCAGCTTTCTAACTTCCATCTTCCCCAAATGTCCACATACATACTGCCTTGTCTCCATTCATAATGGGCAAAGTGATCCGGTCAGCTCATTCCTTCCAAAGAGCCCTCCACAGGCTGTAGATCATCCTCAGAACAAACATGAAATCCACAGAGTCTAAGGCTGTACAAGCTGCCTTCACCAGATATCTCCGCCAGGATCCTCCTCTCGCCTTACTCGACCTCACTGACCTCCATCTTTCTGATGTCCCCCATAGACTAAGCAGGTTTCTGCGATTACTTCCTAGTTATAAGAATTTCTCAAAAACTTAAGATGTTCTATTCATCCTAACCTTATTCACTCTAGCTCTCCCTCCCTCCCTCTCAATAGGACTACCCTACTTTTTATTTATAGCATTATCCGATGCTGAGTATGACTCTTTTTGTATTGTTAAGTACCTGCTTCTCTCTGCTAGGAAGGGAAGGGTAGAGGAGAGATTCTGCTGGCTTGTGTATTATCTGCCCACCCCCCAGTCAAGAGGAGGTGGGAAAGGACTTTCTCTTGGTCACTATTTATCCTCTGGAGTGACGCATGGTGTGAAGCACGTAGCAGCCTGCTCTCTTTGAGCCCATCCTCACTCAGAGGGACCCTACCTAGGTTTCGGAGACTGCAGATCTTCAGGCATGCCGACAGCCTCATCTTTCTCCACTGGGCCAACAAGGCTCTTTTAGCATAATGTACATGTTTAAAAATATTTGTTTTTATTTTTGGTTTTTTTTTGGAGGGGGCATCACTGCCCTCTGGTGGTGGGAGTAGGAGGCCCAGACTTTGCTCCTATGAAGCTGCTGCTGTAATTGAACCTCCATCCCAGTGGGCCACAGTTCCACGCACAACCACTATGCCACCGGAGCTCAGCCAAATATTTGTTGAAGTAATCAATTAATGGTCCTCAAAAAAAATAATTAAGGTATCCATGGATTGCTGCAATGCATGAAAAAAGAACTACCTAAAAAACTTAAAGACAGAAAAAATGTATCGCAGAAGTACAAAATAGACCAGATGGAAGGTACAAAGTGCATATGAGATACTAGCGAACTTTCACAAGAAGGGAAAAGAGGACGCTTTTCTTAAGGGGAAAACCATGAAAATAGATCGTAAACACAAAGACAAAATGTTAGGAGCAGCAGATAACATATTTCTAGGGTGGTTCAGCTCACAGTAAACTACAGATGGTACAAACATCATACCAGAATGCATCTCAAATATCGACATCTCCGCTTGAGAGTACCTTCTGGCGTCGTTCAAAAGAGCCTCTCACTTGTACAATACAGGGAGCAGCACAAAGGTAGACACCTACATTCCTCTGCTCTTTGATTTGCCACTGCAGTTCCTGGCCTCTGCTTTGCTCTTATTCATACATTATTGATAGACTTTCGCTTTGCTAAAATTTAAACTTACAGAGAAGATGAAACAAAAGTAAGGAAGCTGCATATCCTCTATTGTTCTCCATTTGGTTTTTCAGCCCCTTTCCTTTCCCCCTCCCATTCTCAAAGTATATCTACTATATAGCACAATTTCAGTAGCCCTGGTGGCATAGTCGATTAAGTATTTGATCTATGTCAGAGTTAAGGTGTGTGTCACAGTTATGGCCAGGACTCTCAGGTAGTAAACACTTAGTAATTCCCTTGACCAGATTTACCAAAGTGTAATTATAGCCAATCAGCTATGGCTCCATAAGGAGGTAAGATTAGGGTGGGGCATAATACTTTTTTTTTCTTTTCTTTTCTCTTTTTCTTGAGATTTATTCAATCATTTTATCAGGGGCTCACACAACTCTTATCACAATCAATACATGTACCAATGGTATGCAGACCACATTTGAACATTTGTTGCCATCATCATTCTTGAAACATCCTCCTTTTACTTAGGCCCCTAGTATCTGCTCCCAATATTTCCTCTTCCTCCCCACCCCACTCCCCCATGAACCCTTAATAATTTACAAATTATTATTATTTTGTCATATTGTCCACTGTTCGATGTGCCCCTTCACCCACTTCCCTGCTGTCCGTATCCCAGGGAGGTTATATAGATCCTTGTAATTGGTTCCTCCTTTCTACCCCACCTCCCCTCCACCTCTCGGTATCACCACTCTCACCACTGGTCCTGAAGGAGTCTTCTTTCCTGAATTCCCCATGTTAATGGCTCCAGTGTACAGCCCCTGGTCTAGCTGGATTTAGGTAGGTGGATTTAGCCCCTGGTCTAGGTAGAATTGGGATCATGAGAGTAGGTGGGAGGAAGCATTTAAGAACTAGAGAAAGTTGCATATTTCATTGTTTCTACACTGTACCTTGACTGACTCATCTCTTCCCTGTGACCCCTCTATAAGGGGATGTTGTTTCACCTATTGATGGGCTTTGGGTCCCCAATCTGTACTCCTCATTTATAATGATATAACTTTTAGTTCTTTGATGCCTGATACCTGATCCCTTCGACACCTAATGTGCTTCATCCATGTGGGCTTTGCTGCTTCTGAGCTAGATGGCCACTTGTTTTTATTCAAGCCTTTAAGATCCCAGACACTATATCTTTTTGATAGCCAGGCACCATCAGCTTTCTTCACCACTTTTGCTTATGTACACATTTGTCTTCAGTGACCCTGTCGGAAAGGTGAGCATCATGGAATGCCAATTTTTTTTTTTTTTTTAGGCATCACTGCCCTCTGGTAGGAGTGGGAGGCCCAGCCTTGCTGCTGCTGGATTTGCCAAGCCAGTCAGCCGCAGTCCCCACTCAACCATTACGCTACCGGGGTTCAGCCCTATGGAATGCCAATTTAATAGAACAAAGTGTTCTTGCATTGAGGAAATGCTTGAGTAGAAGTCCAATACCCATCTGCTGTCTTATTACTAACCTTATAAGTATATGCATGTAGATCTATTACCCCATCATCATATATAAATATATTCACCTATGCACAGGGACATAATGCTTTTATTCACTTTACAGCTATCTCTGACACAATTCAAAGGAACTGTGCTGAGCCCAGTTCTACCTTCTAAATCCAGCTAGACTGGAGCAAGAACACTGGTACAGATAAAAGCTTTTGATACATGGAATCCAGGACCAATAAACCCCTCAGGGACAGTAATGGGAATAATGATATTATGGGGGTTGGGGGATAGTAGGGAGAGAAGAGGGAGAAATGGGGAACCAACTACAATGATCAATGTGTAACCACCATGACCACCTCCAGGGGGACAAACAACAGAAATGTGGGTGAAGGGAGATAATGGATGGTGTAAGCTATACAAATAATAATAATTTAGAATTTATCAGGGATTCACAAGGGTAGGAGTTTGGGGGAGGAAGGGGAAAAAAGAGGAGCTGTGACCAAGGGCTCAACCAGAAAGGCACTGCTTTGAAAATGACCATGACAACATATATACAAATGTGTTTTGTGATAAGAGCTGCAAGAGCCCCCACTAAAATGATTTAAAAACAAACATGAAGCCTCCTTGAGAGTGTGGCCTCCCACCACTGAAGGATGCTGTGGAAATACTTGTTCTGTTTTCTCCTGAGTCTGGATCCTTCATCTGGCTCATTGACCTCTACTTCTTTAGCCTACCATATTGCTCGCTGATCCTGGGAGTTATCAGTAGTCTCCCATCCGATCTGAAAACTGTGGATTCACTGGCATCTACCATCGCAAGGCTGACCTGCTGGCTCTGGATTCAACTGCCACTGCAGCTGTCAGCCTATTGTCTTCCTGAGTTCTTGAGCTCATGAGCTTGAGTTCATGAGCTCCCACAGGTTTGTGAGTCAGAAGACTCCAACTTAATATCTAGTCTATGGACTGGAACTTGTCTGGACTTGGACTCACCTACATATACACATATACATATAGCTAAATATCTATAACTAAATATATGTTTATGCATAATATATTTATGTAAATATATTTGTAAAACCCATTATATAGAGAAACCAGCCTAAGACAGGGGCTAACTGCAAGGTCAAGGTTCAAACCCACTGACATTGTTATCCCATTTTTTTTCAATTCCCTTTATAATATTCTCATTTAAGCTGAGCCCCGGTGGCGTATGTGGTTGAGTGCAGGACTGCAGACTGCAGGCTGGGTGGTTCAAACCCAGCAGCGGCTCTCAGGAGCAGCACTGGGTAGCTCCCACGACCATCAGAGGCAGTAATGGCCCCCCCCCAAAAAAAAGAGATACTAGAGAATATTCTCATTTAAATTGATTCTCCCTTTGCTACTTCTTAATTTATGTGCCAAAAAAGAAAATAGTACCATTTTATTTTATGTCTTTTCTGTGTTCAATCGACTTTCATTTCATTTCTTCCTGAGTCAAAAAAACTCAGGGTTACTTCAGCTTAGTTTTTTGTCTGTTTGTTCGTTTATATTCGTTTTGTCTGCTTGTTATATTTCATGCCCCAATGTTAGTTTGAAAATATTTAATTCAAGTTAGTGTGCCATCTTACAGTTTTATTTCACATCATAATAATTATTCAGAGAATATTTTTCATAAACCATTTTGATTCTCTTTTATATTTTGAGCTTAGAGTAGTTTCATTAGGAAGAGCACAAGTATACATTTCATGGATGAGTTGACAAAAGTGGTGGTACACACAATTTTCCAGCTCAAGATCACCCTCTCCTGTTAGAGTAGGAAAGTGCAGTTGCCTTAATTTAGGCCTCGGTTGTACAGACTTCAATTTTTGGTTTTCCTTTGTCTTATGATAGTTGGAGTTTCCTCACCTGGTTTCTCTTTTCCTCTCCCCAAAATGCCTCTCCTTTCCTTGAGACCCTCTTCATCACAGAACTTCTGATTTCCCAGAACTGTTACCTTTATACTTGTAAGTTCTCAGTGATCTGCAATACCAAACTGATTTTTTAATATTTCCATACTAAGAATGGAGTTTCTCCTTCTGAGGGTGATTTTTTCCCCAATCCTCTCCTGTCTTTTCCACAAACCTTTCCCAGCAAACCAGACTGCCACAAAGGAGAGATAGTCCCCTTTAAAAATTATGTTTATTTCTTCACTTACAATGATTAAAGTTTATACTGTCCCCTGCCTTGTCGTTATATTGAATGTCAAGGACTTATGTGGTTTAATTTGCTTCTTATTGATCTCTACATTTGGGGGAGAATTTATGAAAAAACAAAATTTAGGTCTCCGCCGTTAGCTCTCTGAACAGCCCTCCCTTATGGTCAGCCAGATATCTCATCCTGAATTTCAATTTTTGGTTTTGCCGTTTTGATCTTGCTTTCCCTCACAGTGATGAAGATGATTGTGCTCCATCCACAGCCACTCAACAGAGAAGATGCATCTATTCTCCTAGTTGCTGGGCTTCGTGACAGCTGAGTGATCACAGCTGAGCCCTTCACTTTGCCCTTAGACACGAAGAAGAGTCCTTAGCAGAGCAACATGAGTTTTGCTATAATTGAAAGGGGAGCGAATCGCAAATTCATAGTGAAGCCTGAGTGGAAGAACGGTGAAATCATTGATGCATTACAAAAGTGTTTACGAGGACAATGCCTTGAACTACATCAGCAATTTATCAATGATTAACTCATTTGAAAGAGACGGAACATGATCTTCAGGATGAAGTTCCATGGCGACAAATCATCCACACCAATTTGCAAAAATATAGTAAAAATAATCATGTTTGCAGGCAAGGGCCAGCAGCAGAAATATTAGTCAACACTGTAGACACCTAAATTGATACCATTTACACAATTCTAACTTCAAACCCAAAGTGAGAAAACGTTCTGCTTAATGTCCACCTAAACAGTTGACCCCAGATCAGCTGCAGGCAAGAACAGAGCTTTCAGTGGAAATTTAAAGCCAGTGAGATCCAGAACCTACAGCATTTTGTTGAAGAATTGCGCCCAGAGATGAAACACCGCTTTTCCAGCACAACCCTGAAGACAAGCATGATCGAAGCCCTGGAAACCACGAAGTGTTTCTGCAAAAGCAAACACCAACCAGTCAAGAGCAAACAACATGGCAATAATTTGGGAGATGCTCAAGACATGTTGGTTGCTGGATTTTTAGAACAGCAGTTCTCAAGCGGTGGTGGCGACCACTTTGGGAGTTGAACGACCCTTTCAGAGAGATCTCCTAGGCCATCGGAAAATACATATTTCCGATGGTCTTAGGAAGTGAGACACAGTTCCTCTATCCTCTCCATGTGGGTCCACCCACATGCAGAGACACCCACATACGCTGACTGCTACCCACGCTACATCATGCTTTAAGAAAAATTCCATTTATTTTTAATTAGAAATATATATTTCACAATATGTAATTATACTATTGTTTTGTGATCAATCACTATGCTTTAATTATGCTCAATTTGTAACCATGAAAATACATCCTGCCTATCAACTATTTACTGTTATGGTGACTCATAACAGTAGCAAAATTACAGTTTTGAAGTAGCAAAGAAAATGATTTTATGGTTGGTGGTCACGACAACACAAGGAATTATATTAAGGGGTCATGGCATTAGGAAGATTAAGAATCACTGTTGTAGAGTGTCAAACAATAATATCTGATTATGAGAGTTTTGAGAAAGCTAGTCACAGTTTTAGAAGAAAAAGTCCCAGGACACTGAATTCTTTAAGGCATAGATAAAGGGCCAGTATCATTGCTTGCAAAACAGTCTTGCTTTTCTTAAAGGTTTGAGATGTCAGCTAAATCTGCACAGAAGGAGCACACCAGCTCAAGTCACCTGCAAGTTTTAAGTAATAAAATCCAAGCTCAGAGGAGGAAATTGTACTCAAACTTAAAATCTGAGCACCTGGTTTGCAGAAGGCTTTGTATGACAATGGAATCCCACAATCCATTGCAGAGATCCTACGTTAATTAAGCATCCATCAAATTCCTTTGGACCACTGATCAGGGATGTAAACAGTGCTTGTCCTCAGACAAAGTGCAGTAGGAAGTGGATTGTGGTAGCTATCAGACGCACTGTCATTGGATAGCCTGTAGAGTGGAGGTGAGCTGTCCCCTTGGGATTCCAAGACTCTGAATGTTTGCGGGAGTAGTAGGCCCCATCTTCCTCCCACAGAGCAGCTGGTGGGTTTCAGGAACTAACCGTGGAGCTAGTGGTTCAGTACATGGTCACTTAGACCACCAGGGCTCTTACTGCAGATATGGTTTGTTTCTCTTTTAACATCTTATCTTTCATTTTTCCCTTTTAGTCCACTTTCAATTTGTTCTCAGTCTTATTATTTTCTGCTTTCTTCTGGGATAGATTTTTTTGTTTTATTTCATTGTTGTTGGAGGGGATGATTTTCTTTGTGTGAAATCAAGTGGATAAGTAAATCTGTAGATGCAGTAATTAGATTAATGCTTTCTTAGGGTTAAGGCAGAGGAGATTGGGGGAATTGGGGAGCTAATAATAATGGATACAAGAAGGAAGAAAATAGTCTAAAATGCTTGGGGTGATGATTGCAAAAACACTTTTTAAAGTATATGTAAACCATTAAATTGTATGGTATGTGAATTATATGCCAAGTATCTTGATCTTGACATAGTCTATGCTGAGAAATAAAGTACGTTGGTATATGTATATATATATATACACATATATATAGATAGATACACAGAGAAAGACATAATCGCTTAATTCCCTTTTCCTAGGAACCTTTTGAAACAAACACCCTAGTGGACTCAGTGCACACCTCAGTGAGTCTTTTGCCAATAATTTCCTGCCTGGGGGCTTGTTTTCAGTGCATCTATTCTAAGACCATTATCATAGATAATATTTATTATAAGACAAGCACTGTTGTACTCTGTGTACATTTTATATATTCTCTTAATTCTCACAAGGAAACTAGGAAGGAGATGCTGTCATTAGCACCTTCATTATAAGAGGAAAAAAGAAAATCAATAAAGATATCAATAAAGTAATAAATAAAAAAGGTAGTATTTGGATGCCGCACTCTGACCCCCAATCCAAATTCCTGTTCACTTGAATATGCAGTTCCCACATGGGATGAACAGTCACAGTTTCACTGGTATAACCCTTAGCCCTCATTCTTTGCATTTTTATGGCCTTCTATGAAACATAATTAGTTTGTGACACACACCAAGAGAATTACAAGTGTTATGACTTCTTTAATTAACACATAATACTGCCATTAGTGAATAGACCATAACATGAGTTGCTAAAAATGAAACTGGATCTTATGGTTTTGTCTTTAGAAGCTTTAGCATGGAAAAGGGATAGATATGCTTGTAATTCTAATATTGATAGATACAAGAAGGAAGAAAATAGTCTAAAATGCTTGGGGTGATGATTGCAAAACACTTTCTAAAGTATGTGTAAACCGTTGAGTTTTTTGGTATGTGAATTATATGCCAAGTGTCTTGATCTTGACATAGTCTATGCTGAGAAATAAAGTATGTTGGTATAGATATATCAATTTTTTGAAAAATCTACCTATTATCACACAGTCCTACCATAGAACTTCTTTTTATCTACACACATACATTAAAAAAGATATGTACAAATTATCAATCACTTTGGTTTGGGTTAACTTCTTTCCCTTACTTCTAAGTAACAACATAAAGATTACATAAGTGTAATAAAAAATTCTTACCTCCATCCTGAAATTTGCTTAATCTTTCAAAATATGATGACAAGGGAGTTTGTACAATATCTAAGATTGCCAGAAGGGTTCTTGTCAGCCTTAATAATTCACTAAAGCTATAAAATCCAAAGTATATAAGGTTCCGAGCCAAATGGACCACCTTAATTTGAAAAAGGAGGAATGAAAAAGAGGAACATTGAGAACAATAAAAGACATTCTTTTCTATTAAATTAATTGACCCATCACCAAACTTCAAAATTCTTTAACATCTAAAGTTTTATGTACCTGCGAG
Source organism: Nesogale talazaci (assembly GCA_004026705.1). NCBI lineage: Eukaryota > Metazoa > Chordata > Mammalia > Afrosoricida > Tenrecidae > Nesogale > Nesogale talazaci. The sequence continues at coordinate 143,728 of PVJH01001180.1, read as the reverse complement.
AGTATCTTGAATTTCAATTTATTCAAATTTAGAATTAAATCCAAATGAAACCAGCTAATCAACCCCATCAAGAAGATAAGATTTGGATATATCAAGTTGGTTAAAGAAACTTATGTTTGAATTACTTGCCTCCTAATTAAAATGTTCAATCAATAAATTTGAGTACATCAGCTAACAAATAAGACATTAAATAGTTTAATAAATTGTCAATATCTATGAAATTTGTCCAGGAATATATGTTATAGCTTCAGCTTCCAATGTGGTCTTCTGAATATTACAGACAAAGCCAAGATGGCCAATGAGACACAGGCTCCTTCCAAAGAGTACCAGAGTTAGATTCTGCGACTATCAGAATCCAGCGAAAGTGATCTTATGTCACTTCCAAGAAGAGGCTATAAAAGACGGTAACTTCCATCTTGTGCTCTCTTTTCCAGATAATCCATGTTGAGGGAAGCCAGGTGCCATCAATGAGAACAGGTAGACAAGCTACAGAGAGGTCCACATGGCAAGAAGCTAAGGTGCCTGGTCATCAGTTAGCAACGATGACCACAAAGAAGCCTGTGAGTGAGCATGCATCTAGAGGACTGCAGCCCCAATGAGTAAGTAGTTTAATTCCAAACTCATATAATGTCCTGAGTCCCCCAACTAAGTATGCAAGGATCTATGATCATAGAAACCACAAGATAATAAATGTGTGTTGGTGTATGTTCTAATTGTTGGAATAATTTGTTCCACAGCAGGAGAAAGCTAAAATAATAGGGACAAGTAACAATATATTATTCTCCATGACAATGTTCCCCAAATATTACAACTTAAAATTATTTCAGTTCAGCTTAATGAAACTTTTAAAAAATATCAGCTACAAAAAAAAAAATCAGCTACGCCAAGATTGAAAAATGTATATCCAAATATATTGTATAGTAAACAAAAATGTCTTCACTCACTAAACACAACAAAACTTACATGTAAAGAATAAAACATGTGGTAGTGATCGCATAACATTGGTTGATATGACTGAACCATGGAATGGTATTATGTCTAGCTTAGGTCCTAATAAAATTGTTTAAAAGTTAATTTAATTTTTAATGAAGAAAAAGAATACTGAACATCGAGCATAATCAAAGAACCATCTAAGTCTATATTTTGTCAATGGCAGAGAGAATTATGCCTTCATTAACTAAGCTACGCAATTACATCCTAAATATTAAAAGGAGAAAATAGCTGATGTTCAATATGTTTTATTTTATATGGAAATGTTCAGATCTTCACAAATGAACTGGCTTTTAAAAATTACCTCAAATGTCAGCTTGTTTTTTTCTTTATCCCCAAAAGGAAAGGGTTGATTTACAACTTCCTTCAGGTATTCTTCAACAAATTCCATTGTCAATGCAAACTTCCTCTTCATATCATTCCTTGATGAATCTGTTATGGAATCATATCTGGGAAGAATGAAGATGATAAAGTAAGTGAAATCGGTTGTGATCATTTAACAACATGAAAATACACATACTACGTGAGTGTCCTGACTTCATACTTTGGGATAAATTATCTAACCTTTCCAGGGAGTGGAACTGTAGCATAGGGCTATTGTAGGATGAACTCATCCATGTCATGCGCTTAACAACCAAATCTGCCATAACATGAAGCACGTGGCCACTTACTACTCTGAGCATGAAAAATATTTCTGTTTACTGGTTTTCAGAGTCTCCACTCTCATGAAGAGTCGCCTTTCTACAAAGCGAGCACGATTTCCACTTTCCCTCTCCTCCAGAAGAGAAACCACCGGGGTTAGAACACAGAAATGCCTTCCCCATCTTCCTTTTCTCATAGAAGCCATTTGTTGGCTTTTGAGTTCACTTGCCACATTCAAAGATTTCAAGAACTTTTCTTGGACATACTCATGAATCGTGATCTTTGTCGGGATTTCTGTCCAGAGTCTGGCATAGCGAACCGGCACCACAGACTCTTGGGGATCTCGGTCCACGTGCATGTGGAGCATGAGGCGACAGAAAGATGCCCGGAGGTCAAATGGCAGGCTCTCATCCGACACACATCGCAGGATCAAATCCACAGACAGCTGTGTGGAGATCTGGTTGATGGCCAGATACTGGCGATCCAAGCACATTCTTGCAAAGAGGTTTAGCTGATACCTTAAAAAAATAGCAAACAGGCTGCTTTATTTGCCTTATCATCATTAAGTTCCAACACATCATATTACAGATCAAGATCTACTTGGATAGTACTAGTCATATTTCAAGGCTATCAGGGATTGGAATATAACTCTTCTGGTAGTAAGTTTTCAAATGACAACCCCTGTATGAAATCGATCCTGTGTTAGTTCAATTACAATGTCTCTTGCTTGTTCCAATAATCTGAATCTGATAGGTGGTATTATTAGGATCACGGTTCTCAGGCTCCTAGGATACAAATACACTAGTCCTGAAGGCTATAGATAACAGTTCACACGAAGCTTTCCCTATCTGTCTCCAACCCCACTCGGCCACAAGTTCTCTTATCTGCATTGTACGTTTAGTCATCCCAATTACTGAAACAAATATAACCAAGATTCATGGCATTAGTACATTTGGATTCATGAACCTCGAGGTCAAGAACTAGTCTCTGGTTTTTATGGGACAGGTCTAAAGATTGGGGAGATGAGATATTCTCTTCCTTTCTATGATTCCTGACATTTGGGTCCATTTTGTCTAAAGCGCTTTGACCTTGACTTCCCATGCCTTAAACTAGAAGAAGCGAGCTTGGTGGCAGAGTGGGCTAAACACTGGAGTGCAAACCACAAAGCCAGCAGTTCAAAATCACAAGCCAACCCATGAAAGAAAAAGCACGAGGCTTTCTACTCCTATAAGCAGCTACAGTCTCAGAATCCCCCGGGGGGAGGTCTAGTCCAATCCACAGTGTCAAAAGGAGTCAAGGGCTGAGCCCGGTGGCGTAGTGGTTGTGCGCGGGACTGCGGCCCACTGGGACGGAGGTTCAATTCCAGCAGTGGGGCTGGGCCTCCTACTCCCACCACCGGAGAGCAGTGATGCCCTCCCCACCCCAAAAAAAAAGGGGTCAGAATTGACTCAATAACCGTGACTTTGCTCTTGAGTTTGCATTGTGCTTCCAAGATATGGAGCACCAGGAACTTCAGCATCATTTCTCTCAATACTTCCATGGCCATAAGCCGCTGCTGAACCCACTTAACCACAGATGCCAGTTTCTCCGCAGCCCTATGTCGCTGCACATCCCGAAGTACTGCCAACTTATTGACTCACTTGCTCTTAAGGCACCTCTGCAGACAGATAAGTTTCCCCAGCACCAGTTTCATCTCTCCCTTATTTCCTGTTCCCTGGATCCCAAGATTTATGTTGCATACATACACTCCAAACAATACCAGAAATGAAAGCCTTGCTTCACAAAAACCCCAAAATACCATTTCCACCTACAATTACCAGTGGTGTATATGAAAAATACAGGCGCTAACTTTGGAATATTTCCCATGATACTCCATATTTCTGCTACGCGACTTCTGACACACCTGCTTTTACTTTCCTCTTCCTGGAGAGTTTGGAGAATAATCTTTTTGTGCGATTGAGAATTTTGAGTCTCCATGATACTTTACCTGTAATAGGTGAGAACTTCCAAGTCAGCTTTGGTGCCTTCCTTGGCATCCTGAGCAAGGTGCCTGATCGCTTTGCCATGAGGTTCTTTGTTGCTGTCGATCCAGTAGAGCCAAACTTCCTCATCATCCATCTCATCGGACAGGATGGAGCTGTCCAGGGGGTGGTCTACTTGCATTGAAACCACCCTTTGAATAAACAACACGCATGAAGTTCATTAAGAAATCCCCAGACGTGAGCTTAAAACTAACAAACGCCTCATGTCTACATATGAACGGACAAAGAAGTCCCTGCCATCTGAGCTTACTTTGTTTGGATGAGAATGTCTGCATTCCCAGGACTCAGCATAAATTTACAGATAAGTTCTTGAGTGACAGGTATTGCAGTGGTATTAGACACACAGAGGTCTGATAAATAATCCAAAAATCTGAGGAGAGAAAAGAATGTAAATTGAACATCAAGCATAGCATTCGATAGTCCTAAGAGTCAGAGTGTAATCTGAGATACAATTTTTTAATTTTGTTTTATGCAGACCTCACAGATATTCTGCTTTTTGTTTATATCTGTTGTCATGTTATTTAGTTTAGAAGTAAATTGTTACTTCCAGAGAAATCTCTCCAAGTGTTACCCAGCTATTCAAGATTCCATTGTCTGTACTGAATACAAACGTTGTTCAGAGGCTCTGCCCTCGTTGGCATTTGTCTGGGGATGGGCGCTCCGCAGCACTGGCTTAATATGACGAGAAGAGGACATCTGTGCTCCACAACTAGACTAAGGACCCCTCATGGAACATCCACACAACTGGAGATGCCAGCGGAAGCTGGAGCGGGTCTTACAAAGTGAGCACACCCTGAGAAGAGGAAGGAGCACCTCCTCTAGTCAGGAGCCTGCTCTTACCTCTTAACACCGATTTGCCATACTAATTATTTGAGATACCCTAACTGCTTGACTTGGCTGCATCATTTTTCACTTGCTGAGGCAGCGGAGAACAATAGAAAGTGCACAGGGGGTCGACTCAGAAAATATCCATTTGACTTCCTATTGTGGTCCTTTCTGTCAGGGGGATCCAGGGCAATGCTCACTGAGCTGCTATTTTCTCATCGCTACACTGAAAGTGATAATATATGCCCAGTGTGCTTCACGAGAATACGTGCAGATTTAAATGAAATATATATATGCCTATATTTAAGTCTACAACATACTATACAAATTAGAGAAAAATGCTGGGCCCTGGTGGCACAGTGGTTGTGTGCAGGACTGCGGCTCACAGGGTTAATGGTTCAGATCCAGTAGCAGCTCTCCAGGAGCAAGGTTGGGCTTCCTACCCCCACCAGGGCAGTGATGCAAAAATAAATAAATAAATAGAGAAAAATCAATGATGGCTAAGACACATCAAAAAGTATACTACGAAATCTTAGAAAGTTTTATTTAGCAAAATATCAAAATATGAAGCTTCTATTTCTCAACATAGCTTCCAACCAGGACTATACACTTTGGAAAAGAATGTTTCCATCTCTCTGACTCTTTCCCCAAAGAATTCTGTGCTCTTTGAATCAGACTCCATCAAACCAGCAGTCTTGTCACTCTCAAAGGACTCAAATTTTGTTCTGCATAAATGCTCATGGAGTTTAAGGAAAAACAACAACAAAAAACTTTAGAAAGACAAGATCAAGGTTGGGAGGTGGAAGAAATAAGGTTTCCTATTGAAATTCTCATAGGAAAGCCCTGCTCTCCTCAAAGAATGAACAGGGGGCATTGTTGAAATGGTTTAAAAAAATAATAATTCGTAGGTGCAACTTTCCTGGCCTTTCTCTCAATACATTGTTCAATTTTCTTAAAACGTCTTCCTAAGAAGCTCCCATGATTATCCTGTATCCTCCGAAATCTATCCAGATGACTCTTTGAGGATCCCAGAAAGCAGTCACTGTGACCTACCAAGCTGATCTCTCTCTCAAATTGAACAGGCCCAGGAATGCCCCTTAGAAGCCGTGGCTTTCAGTGTACCTTCTTAAAGTGATCTGAGTGAGACTCAGGAGGTGCATTACTGAAATGACTTGTCTGCAGCCATTCACTGATCATAGAGAATAAACAAATGCATGCATGGACTGGAGTCTTAGTAGCAATACGACTTGAGTTATACTCATATTTAAATATAACCACTAGAGGGCTTTGACCTCCTATCTGTTAATAACTTTGCATTATATGCAATTATTATAACAATCAGCCCAAAATAGTTTTCTCCCCAAATTAAGAATATGAAAGGATTCTAACTATTAAAAGTTCTAAAGATAAATCAAAAAGCCATAATCCCCATCCCCACCTCCCAGAAAGAAATAGTGGATGAACCACTTCAAACCTTGGCTCCCGATTTCTCCGGAGTAAACTGACAAATGTTTCTATTTCTTTTGCTGTGATATGTTTCTCTAGTAGTTTTCTGTTGTTGTGCAACAAAGCTGTGATGGTATCTTCTGCCAAAATATCATAGCCAATCTGGGATTGCATGACACAGAAGTTCTTAGCAATATATTCCTGCAAAGAAGAAGGCTGTCAGAATGAGCTGCCAAACAGCTTAGAAACAACAGGTTTTATTAGGGTGGGTGACACACAGTAATTTATTCATTACGGAAAAGCCACCAGAAACTATTGTCAAAAGAAGAGCAAATTAATAATTCTTTAACAAATGAGACTTTCTGAAGAAGGAAAATAAACACATCAGCCTATACGGAATTGAAATTATAATTAACATGTTCTCACTGAAACCAAGTCAATTCTGATTCTTAGTGACCCTGGAGGCCTGTCTCTGAGGGCTTCTGAGACTGTGAATCATCACAGGAGTAGAATGCCTCATCTGTCTCCCAAGGAGCGGCGAGCGCATTTGAACTGCTGATCCTGTCAGCAGTCAAACATGTAGCCTGCTACACCACCAGGGCTCCTAAATAGGCAAGTGTAATATGAGTTTAACTTATATCAAGAAGTCACTGGGTAGTGCAAAGGGTCAGTTGCAAACAGATGATTGGAGACTTAAGTCCATGGAGAGGCCCCTTAGAAGAAAATCCTAATGATCTACTTCGAATAAAACCAGCCGCTGAAAACACTGCAGCATAGCTCTGCTGATTCACATGGGTTTCCTTGGGTCAGAGTCACTGGACAGCAAAGAGGGGTGTGGATTTGTATATGCTATACCTAGAAATAATTTCATCTTTTTTAATCATTTTATTGGGGGATCATACAACTCTTAGTTGTATCCATCCATACATGTATTGTATGCAATGCACATTTGTGCCTTTGATGCCATCATCATTCTCAAAACATTTTCCTTCCACTTAAGCCCCTGGGATTAGCTCCTCCTTTTTCCACCCCCTCTCCCTCCCAAACCCTTGACAATTTATAAATTATTAACATTTTGTCTTGTCAAAAGCTTATGTGTCCCTTCACTCATTTCCCTGTTGTCCATACCCCAGGGAGGAGGTTGTACATGGATGCTTAGGTTCCCCCTTTCAGCTCCGCCCTCCCCCCATCCTCCTGATAATCACGACTCTCCCCACTGGTCCTAAAGGGATCATCTATCTTAGATTCCCGGTGTTTCCGGTTCCTGTCTGTAGCAGTGTACATCCCCTGATGTAACCGGATTTGTAAGGTAGAATTCAGATCATGATAGTGGGAGGGAAGAAGCATTTCGGAACTAGAGGAAAAATGCTTGTCTCATCATTGCTACATTGTACCCTGACTGGCTCATCTCCTCCCCAAGAGCCTTCTATAAGGGGATGTCACTTCCTCTGCAGATGGAATACTTTCATCTTTAATGTAGATATTTACAAACATAAGCGTTAAGACAAAAGTCTCATTAAAATAATAATTTGATGGCATGGTAGCTTTGGGCTGTTATATTGACTTTATAATGCCAATTAATGATGTGGATCATAATAGCCTATGGGCAATATTGCCCGGGACAGGCTCTCCAGATCAAGCAACAGTCAGTGAAACAGAACAAGAAGATACCGTGCGTGTTTTAAAATCAGGAAAGAAGTGTCTTGCATTGTATCTTCTCACCACACTTAGTCATTCTGGGCTGAGCAAATAACCCCAGCAAATGGACCTCAAGCATACAACACCAACATTAGAGGAAAGCTCTTCAGCAGTCTACGGTATGCAGATGATACAACCTTGATAGCTCAAAGAGAAGATGATATAAAAGGCGTATGGATAAAGATCAAAGGCTACAGACTTCGACATGGATGACCGAAAACAAAGTCCTCACAACTGAACTAATAAGCACTAACGTGACAAACAGAGAAAAGATTGAAGCTATCAAAGATTCCTCTTGCTTGCATCCACAATCGACACTCATGCCAACACTTGAAGTGATGCATGGCATTGAGTAAATCTACTGCACGAAACCTCTCTAACACATGGAAAGCAAATAATCACTTTGAGGAGTAGACCAAGGTGTGCCTGGTCCGAACCACGCTTCATATCCATGTGAAAGCTGGACAGTGAATACGGAAGTTGACAGCAGAGTCATGCCTTTGAATTGTAATGCTAGTGAGAAACATTAGCTGTGCCATGGCATACTGGATATATCAGCAGAGTAAACAACCACAATGCTCCATGGAAGAGAGAATAGGGAAATTGGTCTCTTGAATTTGGTATAAGCGATCAGGAGAGACGAGTCCCTAGAAAGGGAGGGGATCATGCTTGGTAAAAAGTCAGAGAAAAAAGGGAAGATCCTAAATGACATGGTGTCACACAGTGACGACAACAGACTCAAGCACAGCATTGACTTGAGAAGGTGCAGAACTTGGTGGAACATGGTCTCCAGGAGCCAGAGTCAACTCATTGGCACCTAACACCAGCAGTGCCAACTTTCCTCAGCCTAACACAAGTCCAAGTCATAATCAATCATTTTGACATTCTATTAAAAAAAGGAGCCTTGATGATGATGGAGCTGCTTACCAGTGGGTCAGTGGTTCAAACCCACCGGGCATCCTTCAGGAGAAAGAGAAAACCATCTACTGTAAAGATTTAAAGTCTCAAAAACCCAGAAGAGCAGTTCTACCTGTCTTATAAGGCTGCTATGATTCAGAATCACTCAATGTCAATGAGGCTTTTTAATTTTTTTCCGGTTTCTATAAAAAGAAATTACTGATTTTTCATTTGAGACATGAGAGCAAAACTGTTGCCACAAAACTGGAAGGGTTGATTTCCTTTTCATACATGGGATACCAAGATCTATACAGCCTTCTTTTTTGAGCAATGGTGTCATTCACCTTTAAAAAGCTATCTAACAAGGTATGATTCATCACTTTGTCAATCAGATGCATTCACCAAATAAATACTTCTCAAAGGTCTACTTTAGGCACTATTGGAGAACGAGGGCTATGACAGTAAACAGAACTGATAAGCTCTTGGAGAACCTACAGTACAGTAAGAAAAACATTGCCTGAGAAAAAAATAGATCGTTTTAAATACTGATAAATGATAAAAGAAAAGAAATGAAAAACAATAACAAATTTCTATGGGGTAGACATTGAGGAAGTAACATTTGCACTAGAACAGGAATGAAGAGGAGGCAGCTATTCCAAGTCCAAGAGAGAGGGGCATCTAGGCAGAGGAGAATATTAAGTGTAAGGTCCTGAAATGGTACCTAGCATACTGTATTTCATAAACTAGAGTGATCACTGTCACTGGAATCTCATACCTAACCAAACTCACTATAGTACCAAATTACCATCATGTCAATTCCAACACATAGCGACCATAAATCAGGTTTCAGAGGCTCTAAACCTTTATGGAAACAGAGATCCTCAACATTCTCCAGAGAAGTGTCTGATTTGGGTGAACTGATCAACTTGCAAGGCTGGGTGGAGAGTGCCCCCAGTGCTCATATTGGTATAGCATGAGAGAACAAAGCTAGAAGTGAACTTGAAAAAGGAAGGAAAAAGAGGTCTGAGTGGAGAGACTTAGTGAATGATGGTAAAGAATAAAGATATTCCTCAAAGAGCCCAGGCAAGCCATTGAGGAGCTTAATTGTGAGTTGTTTGTATCTGCTCCTTACTCTTCACACTAACTGCTAAGTCCCAAATCCATATTGCTCATTCCTTATAGTCTGTGGACAAGCAACACATCACATATAGTGAGCTACACTGTGTGTGTGCTACACTGCTCCCACAAGCAGAAATCCTCACTTGAATTTCATGGGGTCGCTCCTGGGAAAACCATCTCTGGTTCTATGACGGGACAATGTATTGATAAGCAAGTGGATTACCATTAGTCAAATTTCCTGGAACATATCTACTCAATGAAACACGTGTTGGTTGCACAAATTCAATTATACCTTAGGCAGCATTTGTGTGGCTTTTCAAATGATGTCTTTTGACCTCTCTTAAGCCAATTACGTTAGTGTTGTAAGTCGGTGTGTCATTTCTTAAAAAGGTACCAATTTATGCTTTTTAATGGCAAGTTGTCATACTCCAATGAAGGATAAACACTGGTAGTTACAACATAATCTGGTGTCAATCTGAGGATTAAGAGTGCTGGTGTGAAGTCTAGCCTGCCAATTAGGATATAGCCAAAGAGGCCTCTGTGTGGGCATGGTCTTCTCCTGAGAATTCTGGAAACTCCTATATTCCCTGCCAGCGATGTGATGCTCATACCGCCACTGGATCCATAAAACTTGCCACCCACTAGTCTGTGATCTTCCTGTCTTCAGCATCATTGCATGTGTTTCATGAGTCTGAAGAGGAATTTATAGATTGATATTGGAAATATGGGCTAATATCAGACCTATGGACTTGATCCTGACAGGGCAGGGCTGGGATGTTTTCTCAATAGTCAACCATTCTTTTATATAAAGCTCTTTCTTATACACATGTGAGTGTTGATGAATTTGTTTCTCTAGTCTACCCAGACTAACACAAAGCTATTATCAAGTTCTATAAATAATAAATAATGACTCAATATTAATGTCTTTATTCACTGAATTATAACTGAATTTCCTCTTTGTTGTTATAATTAAAACTATAAAATATACTAACCCAACTGACAGCCATACGTCTATTCTAACTCACTCATCCTACATAGTTTCTGATTGTGTAAATCCTTATGGAAGCAAACAGCCTCATCTTTCTATCAAGGAACAGCTGGTAGATTTGAACAGCTGAGCTCGTGGTTAACAACCCAAGGCTTACCCAATTATGCTACCAGAGCTCCTTCTTTAATATATAGGTTAATGAGAAAGGAAACAAAGTAATTATGCAAGAAAGCATATATAGTACCCTATATATATATTTAAAACATATACTACTAGCATCAGAAATCTTCTTATGCTTACTAGAAAGCAAGTTCAACAGCTATTAGAAAAAAGTTTCTAATATAACTAAGATTCAATTAGAGCATTCACAGAGACGTGAGGAAAAGGAATTCTAGCCCTCAAAGAATGCTAGGAGGCTCTTTGACTTTTATCAGATCAACAATCTACTTCCTGGAGAGAAGGAGACATCTCAGATAAAAGAATTGATCACAAAGACATCTGGAAGTCAGTCCCACCCCCACCAAAGTACACAAACATTTTCTGGGAAGAAGTGGGGTTGCTTGGTTACCTATGAACAATTGAGAGGAGAAATTAGATTTGGAGTTTGAGGGTTTCTTTTCCTCTGCTGGTCACAGAGGGGGCATTTTCAGAGATAATATGTGCCTTAGCCCACTAGGCTCCCAAGTCCCAGCACTAATGCCGAATGAAGTGAGAAATAGATAGAGGAGTGTGCTAGCCCCTGAGGAACTGCAAGTGGAAACCATTGAGACATGATGCCTGGTCAGCTGACAAGGGATGAGCAGAATACAGAAATCAAAGAGCTCTGATCCTGGAGCACCCGAAACACTAGAGAAAGGCCTTTCCAGAGGCAAGGAGTCATCAGGGATGGCATTGTGGGACATGACAACACTGCTTGTCATTGTGAAGGAGTGGCCTGTCTAGTGAGGTACTGTGGTGGTCATGTACTTGATGTCAATTTCATGACAGGAAGTCTAGGGGTGAAGTCTAGCCTGTCAATCTGGAGCTAGCCAACGAGACCTCTGTAGGCATGGCTTTCTCTGAGAATTCTGGGAAGTCTCCCGATATTTCCTGAGTGGAGATGAGAGACCATTTCCCTAGTTGTTCGGAGGCATTCGACTGACAAGACAAGAAGGCATCGTCCGAGGAACTGGAGGAGCCAGAGGAGAAGTCACACGGCCTTACCCTGATGGAACCAGACCTCTGAAACCAGAGAAGCCACAGAGAGACCCCTGTCAGCGCTGAGATGTTTTTGCTGCTTCTACTGCCACCGGCCACACAAGACACTGCACTCACTGGCCTATGACTTCATGAGTCAGAAGGTGACTTTATGGATTGGTGTTGGACATATAGGCTAACATTGAACTTGTGACCTTGGACTGAACTGGGTTGGGATGTTTTCTCAATGTTCCATTCCTCTTATATATAAACTTTCCCTTATATCCATATGTGTGTCTATGAATTTGTTTCTCTAGTCCACCCAGACTAACACAGGTATTTCTCCACATTCAAGGACAGAAACACGGGCATGCAGAGTTCATGGCCAACTTTACATAACCATCCACACGTGCCCCATTGACTAACTTGATGACTTAACATTGGGAGCATCTCAAAGACTGAGTCTCAGAGTACATGGAAGTCGGTTATTGAGCTTTCTAGAACTTACCTTTTCTTCCAACAAAATAACAACTCTGTCTACTTTATCTTACCATCCAAAAGGAATACAGTTAAGGTAAGAATAATAATTCCAGGGACAGAATTCACAGTTCTTGGAAGAAGACTGTTTATAGGTGGGATTCTTTTAGAAAGCTTTAGGGCAGGGGTTCTCAAAACATCAATCGCGATCACCCTAACTCTTCAATAACCCTAGCCCTAAGTCTAATACCAACCCTCACCCTCCTACTAATCCATCTACTTTTTTAATGCCATGCGATCTACCCACACCACATTTGCGATCAACTAGTAGACAGCGATCAACATATTGAGTACCCCTGCCTTAGGGATTTATTTACATTGTACCCTTGATCATCCTCAGTCCATATTATATAGATTCTGAATAATCTCTTTCATATATTCTTTTTTTGTCTTTTCTTGATCTTTAGTCAGAACATGAAAGCCAATGTATTCTAACACATTCTTCCTAAAACCAATCTTCTTTCTTGCTGAAAATCTTTCAGATTTATCAAAGGACAATAGTATCTTGATTAAAAGTCTGAACTTGTATACTGACTCAATCCTTAAAACGATGATCTAAGGCAAATTACTAAACATCTCTGAGCCTAGGCTCAGCTTTGTTGTTGTTGATAGGTACCATCAAATTAATGTTGACTGACAGTGGCTTTCTGTGGCAGAACGGAACTGTCCCATGGAGGTTCAAAGGCTACATTCTCCTGGAGCAGGTGGCCAGTTCTCTGTTCCATGGAGAAGCTTCTTCTTGTTGTCATTGTTGGGTGTTATGGATTTGGTTCCATCCACAACAGTCTTACACACAGTGGAGTGGCTATTTGTGTTCAAAACCTCAACTTTGGATGAACAGCCAAGCACTTCGGAATGGCACCATCAGAGCTGCTCATCTTCAGGATGCCAAGAGTATCAATATCCCATGACTGTTTTGAGGATTAAACAAGTTTATCCATGACAAGTGTTCGCACTATAAAGTAAGCACTCAATAAATACTACTAGCTCTTCCCCTCAAAATCTGCTTTCTATTCTTCACAAGCTATACGCTACCTGAATGACCAGCCCTCCATCATACCACTTCTCCTCAATGGAAAACACACATCAGAACTAAATTGGCAATGATTGAACTATTGACTTGTGTTATATGTAAATTATGGGCCAATGAGTGTTGGGGAAAAAAGAAAAGATAAATTTAAAAATCTATCTTTATGACATTTGAGCACTATACATGTGTAAAGCATAAGGACAAAAACAAGTGAAAATATAGGCTCGGAAAAAAGAAAACAAAAGAACTAAACTTATCAGTCACATCTACGAACTACACAGCTTTCTCTCTGCTAATTACCATAAACATGAGATATCAATTATCCAAATGACAACTAATTATATAAAGATGTATATATTACACAATTCTTAACACAAAGCAAAATTTTGTAAGATTCAAAGATTAAAATGGGGCTTAAAGAAAATGTCACTGGCGATTGGCTAATCTACAAATGCAGTCCCTGTCCTCTGCAGCTAGGGTGCCCCGGGCAACACTCATGAAGAGATCTCTCTAGTATCCACACGATCCTATCCTCAGAGTTCATGCTTCCTTAACACTTTATGAAAATGATCATCATCAGACGCAAACGCTTTCCTCTGCAAGCACCTTCCCTATGTTCTCCCAGTCACAGGTGATAATCCCCACCTTCAGCATTCCCATCATGCTGTCCTTTCTTTTGGTTTCCATCCAAAGTTCTCAAAGCACTCCACTAGATTCAAACTTCTGGTCCAGCCATTAGGTTCAGCCTCACAAGCCCTTCATTTTAAGAAGTATTATTTTCCTCTTTCCATAATCCAAGGTGGCTCCAAAAAGTTCATGGGAAATGGGGTTAAAAGGTATGGACACTTGACAAAATAATAATAATAATAATCTATAAATTATTAAAGGGGAGGGAGGGAAAAATGAGGAGCTGATACCAAGAAATCAAGTAGAAAGCAAGTGTTTTGAGAATGATGATGGCAACAAATGTACAAATGGGCTTGACACAATGGATGGGTGGATGGATTTTGATAAGAATTGTATGAGTCCCCAATAAAATGATTTAAAAATAAATAAATAATTTTAATTGTAGAAATTTTCTGAATAAATATTGAAAAAGAAATACAGAAATTTTCTGAAGTTCCTTCACGTACACATGCAGGTGTCCAGCTCTCCAAGGGGCTGATACCATGCACACAGGGAAAACTTGGGACCTCGTCCCCCAGTGGTTCTAATGTGGAAGAATGCACATTATCAGCTAAAATGATTTATAGATGATTTATGTGTTTTCAACGTTGTCAATATAAGTCCTGACATGTCATTGTTAACATTCCCATTCACCTGTGTAACCAAAAGAACCCGTCTGTATCTTCGAGGTTAAAGAGAGCTAAGAATACAGGTCCCCCTCTCACCTGATTTTTCCGGTAGTCCTGCTGCGAATGTCTCAGGACCCGGTAGCAGAGCCTCAGCATGTACTTGTAGGGGGCGTATCTTTGGTCTCCCAGGTCTTCAAGCCTCAGCATGGCGCCTTCTCCAGCTTTCTCCTTAAAGGGTGCTTTAAGAATCCCAAATACCTGCCAAGAATAGAAACAACCATGTATTCTGATGAATGGAGGCGCATGTTTTCAAGCCTGCTTTTGTTTTGTTTTTTCACAAATGAGCACATAGACTAAAAAATATTTCATTATTTGAGTAAAATTAATGTAAAGGAAAACAAAAAGAATAGAGAGCCAATATACTGAGGAACAGAAAAACACTGAAGAAAGATTTCTCAAGTGTGAAGACAGAAATATAGCTTAGTAAATAGATTTTCTTTAGAAAATATATTTTATTAGGATAAGAAATAGAGGGCTGAGCCCTGGTGGCATAGTGGTTGTGCGCGGGACTGCGGTCCACTGGAATGGAGGTTTAATTCCAGCTCCAGGGAGCAAAGGCTAGGCTTCCTACTCCCACCACCTGAGGGCAGTGATGCCAAAAAAAGAAAAAGAAATAGAGATATTGAGCTGAGCCCTGGTGGCATAGTGGTTGTGCACGGGACTGTGGCCCACTGGGATGGAGGTTCAATTCCAGCTCACAGGAGCAAAGGCTGGGCCTCCTACTCCCACCACCACAGGGCAGTGATGCCTAATAAAAAAAAGAAAGAAAGAAATAGAGACATTGAGTTGTACCAAGTAACATGGGCATATGAAGATGAACTAAAATTTAGATATGTGTTTTACAGGTATATAGCTTCTTCTTTTACTTTCCATCATTATTTAAAAGAAAAAGAAAAATGTTTACTAGTCATCCGCAACTGACATCAGAAAATTGTCTCCAAATATTGATTCTAAAATTTGTTAGGAAGGACTCTATTGACTGGTCTTGGGACACAAATATAGGGTCCTATGGTTGTGCTGGTCATATTCTTCAGACATGACAAGTAAGGCACTATATATCGGACCAGTGATGCAGGGTCCTTTCAAAGAGAGCACCCTAGTCGGAAAGTATTTTTTAAGTACTTAAGCATCAGGACAGCATGCAGGATCACTTGGAGAGATGTTGGTAGGATGAGCAAACTGTCCGTTAAAAAATAGAGTATAAGCACTAGCACAAGAAGGAAAAATTAAAACCTTAAGCCTTTGGAACTCATGAAATATGATACAAATTCCAATTTGTTCAGTATTCCACATCCAATAAAGCATGAGTTTTACTTTTATAATATTTAGACTAAATATTTAGATGGTTAAGGTGATGATTAAAGTAATAGTAAACCATGCAAGGTCATAAATATCTTTAAAATAATATAGCTTATAAAAATATATATTTCTTGCATAAAATGGCTGTCAGGGAAAAAATTATCCCTTCCATCTGCAACCTAATCTTATTTGATAAAAATATTGACTTTACATCTTTACTCAATTATAAAACATTAATTGAGGATATGTCTACTGTTCTTCCTTCCCAATTCCACAAGACAAGACAAATGCATTAATATCAACACTTTGATTTTTTTTCAGTCTTTTTCTTGAATCCCCATTTAATTAATGTGGAAATCCATGACTTTAAATAGCAATAGATTAAATTTAAAGTTACATTAAATTTGGTAGGTGCATGCATTATGAGTCATTTCAGGAGGCATATGACAGAAAGAGTGTTAGGCTCTTAGAGGAATGAAGAGTTACCATAACGTATAGACCATTTGTGAGCTGATAAATACATAGGCCTCTTTCTACTTTCCTAGAAAAGAAGTTGGGAGCAGATGGAGATGGCTGTATTCAAGTTCTACTGAAAATTCTACCTTGAAATGTTTCCAGCACAGTTTCTCAAGATCATGGTATTAAGAAGCCTGAGGTAGACAGTGGCATTCCTGGGTGATGCATATGGTTAATACACTCTGCTACTATTCAGAAGGTTGGTGGTTTGAATTCTACCTTACAAATCCAGCTAGACCAGAGTATGTACATCGGTACAGAGAGGAGCTTGGAACACGGGGAATCTAGGACAGATGATCCCTTCAGGACCAGTGGTGAGAGTAGTGATACCGAGAGGGTGGAGGGAAGTTGGAATAGAAAGGAGGAATCCATGACAAGGATATACATAAAAGCCCCTCCCTGGGGAAGGGGCAGCAGAAAAGTGGAGAAGGTGACATGACAAAATAATAAATACTTAATAAATAAATAAATAAATAATAAATAAAAAGTTATCCATGGTTCATGAGGGAGGGAGGGTAGGGAAAAAAATGAGGAGCTGATACCAAGAGCACAAGTGGAAGGAAAATGTTTTGAGAGTGATGATGGCAACAAATGTACAAATGTGCTTGACACAATGGATTGGGGATTGTGATGAGTTGTACAAGCCCCAAATAAAATGATCTAATTTTTTTAAAAAATTAAAGCGTGATGATTTGAATCCATCTAAAAGTACATTGTAAGACAGTCCTGAAAACCTACTTCTAAAAACATGCCCCCTTGGAAGCCTTAGGGAGCACAGCTCTCCTCTGACATGCATGATGTCCCCATGAATCAGAGTCAACTCCATATGACTACTGATCTTTTGGGATAGGCAGCCCTTAATCATATTCATTGATCCCAGCCACCTCGTACAACCACCTGCATAGTTCTCTTTTCCTGATTTGAGCTGGATGTCTCAACTCATTTCTAATTAATAGAACACAGTGGAAGGGCTGAGTCCCAGTGGCATAAGTGGTTGAGTGTGGGACTGCAGCCCACGGGCTTGGCGGTTCAAATCCAGCAGCAGCTCTCAAGAGCAGCACTGGGTAGCGCCCACAACCACCAGAGGCAGTGATGCCCCCGCCAAAAAATAGAACACAGTGGAATGGTCAGTTGTAAATTTGGGGTTTAACAAGGTCCCATCTAGTATGCTCTCACTTTTATCCCTTTTTCTAGGAAAAGCCAGCTACCATGTCTGGGGAAAACTCTGTGAAGAAGCCCACATAAGTAAGCTTGAAGCAGCCCAGCAGAGCCTTGGGATGACTGCAGGCCCAGCCAGCATGCTGGGTGCAGCTTGGGGAAGACCCTGAGATTGAACGTTTCACCAAAATCACGCTTTCACTTTGGCCCCTAAACCATGCCATAATAAGGATCTATTTTTTATTCAGACATTAAGCTTTGAGTTAATTTGTTACATGACAGTATACAGCTAATACAATGAAAAAATTCACCTGAGCCAATATATTTTGTTCCCTCATTAATTTTTGACGTTCTCGATTTGGCTTAGTAATAAACACATCCAATACTTCTTGTCCGTTGTTAGGCACATCAGCAACAAAGAAGATGAGGTCTTCTAGTAACTTGGTTACAAACCTATCATAAAATCAAAAAGGAAATCTTACTCTATGTTATGCTTAATTTTGAAGAAAAAAAAACCACGAAGAATGGGAATGCTAGAAAACAAAGTAATTTTTAAAGAAAGTATAACAAAGTAATTTTTAAAGCAAAATGCAACATTTAATGCAGTTAATGTTAGCTGTTTACAAAAAATGCCCCTCTTCCAGCTCTCCCAACCATCACTTCAAGCTCCAATCAAGCATTCCAAAATAGTCATGTGAGCCTGACAGCACACATCATTCTATGGCTGACCAACAGACTAGAACAGCTATACTTCTAAGTTCCTGAATTCTGTTAATTTTTACAATTAATTAAAACTGCATTTCCTAAGCAACACCACATTTTGATTTCTTCAACTTAGAAGAAAAAAAATTTAATGACCAGAAATAGAAACAGAGTAAGCTACCAGATGCTCTGAATTGCTAGGGGAATATGAACATATTTATCTACCAAAAGCATTTAGTATTTTAAAACTATTTATTCTACCTTTTCTTTTTTATTATTATAACTCTCATTTAGTATTTAAAGCACTTTGGAGATGTTTCCGCCTTTAGATTCCTCCCTCCTCGTATTCCAGCTCTTTGGCTTTATTTTGGTTTTAAAAAATAGATAACATAGCATTTAACAATTCAATGATTTTTTACCTGTACAATTTAGTGACATGGGTTACATCAACCATGTGACTTAAGAAACACCACTATCTTGGGGACCCAAGAGCCATCTGTAGGCAACTGGACATCCCCTTACAGAAGGGTCACAGGGAGGAGAAGAGCCTGACAGGGTGCAGTGGAGGAACAATGAAACACACAACTTTCTTCTAGTTCCTAAATGGTTCCTCCCACCCTGACCCCGACCCCACTATCATGATCCAATTCTACTTTATAAATTCATCTATACAAGAGCATGTACACTCTTACAGATAGGAACTGGAAACACAGGGAATCCAAGACAGATGATCCCTTCAGGACCAGTGGTGAGAGTGGCCTTTCCGGAAGGGTGGAGGGAAGGTAGAATAGAAAGGGGAAACTGATCGCAAGGATGGACATCCTCCTCCCTGGGGGATGGACAACAGAAAAAGTGGGTGAAGGGAGACGTTGGACAGTGTAAGATACGAAAAAATAACAAAAATGTATAAAACATTGAGGGCTCATGAGGGAGGGAAGAGCGTGGCGGGAGGAGAAGAAAATGAGGAGCTGATAACAAGGGTTCAAGTAGAAGGCAAACGTTTTGAGAATGATGATGGCAATAAATATACAGATTTGCTCGACACAATGGATGGATGTACGGCTTGTGCTGAGAGTTGTAGAAGCACATACAAGCCCCCCAAAGATGTAAATACTGACACAATGTATGCATGTATATATTGTGGTTAGAGCTGTTTGAGCTCCCCAAAAAAATGTTTTTAAAAAAGAATCACCATTATCCTTTTCCAAATTATTCTACCACTAATAACAGAAGCTCAGTGCCCGAAGAAACACAGGTTCCCTACTTATCCCCTCCGAGCCACCTTTGCAGGTCACTAAAACATTTTGGTCTTCCTATTTGCCTACTTCACATACATGAGATCCTTGTGACAGACTTAGGTTACTTCATATGTTTTCAAGGCTCATCCCCATTGGAACGTATATCCTGACTTCATTTCAATACTCTGTTATATCTAATAAGTACCACATGTGTTTATCCATTATTTGTTGATGGACATCTGGGTTATTTCCATCTTTATGTTATCGTGAACAGAACTGCAATAACCCGAGCTCAAAATTTTATGTTTCTGTTCCTGCTTTCAATTATTTGAAGTATAGACTAGAACTGAAATATGATCTTTCTATGTTTGACCTTTTTAAGAAACTGTGAACTTTTTACTGCAGCCTGAATCATCTTACAATTCTACTGGTAGTCAGAAAACTTTCTCATTTTCCCATATTTTTGACAGCAGTCACCACGTTCATTTTTCTATCATAGCCTTCGGAATGGAGATCATGGAATGTCTCATGAGAAGGACTGGAGCAGGCATTTCATGAAAGAAATACAAATAGCCAAAAAGCACATGAAAAGATGGTGAACATCACTAGTGATTAGGGAAATGAAAATCATGACGTCAATAAACATATTTTTAAATAAGACAAAAACTTCCATGTAAATTAGCTTGATCTATTTATTATTATCAGTATAGCCTCTTTTAGGATACTCAATTAGCATAACAAGAATAAAAAAACTACAATTTACTGCAACTCTTTTGGAAATCAAATAATTCAGGAAAGTGCGGGCTGGCTTCGGTCAGAAAGCATCTTGATCCTGTCTCCAGCTTTACCTCCAACAAGGAAAGTACTGTCATGGAGTTGAGTAGGCATGAGAGTAAATCCAGGATTTAGCTACACAGACAGGCATTCCAAAACACTTCCAAAGATCATAAACTCCACTCCAAAACTGCAGATAATCTATGCCTTCTTCATACACCTATTTTAACTGATCAACCAGTCTGTTTCTTTTGAAAAATGTATCTGATAGAATTCACTAACATACTTCATTCAATCATCATGAGCAACCACAAAACTATGAACCACGACTTGTGCTCATCAAAATGTGGTGTGAATGTTTTTTAAAAGCGTTGACTTTATGTTTCCCAAACTATTGCTCTTTTGTAGGGAAGGAGAAAGCCTAATTCTTTTGAACTTCAGCTCAAGTTATTTCCACAAATTAAAATTTAGTTGAGCCTTGTTGCTAGTGGCTCCATTCCTACGTGACAATTGTGTATAAATTCTGGTTTTTCTCTTTTTTCGGGGGTGGGGGGGTATCACTGCCCTCTGGTGGGAGTGGGAGGCCTAGCCTTGCTCCTGGAGAGCTGCTGTTGGATTTGAACCGCCAAGCCAGTGGGCCGCAGTCCCGCACTCAACCACTATGCCACTTGGACTCAGCCCCTTGCTTTTTCTTTTATCAATTACCCATGATCATTTTTCTTGCTTTTCAAGTCCATTATAGATAGAAGCATTGGCATTTGATAAAGTATAATTTCATGAGCAACTGTGGATTACCATAGTCATCCAAATTACCTGGAAGTTAGATGGTCAATGGGAGGAAGAAGAAAATCAATAGCTGGGAGAAGATAATCAATAGCAGGGCTTACGTGCAAAGCCCAATTCAGTAGGTGATGGAGCAAAGAACACTGACTTTCTCTTTTCAGATCTGAACTGCTGATGCTTCCATTTTTTAAAAGCATTTTATTCATGCACTTATAAGAACTGCTACGGCTTTTATAACAACCCATACATCCATTGTGTTAAGCACATTTGTCCATATGTTGCCATCATCATTTTCAAAACATTTTCTTTCTATGTGCCCTTAGTATCAGTTCATTTTTTCCTCCCTTCCCCACCCTCCCTCCCTTATGAAACCCTGATAAATTTATAAATTATTATTATTTAATATCTCACACAAACCACTGTGGCCCTTAACCCTTGTTTCTCTTGTCCATCCCCCTTGGGTGAGGGTGGGGTGGTTATATGTAAATCATTGTAATTGGTTCCCCTTTCTTCCCCCTCACTTCATAGATCACTATTCCCATTATTATTCCTGAGGAGTTTATCTGTCCTGAATTCTGTGTTGTGAGCTCTTATCTGTCCCGGTGTACATCTGGTCTAGCCATATTTGTAAGGTAGAATTGGGTTCATGATAATCATGGGGGAAGGGGGAGGAAACACTAAAGAATGAAAGGAAAGTTGTATATTCCTTCAGTGCTATCCTGCACCCTGCTGGCACTTCCCTTCCTTGTGACATTTCTGGGAGGGGATGCCCAATTGTCTACAGATGGGATTTGGATCTCTATTCTGTCCCCCCCCCCATCTTGTTCCCATCAATATGATTGTTTGTTCTGAGTCTTCTGATGCCTGATACTTGATTCTATGGACACTTCATGACCACACAGGCTGGCATGCTTCTTCCATGCGGACTTGGTTGCTTCCCTGTGAGATGGTCATTTGTTTAGCTTTAAGTCTTTCAGATCCCAGATACTATACCTTTTGAAAGCTGGGTACCATCAGCTTTCTTCACCACATTCACTTATGCACTCATTTTGTCTTCAGTGATAAATGTCAGGAAGGTGAGCATCACAAAATACCAGGTTCATAGAGTAAAGTGTTCTTGCATTGAGGGAGTACTTGAGTAGGGCCCAATGTCCATCTGCTACCTTGTTATTTAATATATGATATTATATGATGTAAATATATGTGTGATGATATATGATATATATGATAATATAATATATAAATATATATGATAATATATGATGTAAATCTACTTCCCTATCGTTATACATAAATATATTTACAAATGTACGTGCCTGTATTTAGATCTCTATAATATTTAGATCTCTATAGATCTCTATAATATTTAGATCTCTATAATATTTAGATCTCTGACTCCTAGTTCTCTCCTCTATTTCCTCTTACTTTCTTCTTGTCCCACTATCATGTTTGACCTTCCTTCAACCTTCAGTAGTTCCTCTAGCTACGTTGTTGCTCTTGATCAAGTGCCACCTGGCATTCTACATCCTTCTCGCCATTGATTTTAGGTCACATGCTGTTTTCTTGTCCATGGGTTTGTTGGTTCCTCCCTTTCTCTTCCCCACCTCTCCCTCTCCCAGGTCTCTTCTCCCAGGTTCCATTGTTTACTCCTCGGGATTGTTTTATCCTATATTACATAAACATGGTATAAAAAAAAAAAGTAAAGCCTCTGAGTAGTTCCAGGTTTGTCTGTTGACCTTTATGAATATTTTCTTTTCGAATCTGATGAGGTGCCCACTCCTGCCCCAAATCTATTTGGGGGATTTCTCGGGGACTCCATTGCCTCGCATGCCTTGCTGCTCTGCTATACTCCTGTCATGCTTCTCCCCAGTGTAGTGGGGTCGGACCAGGCATAATCCCCACACTTTGTCTCCAGTGTTGTCCCCCATAGTGCTAAGTCAGTGAGGGGACAAGTGCCTCATGCTGGGGCCAGGTCTAGGGGCCTCTCTGTGAATTAGTGCTCCAAGCAGGAACATTCTCCTCAGGGCTTAATGGGGCAGGATGCAGATCTCTCTCTCTCTCTCTCTCTCTCTCTTTTTCTCTCTCCCTCCCTCCCTCCCTCTCCTTCCCTCTTAGTTCACTCCCATGTGTCTAAGCAGACCTGCCCCTCTCCCTGAGCTGGATCTTCAGTGATGTCCTCTGTAATGTATTCTGGGTCGGAGGGGGGGTGGTACATGTAGCTAGAATCAGGGTCACCCTGCAGACCTCCCTGTTGGATTGCTGTTTCATGCCAGTATGCTGCTTTCAAGTGCACCAGGTTGAGGTCTGGTCCCTCTCTCCCTTTCCTGTGGAGATATAGGCAATACCCTCCCCTTGGGTGGGTAATGCCCTGTTTCCGAGCTACCCGTGTTTTTCTTTTCCCCTCCTTTTAGTTGACTGCCATATATATCCCTGAGTTGGGTCTGATGCCTACCAGTGTGCCTGGACCACTACCTGGGAATTTATGCATTCAGTAGCTTTCCCTCCTTCTGCTTTTTAAACTTACCTCAGTGGACTCGTGTTGTACTTATCCTTCTGTTCTTGGCTTACTTCACTTTGCACAGTGTCTTAATCTTGCTAAAGTCGTGAACCTTTAACACAGTTCTTTATGTTGGGGTGACCCTCAACCATAAAATTATTTTGCTGCTACTTCACAATTACTTTGTAATTTTGCTACTGTATGAATCGTCATGTAAATATCGGATATGCAGGATGTATTTTCATTGTTACAAATTGAACATAATTAAATGTAATTTAAGCATAGTGGTTAATCACACAGTAGTATGTAATTATACATTGTGAAATATTTGTGCTTTCCGGTAGTCTTAGGTGACGCATGTGAACGGGTCATTTGACAC
Source organism: Nesogale talazaci (assembly GCA_004026705.1). Taxonomy (NCBI): domain Eukaryota; kingdom Metazoa; phylum Chordata; class Mammalia; order Afrosoricida; family Tenrecidae; genus Nesogale; species Nesogale talazaci. The sequence goes on along the minus strand of PVJH01001180.1, from coordinate 119,637 downwards.
ACACACACACACACACACACACACACACACACACACCAAAGGGACCCAGACCCACAGGTTGATAACCACTGGCTTAGCAAAATTTTCTCCAACTCTTCCCTTGTGGTGATGTATTGCATGTATTTGTCTCTGCTTTTTAGGGAATGTGCAGCAATACATTGTAAGTATATCAGGGTTTTTTAATCCATTTGTCTGTTGATGCCAATGTAGGTCATTTCCAACACAGATGTCTAGCCGTGGTTTGTTTCTTGACTCCTCTGGGTATATGCCCTATATGGAGATTGTTGGGTCATATGGTAGCTCAAGTTCCATCTGTTTTAAATATTGCCAAATCAATTTCCATAATGACTATACATACCTACAGGTCTACCAGCAGTGGATGAGAGTTCCTATCTCACCACAGCCCCTCCAAAACGTGTTGCTCTTTGATTTTTTGAATTGGGCTGTCTGTGACAGTGTCAGGTGGTATCTCATGATTGTTTTAATTTGCATTTCCCTTATGGCTAGTGATCAGGAACATTGTCTCCTATGTTTGTTGGCCTTTTAGATTTCTGCCCTTGTAAAACTTCTGTTCAGGTCCTTTGCCCACCTCCTCAATGGGCTATTAATTTTTTTCTTATGGTAAGCTAGCAGAGTATTGTAGATTTTAATAATAAAACCTTTGTCTACTGTGTCATTGTTAAAGATGTTTTCCCAAACTGTGGACTCTCTACTCTCTTGGTGAATTATTTCCATGTGCACAGGTGTTTTATCTTCAGTATGTCCCGTGTGTCAATTTGTGCCTCCTCTGTGTTTGTGTCATTCCCTATTTCAAATACCCTATGTATTCCCTGTGTCAAACTTCTGACATTTGTATTCCATTCCCATATTAATGGCCCTAATAGTTTGTGAGTTTTTGCCTCGAGGTCTGTGATCCACCTTGAGTTTATTCTTGTGCATGGAGCGAGGTAAGTCTTGCTTAATTTTTCTGCAGGTAGATATCCATTTTTTGCAGCAGCACGTGTTGAAGAGGGCACGTGCTTCCCGTTTGATATTTTGGAAACACTTAAAAAGACCAGTTGTCTGTATGCTGGTGATTTTATTTCTGGGTCTTCAGTTCTTTTCCAGCAGTCTGAGTACCTGTCACTATACCAGTAACATGCAGCTTTGACCACTGTGGTGCCTTCATGTTTATGACTTCATCTTAAACATTCTCTCTATGGAAGAGTGAACAGGGTTTTTTTGTTTGTTTGTTTGTTTGTTTTATTTCTATCGAACTCCACTTCTGTGTTGGTTGATGTGTAGGCCTTTCTTTTTGTTGCTGTTGTTGTTGCTGTTTTTGTCATCACAGCCCTCTGGTGGGAGTGGGAGGCCCAGCCTTGCTCCTGGAGAGCTGTTGCTGGATTTGAACTGCCAACCCAGTGAACCGCAGTCCTGCACTCAACCACTACACCACCGGGGCTCAGCCCCGATGAACAGGCCCTTCTAACTCACATAATCTCATAACTTTTCCACTCAACGTGACATGGTCATGACTTTCCATCATATAATTTCCTGATTTCAAGTCTTAACACCCCCTACTCCTTGCCTACAATGCAGCAATGTGAGGTAAAATAAATGCTTAAGAACCCAAACAAGCAGGCATCATACAAAGTGCTGTGGATCAGTAACACAATCAGAAAAAATACGGCCAGTGCAGAGACGATGGTCCATTCTGCAAGGCAACAGGGACTACAAGCAAGTGGTAGTGACACCCAGAGACACCTCAAAGGACACGCCTCGACATCTACTTCCCAAAGGTCACCGCCTCAAACACTCAATGGAACAGCTGTCCGCCCACACGGGGTTGTCATAAGTTGGACGAGCTTGACAGCAACTAAACAGCACAAGTGAGACGTGGAGCAGAGTACAGTGGAGACTTGCACTGCCACTTCCTCCAGCTCTGCATGCACCCCTGTCATCTAGCAGCGGGGTCCTCGGGCTCTGCTGTTGATGCGCCTCTGTGCAGAGTGACATGAGCAAAGCCCCCTGAGAAACTCGGAGCATGAGAACCTCGGGAGACAGCACAGGAGCTATGTCTCCAGCGTGAGCTGCTGGAGTGAGGGAAAGTGAAGCTCAGGGAAAGGAAAAGGGCTCCGAAAACACAGGCACTTTGAGACAGGCCTGCAGTGTGCCACCCCTTACTCTCCACCTCATATCACGCATCCTGGTTTAGAGTAAAAGACTGTCTATTAATCACTCCATTCGCCAGAGGGGGAAGAAGTCGAGAGTTTTGAGAGCTGGGTCTTTTTGTTTGGTTTTGTTTTCAGAAAGAATTTTCTCTTGAATTCTAAAGCAGAGAAAATAACATGCATGCAATCAACTTTTCCAAAAAGTCCAACTGCACTGGCAGAGGCTTTGAATGAATTTTGATAGGCGGTGGCTTTCTTTGTTAAATTAATGTCAATTAGTGCAACTTTCTGGATCTCGGGCAAAGCCTTCTTTTTGCTGTGATTTTTGTCACAGTCGGGGGGGAAAAGGGAGAAACGAAAGTGTGTGCTCCCTGGCCATGACTGTTTCCCAGGGGCCTGAGAGTCCCCTGTCTGGTGAAAAATCTCTCCTGCAGAAACTGAAGAAGAGTCGCTTGGGCGGGGGTGGAGCCAACAACAAGGATGCCGCTCATAATAGGAGTCTTTGTTTATGGTGGAGGAATACCTGAGTATGACTCCAGGGAGACTTTTTAATCCAGGCTGCCTACATTATTGGTGTATGGCTAAGATGGCCCGAAGAAAGAATTCATCAGAAGGGAGGAATCAACAGATACAGAGTGGACAAATAAAACCTACTCTCTGCATCTTAGATTTCATTTCATTTGGGATTTCAGTTCCTATTTCATTTCATTTCCTGTCATAATTTAGCTCTGATACTTAGCCATCTGTAGTTTAGAAGGATCTGGCAGCGGTTTCAACTCTGGCCTGCATCGCCAGCCCCTCAGCGGTCACACAGACCCTGATGGGATAGAGCAGTGGATGCACCATAGCTGTTGGAGGGGACCCGGGGCGGGGGCAGAGAGGACGCTGAGAAACAGCAACTCCGTAGGTGTATTGATGACTGTTTTTTAAGGGACAAGAGTGGAGAGAATCAAGTGGGAGCGTTTGTTATTTTGCTCCTTGGTTTTGCAAGACATGCCAGCGGTCTTCAAAAAGTGCGTGGAACATGGGATTGAAAGATAATGGAGCTTTTCCATGAACATTTAAAAAAAATTTTTGAATATCCAAAAGTTCTTTTTTAAAAAAAAAAATCCTTGAATTAGGTGGGTTTTACATGCCAGATCATCAAGTTTATACAACGGTCTAAACTACTTATCAAGTGGCCCTATAGCTGAGCCTACCTCTTTCCCTCTTGGGGAGGACTAGCTTCCCTTCATCCAAGTCTATTCCCCTCAGCCCTCCAGCGTATCGCTACATCTGCCCTCCGTGGCCCCCCCCTTGGAAACCTCCAAAGTCTCTTCCCCTTTGCTATGAAATTCTTTCCCTGATAACAATGGTCTCATACAACCTTTTGTCCTTCTGAAAGTACATGTTTGGTTCAGATGACCACTGAGGGGATAAAATTAAGCACTGTATGAGCCCCCTCAAGGCCTCTCCTTGATTACAACTGCTCTCTCTCCTCTGAAAGATAGCCACCTTCCTGACTCCTGAGATAACAACTTCCTTGCGTGTCTTTATAGTCCTGCCAGTTGCCTAGGCACCTCAGAGAAAGAGCGTCCAGCATGGGTTGTTTTGAACTTCACAGACAGAATGGCAGCAAAGACATTTGTCACGTTGCCTCTCACTCAACCCAAAAAGTCTACTGTATTAGATGTATCCATGTTGTCACACCTGGAGATTAGTTTGTTTATTTTGATTACTATATTCCATTCCATCTCATGAATACAGCACCCCTTATTCACCTCTCCAGCTAGTGAAGGACATTGGGAGGATTTCTTCCAGTGAGGTCATTCCGAACAAGACTCCACATGCTGGAACCTGCATCCTGATAGGAGCATCTTTGGGGCAGATGTTCAAGAACATTCAGCCTCGGAGTGGGATTGGTGAACCATCGCCTCCTCGCTTCTTTCACTTTCCTACCTACTGCCAAGCGAGTTCCCCAGTGTTGATGCTAATTTTCATCTCACCAGCTATACGGGAGCGTTCCACTGTACGCAAGGATACGTGCCCGAGTAGACTGGTAAACAGTTTTTCTTATTCGAAATAAAAAGTCACACAGCAGATCATGAGCAAAGAAAATGTGGTAGTGCTTACGAGCCAGGGTCTTAAAAGCACATGCACTTTAAAACCAGATGCATGCAATCTCCCACGTAGAAACTGTGATTAATTTCGCCATTTGTTTTTATGTAAAATGGTGATGATTCCTGTCTCAAGGTAACTTGAAGGACTGGATCAAAATGACAGTCCCAATGCCCAACGTGAATCTGACACGAGGTAGGGGTGCAATGATGACTGGAGCTCAAGAGCATTCTTCTCCTCTTATTTTCCACAGCATAAGACTCAAGGGTTCAGTTTCTTTGGAGAAGTAACAAGGCTAGAGAGCTACTGTGTGTGTGTGTGTGTGTGTGTGTGTGTGTGTGTGTGTGATATGTTTGTTTTTTGATACTGAGGAATGTATCAAGAATAATTTAAAAAAACAAAAGTATGAAGCTTATTTTACTATCTATAGAATTCTATATCCAAACAGCAAATCAAATGTCTCTATTACCGTACATACTGGTGCAGTGAAAGGTATTGCAAATTTCCTAGGAAGTCTTTAAAATGACAAATTAGGCAGTAACTAAAATCAACTCTTTGCAAGTTAGGCAAAAATGTGAAAAATAAACATTCCACTAGAACGTAACTTCACCGTTCTCTTTCACTCGCCATGTCCCACAGAAATCGAGCTGCTCCCACCTCCTTCAGAAACAGGTGGACTGTTCCTGAGAGTGACCCCTTCACCTCGGGTTTACCACAAGATTGGATCTTGATGATTTAAGAGCCACTTTAACGAGCTACTGACCTCCTTTCATTCTGAGTGATGGAGCCATCTTCCAGCCTTTTCACCGTGGTCGCCAGCACTTTATTTGCATCATTGGCAAAATCTAAGTCTCGGACCTCTGACAGTGGAACTGACACAATGGCGAAGGCTTCTTTATCCTCTTTTGTTTGGCATGTCCCGATCTACAAATGTTTTTGTTTTCTTGTTAATAAAATCACTTTGCATTAGTCTTTCAGCAGTAGCACATCTTATTGCACATTTTAAAACACAAGGCAGAAGTAGACCATTCAAAGACAATTCCTGATGCTATCCCTGCTCCCTGCCCTGATGTCAAAGCCCCTCTGAAAATGAGTCCCTTTCACACCTGCCCTCAGCTTGCCTTTCAACAGAGTCAAGAAACTGCAGCCCTAGCAGCAGCTCCCTCCTACAGGCTGCTAGAACGGCAACTTCTAAAAACATCTGTTGCTTTTCAGCCATTCAGCTTGACTACCAACGCCAGCAATCGACTGGATGTAATGTAGGCAATGAGTTCAATTGGACTAGTCTCAAATACGCCTGCAAATGGACAGTAAGAAACATCTTTTACCCAAATCCTATTTACAAAACATTTGGCAGCAAATGTAACCATTCCCAGTAACGTTTACCTTCAGCATAACAGGTCTCTCTTCATCTGTGTCTATGGGGATACTGGTACTGGTTACCCATGTGTTGGTACATAAATGTCTTAACCGAACATAGGAGTTCCTAAAAACAAAACATTTTTCAAGCATGAAAATTAAGACTCTACATAATAAATGCATATATTCTCACAGATATGAGTATAGATTATATGTTGAACAAATAACTGACTCACATGCACACAAAAATCAACCTGCCTTAGGGGGTTAAAAAAATCTAAATTACACACTTTTTCAAATCATGCAGTATCCATTACTTAGTTCAACAGCTCTCAAAGTATGGCAGAACCCCTGAGAAATGAGAGCTAGAACTTCATTGAATTCGAATAGTATCATTGCTAATGGATTTCATACTGTCATTCAGTTCTGCAACAAGCATATGTAAAGTGTCTATGGGAAGAAAACATTGTGTAAAGTACTGTGCCTTCGAAGAGCTGACAGTTCAGTAGGAAAGATAAGACATAAAGTCATATTAATACAAGGGAGAAGACCTCAAGACCAATAAGATAAAAAAAAAAACAAGCAAAATGTCAGTAAACTCAGGGAAGGAAAGATTCATTCAACACTGTGGTCTGCACATGCTTAAAAACTCATAAAAATGGAGTTTGGGAATTTAAAAAAAATCTGATCCTTGTGCAAGTAATCAATAATTCTGAATTACCTCAATTTTAACACTTAGTATTTTCTGGACTTTACACAGGACATATTTGTATTTTGGTTCTCTTCTCCATTATATGAAAGCCTTTGGAAAGTGGGGACATACCTCTTCAACTCTGTGGCCTCTTCCCTTAGTCTCTCCCTCTGTTCTCTGAATTCACCTGTGTTTTTAAGGGACTCTATTCCAGTAATAATCATTTATAATTTGGAAGAACTTTGGAAATCAAGTAACTTTTTAGCACTAATGCCACAGAAATATGTTGTCACAAATACCTTCCTGAAAGCCAAATGCCTAATATATGAAGGCATACTAGCAGACCATGAAGAATATAAACTCCGCACATTCTCACTCGTGAGCCAATTAACTGTATCTCTCTGAGTCACTGGCCGCCTAATTTGGCTACACATGAGCATCACTGGGAAGCTTTGACAATCCCAACGCCCCAGTTTCAGCACATACCAATTAAATCAGAATGCCTGGAAGTGGTAGTCAGGCATTCATACTTTTTGAAGATCCCCTGACTTCCAACAGAAAAGTTTGGGAACCATGCTCTAAAGGGAAAACCAGTAGCATCAGCATCACCTGAGGAGGTGTTAAAAACACAGACTCTCATGTACTCGGGCACAGAGAAGAGCTGGCAATACAGTGATTCCAGCACAGACAAACGTCTTAGGACCAATCGTGACAGCAGCAATACCAGGAGGGTAGGGGGAAGGTGGGGGAAAAAGGAGGGTGGAAATGATCACAATGATCGACATATAGCACACCCCCGCAGGGGTATGAACAACAGAAAAGTGGGTGAAGGGAGACAGTGGCTGGTGTAAGACATGAAAAAAAATTATAAATTATCAAGGGCCTTTGAGGGAGGGAGGGAGGGCAGGCGAAAAATGAGGAGCTGATACCAAGGGCTCAAATAGAAAGTAAATGTTTTGACAATGATGATGGCAACAAATGTACAAATGTGCTTGACACAATGAATGGATGGATGGATGGATGGATGGATGGATGGATGGATGAATGCATGGAAGGATGGATGGCTATGAGCTGTAAGAGCCCCCAATAAAAGGATCTTTTAATAAATTAAAAAAAAAATTGGGCTGAGCCCCGGTGGCCTAGTGGTTGTGAGTGGGACTGCGGCCCACTGGGACGGAGGTTCAATTCCAGCAGTGGGGCTGGGCCTCCTACTCCCACCACCGGAGAGCAGTGATGCCCCCCCCAAAAAAAAAAAATTCAGGCTCTCAGATATGACCTTAGACTAAAAGACTGAGAAGCTGGCAAGTAAACTAGGTGACTAGTGTACACATTAAAGTGTGAGGGGCACTGGACTATGGGCTTCAAATTGGAGTCACCAAGTTAATCTTTTCTTTTTTAAAGTAAAGCCTGTGTCCCACCCTGGATGTTTTATTGGTCTCAGTGCAGCCTTCGAAAAACGAGTTTTCAAAGCCAACCCAGTAATTCTAATTTACAACTAATGTGAGAAGCATTTCCTGACCTGTTAAATGAGCTGCTGCCTGAAAGAAATAAGACCATGCTCATTAATAACGTGGCACAGGAACGAGCACACATAGACAGTATTCTAGAATTTTAAAAATAGCTGTTATGGCTTAAAATGAGCCTGAATACAAATTAACAAAAAACGAAACCATGTTAATACAAAATTCTATACTCCACTGGGAAGTGCTTCAAGAGTTTCGACAGCAATAGATTAACACCGCCATACAAATCTAGTTTCAGAGGCCTCGTGTACACACTTTATAATGAGATCTTGTTTTCATCATTTCCTTAAGTAAACTCTCTGGGTTGTAATTTTAGAAGAACTCCCTCTTTGCTCAGTTAAATCCACTAAATCTAGTCAGAATAAGGATTCATCAAGGTATCAGTGCCAAGAAGAGAAGGGCACACAACTGGGTCTGACCAGAGGTAATCTCCTTCCCAGTGTCCATTGGGGGAAGGAGGAACGGTGAGAAACTTGACACTTTTCATGAATGCGATTGGTCAAGAGACACCTGGGCGCGCAAACAGTTGGAGTCTTCCTCAGCAACTCTTCACTCACCTTGAAGGGAACCCACAGGACAATGTCTGCATGGATGCAGGTTCCTTCAGCCTCACCATTGCCATCTACCTAAGGCCAAGCACAGTAATGTGCTAGGATGGCCTAGTGAGAACCAGGCCGCTAGACCTCCTAATACAGGCTCGATCTCTCTATGCATCTAGACAGTATATCCTTGTGCTACTCTTGAAAAGTAGACATATTTAGGCAAAAATGTTTACTGTTAATAGTCAAAATTCAAGAAACTGAGTGAACTATGTTTTCTTAATCTTCCCCAATATCTCTTCCCCCATTCCCGGATCTCCAAACAATTGACCTTCTGACTTTAAACACATGGTGAATTTTAGAAATTTTGCATTTCATCACTGTTGCTTGAAATATTTTCCCACTGAAGAAGACATGATTTCTCAATTCATTTAGATTTTTTTCAAATGTCTGGACTCCAGGAGGCCATTTCTAAACACACTTTTCCCTAACAGAACTTCCCATGACCTGTATTGCGTTTAAAGACTATTTTCAATGCCTGACCATCTATTCATGTTTCTTAGTCTATTATTAATTATTTATCATCTCCCACTTGAGAGGGTCACGAAAACAAGGATATAACCAGTCTTTTCACTGGTCTCTTCCAAGTGACTAAAACAATGTCTATAATGTAATCAAAGGTCTGCAGAGATCTGTGGACTGAATAAAGGAAGGAATGGACAGAGCAATTAGTGAATTTGAGTATTTTCACATAATGCAAATGAATTCTGAGTGATCACAGAAGTCCTTTCAAAGTATCTTTCATTTTAGAAATGAAAGGCCTAACAAGGGTTAAGAATGAGTATTATGCATTTTTCAGAATTTCTTTGATTCTGACCATTTTAATTATTTCTAAGAAAGAAAGGGGGGAGGGGAGCACTGGTAATCCATTCACATAAGAAGTTTGTTTTTCATGCTTCTTCTTCATTTATACTTGTTCTTTATGTGCCCCTAAATGATAGTAACCTTTGGATTTCATGCTCACCCACTGGTAAAGTTATTCCAAGAAGTATTATCTTCTAGAGGTAATATTTCTTTTACCTTGGCACCAGGCAGTCTGCTCTTTGAAGAGTTGTGGCATCCAGTTCAAAAAGAGATGCAATGTCATTTCCATGGGGAACTGAGACCAAGGTGTACATAATCTTCTCCCCCGCTTGGCGCTTTTTCTTTGGTGTTGGGAGCTCTCCATCTCTCTTTTGAGAAAGCACAAGATCATTCACTTTTGTCAGATTTCTAACAGAATGCTCCAGTTAAGCTGGGGATAACCTTGAAGTGTATGCATTATTCTTCGTTGAATAATAGCATGTGAACTTCCCACCATCTAGAAAGAGTTGCTCTGACCTGACGCCTTTGAGGTAATTATTATGAATCGTGATAAGTTAGACACTCCTAGAGGTTGGTTTGAGCAATAAAACACTAACAGTCACAATAACTATTGTCCCATCTCTTGTATTAAACTTCTCAGAGAGCAGCAATTTGAATGATTTCTCATTAAAAACAAATGCAGAGATAAGATTGTGTGCTAAATCACTCCAATCTCATATATTAAAGAGTGAGCATGTAAGTGTCTCAGAGGTCATGCCCAAACTCTCAAAGCATCTGCAGCAGTGACCTTTCCATTTGTTCAATTCCTGGGCTCCCTCCATTAAACCCAAAACATACTGTCATTGCACAAAAATCAAAATGAAATAAGATCTTCACAAGTAAAATCCCTTCTGCAAAACTTGGTGATGGTATCTTTTTAATAATTTTACTGGGGGTTCTTACAGCCCTTATCACAAGCGAAAATCAGTATTTCCAGTACGTCTTATCATTTTATGCAGTCAACACAAGATTAATGACTACGTATTGGTGGTAATTTGGTGATTGTATGTCAACCGGACACTGCTGAAGGTGGAGTCAAACCTATCAAACAAGTGGTAGGTAGATTGATGACCCCTGGGGCTGCGACCTTTCCTATGAGAGTTAAAGACCCTGGAAACTGCGCCTCTCTCTCTCTCTGCCACTTCCCTTCCTCCTCACTGGGACTTCACTGGAACTCCATGTCTGCCTCCAGAAGCAACTCCATGTGGGCTGCCTGACCCTACCATGTTCCCACGGGTCTTGGATCCACAAGGCTCTACACCCACTGGCCTGGGATCTTCCTGCTTGCTGATTTACCATTCTGCATCTCTGACATGCAGCTGTAAGAGTCTGAAAGCAGACTTGCAGACTCGCATTGGACTTAGGGACTTGAGTGCCTTCTTTCGTATAAGATCACTTGCTGCTATAACGCGGTCTCTTATACATACATGAACATTGCTGAATTTGTTTCTGTAGACAACCTGGCTAGACACAGTATTTTCACTTGATCTGCCCCAACTCTCAATGTGCCTTGGAAAATGTTCATGCATATGACCACCAAAATGTAATACAACAAATGCAATCCCACCCTGGTAAGTCAGTCCTCCAATAGAATAACTTAGATGTGGTTCTTAAAACTACAGAAATTTGAAAAACAGAGAAAGCCACTGTCCCATGGGAAGAAAATGAATGCAAATGGGCAAAGAAAGACATGCTCGAAAAGCCAATGAAAGCTTTTTCAGGAAAATGCTTAATGAAGGACTGCTGCAACGATGAGATCACTCCCAGAGGCTCCCGGGGTTCCATCCCCTGCCCTCCAAGATTACGAATGTTACTGTCTCCTTGGGCCAGGAAAATCCCAGCTGTATCATTTCAGTCCCTTTTATCAGTGATGCCCAAATTGAAAGCACCCCAGCACAGTGAACAAGCAGAGAGAACTACCAAGAAGGAGCAGGACTTCTCTCTGCTAAGTCCCACATAACTCAATCATCTTTTCCTTGCATATGTGTCTTCTGCAGAGGTCAAAGTGCAGAGTCTGATAATGATAGAGGTCCGCCAAGCTCATCCCAGGCTATTGGCTTCTAATACCCAACAGATTCGTTTCTCATCACTAAGTATGGTCCTTGATTTAAAAAAAAATGTAAAAAGCGAATTTAGATTACTTTTTCTCTGCCCACTTACCACGTCCTCCTTTGCCTTGTAGGGATGTAGGAAAGAACAAAATACAGAAAGACTGAGCAAATCAGACTGTGGAGCTTGTACAGACCTTCTCAGAAGCACAAAGCTATTCCCTTGGTTCTTCTTGCTCATCTCACAAGAACAGAGAGCGGTGTGAGGGTGAGGGTGACTGACTGTGTCTGCTGAATTCGTAAGGGATTCTAGTCCCTAGGAGCAGGTAGAGGATGAAGAGAGGAAAGAAAAGACGGAGGAAGGCTGACAGGACAGGGAAGAAGGGTGAAGAGGAGGTGGGGGGGATGGAGAGAAGAAGAAGATACAGGAAAAGCAAAAGGAGACATAAGGAGAAAGGAGCGTTGAGTAGTGGTAGTAAGTGTTCAACCCTAAATTCAACCAGCCCAAAACTGAGGCCTGGTGCCCTGAGACAATATGTTCCTTTTCACTGGCTTGGTATGAACGCATAGTCAAGAAGCTTCATCAAGATTTCTGGAGGAACGGTGGGAGTTGGGCTGGGAGTGGAGGGGGGGCCAAAATAGGAGCAGATACTGAGGACTCAGAAAGTAAATGTTTAGAAAATGATGATGGCAACATAAGAACAACTATGTTTGATACAACTGATGTATGGGATATTGGAATATTAAAAGAGCCCTCAATAAAATGACGAAAGAAAGAAAGACTGACTTCTGGAAGAAATTTTAGAATCATTACACCTATTTTCAGAGTACTTTGCATTGAAGGCATTGAAATCTTAGAATTAAGGACAAAATTCAATGAAAACAGAAACATCATCCTTTATGGGAAATCAATAATCCAACAATAAAAGTAGTCTGGCCAGTCACATACGTTCTGAGTCACATGGTTCTGAGAAGGTCTGTGCAAGCTCCACAGTCTGATTTGCTCAGTCTTTCTGCATTCTGTTCTTTCCTACATCCCCACAAGGCAAAGTAGGACATGATAAGTGGTCAGAGAAAAAGTAATCTAAATTCACTTTTTACATTTTTTTGATCAAGGACCATACTTAGTGATGAGAAACAAATCTGTTGGGTATTAGAGGTGGCTGTGGTAGGGTGACCTGGGATCATGAAATAACAAGTTTGGAAAAGGTCAAAGAGATCATATGTACATTGTCAAGACTTCACTGTCCTCGACAGGGCATGGTAGAATGACCTCCATGGGAATAGAAAGCCTCATCTTTCTCATGAGGAACAGATGGAAGTTTCCAACTGCTGACCTTGTGGCCAGCGGCCCAGCACACAACCCACTATGCCACCAGAGTTTCTCTGAGGAGCTAATCAAGTGAAATGCCAATATTTGTAGAATTTATCCTTTTGGATCTTAGAGGCATCTGGGGTTTGAATTACTAGCCATTGGAATTCAGACAACCTTTGGGATGATTATTTTCATTCTCTGCATTTCAACTCTCACAATGAGCTAGCAAGATCCTAGAGGTCAAATAACTCATTGGCAGGAGAAGGTTGAAATGAGCAGGTTGAAGAATGAAGGGGGAGAGATGAGTGTGTCCACTGGAAGGAAAGCTTTGGTATGCAAGACCTTATCCTATGGTCCAGTTTGGCTGGAAGCTCTTTGTATTAGCTGGGGGAAGTAAAAACAGTACATAAAATATATATGCCTGAATAGGGATTGAGTACTAGGAATTAGATATTATTATCCCCATTAAACAAATTAAGCCAACAAATTTTAAGAGTCAAGTTCACATGACTATCATGTGCTAGAGCTGAAAACCAAGCTTGGTCAATTCGATTCCACAATCCTTCGTGTGCTTTTTATGCTACTTTGAGGCCATGATAATCAAGAAGTTTCCAGAGTCATTAGCTAACATCTTCATATGATAAACATAACTGTTTTTCTATTTTAATGACCACTTCTTCCTCAACATATTGTTTCTTTTTCATAAAAGAAAGCAAGATGGCCAGATAATTCAATTGGGTAAAGGATAGTCTTTCAACAAGAGGTGTTAGGATAATTAGCTCTCCACATGCAAAAGGAAGAGGTTTTACCTTCACACAATACCATATACAGAAATTAATTCAAAGTAAGTCAAAGAACTAAATGTGAGAGCTGAAATTACATCAAAATACACCCAAATTTCCATGGGGAGCTGCTTAGTGAAGAAGCAACATCACACTTTGAGTTCCTCCCTTCCTAACTCTCTTTTCCTCCATTCTCCTGGGAAGTGCACTGCTTGACTTTTTGATGAAGTGCAACTTGGCTGACTTTTCTTTTGTCCTTTACCCCTTTGTGTCAGATCTAAAATCCTGCTTCACCCTAGGTCAGAAAGATTTTCTCCTAGCTTTTTGTTTTGTAAGAGTTTGTATAGTTTTAGACATCAGGAACTTCCCTGGTGTCTGCCTTCAACTGCAAATCGCCAAGGCAAGAGAATAGTACAGCTTCTACCCAGTCCACTTCTACGCAGTGGTAAAAATTGAAGTGACTTCTGATGGCGAAAACTATAATGATATTGATGCACAAAGTAGTAGAGAAAGAAGAGGTTTAAGAAGAGGAAATGATCATTCTGGAAGGAAAGGGTTGCTTTGTATTGTTTTTATAAACCATTTTATTGGGAACTCTCATAGCTCTTATAACATACCATACATAAATTGCATCAAACATATTTGTACATAATGTTGCCATCATCATTTTCAAAACATTGCCTTTCTCTTTGAGGCCATGTATCAGTTCCTCTTTTTTCCCTCCCACCCTTCTACCCTTGTGATCCCTTTAAATTGTATCCTCAATCACAGGACTTGGGTGGGGTTGAGGGGATGCACTCAGAATAATCATCATAGGTAAAATATTTTAAGGGATCTCTTTTCTGTTTTTTTTTTCAGTATTACAGTCAAGAGAAAGGAGCCATGGACATAATACGTGTTATTAACTCATAGGAAAGATAGCCATAGAGCACAAATAACAAGTAAGATTAGTCACTTGTAGAACCGACCCAAGGGATTTTATGAATATGTGGCCAATGATATGTGAGCTCAAGTGGCTGAAATGGAGTATTGGAAAGGCACCAATAAAACATGATTTGCCTCATGAAAATAAAATCTAATCAATTATATTGACCCTCATTTAAGAATGGCTTTAACCACAGAAGATGAGCATGAAACCTAAGTAAATGTATGGAGTCAAGGAGCAAGAATTTCATAGTCTTTCTCTCTCTCTCTCTCTCTCTCTCTCTCTCTCTCTCTCTCTCTCTCTCTCTCTCTTTCACCATGACCCACTGCAATAGAGCAAAGTAACCTGCCACTCTTCTTGGAAGAATGCCTTATCTCTAAAAGGAATATGTGTCATCTAATTATCCGAGTCTTTCACACAATAATCTTCTGATTATAATTTAACTCTTAACAAAAATTTTTGACATGCAAGCACTGGCTGATGCAAAGATTTAGGTCTACGTGATGGTGTCGAGGTCACGCACTGATCTGCTAACCAAAAGGTCAGGAGTCTGAAACCACCAGCTGCATCTTGGGAGAGAGACAGGTTTTCTACTCCTGTAAAGGGTTAAAGCCTCAGAAACACCCAAGGGGAGTTCCCTGTTCTATAGAGTGGCTGAGTCCGAGCTGACTCCCTGTCCGTGCATTTGAGCTTTGTTTTGAGCAAATGGAAGGCAGCAATGTGGTTAGTATGACAACTACTGGCAAATTCATTTAGCAGAAATTAATCCTCCTGCAGCTATTCCCTTTTGGAATGCTAGCAAAGTGAATTGTACTGCTTTTACAGAAGGATCAGATCAATGTACCCAGTGACTGCCACCCTACCTCACACCTCTTGGAATGTCTGGGGATGGATAACAAGACTAGTCAGGAACCTCTGTTTTGATGCTCTCTCGCCTGTCACAATAATGCTTTTTAAAATATAAAAAAGTCATCAGTTGGCTGAGCCTCAGTGGCATAGTGGTTGAGTGAGGGATTGCAGCACACTGGCTTAGCAGTTCAAATCCAGCAGCAGCTCTCCAGGAGCAAGGCTGGGCCTCCCACTCCCACCAGAGGGCAGTGATGCAAAAAAAAAAAAAAAAAAAAGGTCATCAGTTAGGGCTAAATTAAAGGATGTTTCTATGCAGTGCTCATGCTCTCTAAGCCCTGTAGTTTAATTTTTATGACCCAGGATAGGTGGAATGTACTAATGTATCCTTAATAATTATTAAAATCTTGGAACAATAGCCTTAATGGGTATATAAGTCTGATTCACAAGCAGTATAACAATTGCTTATGTGTGAATAAAAGTTTCTAACACATTTATAAGATTTTGACAACCAACCATGATGCAGTCTTAAACACTCAGTTTTTAGTTTCTTGTACTTTGATAACCAATGCACCTTCATAAACAGTTATACAGTAAATTTTAAGTCATCCCTTGGGAAATTTTAATTAATGAGCCCGGGGCACTGGATTGTAATGTACGAGTTTTAAAATCTGCAAGTCAATTTTCAGCACAGAAGAAAGTCAACGTTATATGTTTGCAACATGAACACAATCCAGTTCAAAATTGTGTGGGTGGGGCTTTTTTGTTCATAAAACCCTCATCTCTATATCTGTAAGAAAAATGACACTACACGTTCTGTTTGTAGCTCCCCAAACTGAACTACAGAAGCACAATGTGCTCAGGTACAGTATAGACCAGGCACACACTCCCCACCCCCCACCTCCAGCCACGGCAGAGCTTAAGCAGGTGTTAAATGTAACATCAGCCAACTGTCCAAAATACATTCATTGTTGGACAATGTGGGACCACAGAGCGTTAACCTAATCTACTGGGTTCTAATAAAACTAGCATTTTCACTTGGATGGAAAAACCCACAGTTTCTCAGGTTATACAACCTGAAATCCCTCTTGACACACAAAGCAGAATCAACTGATAGCACTGCTCCCCTCTCTGCCTGTCCTGGGGCCTGCTGATGGCAGCCCAGCACTTGGCGCAGGAAACATCTTCTCCCGTGACTCACTAATGAGTCATGGGACTTGCGGCAGAGACATCACACTGCGATTCTGTTGTGGTTCTGAGGCTAAGAGCCAGCGACGTTCTGTAATGTATGCATTCTCCATACTGATTCACACCTGTGTGGAAGGGCTAGCGTCTGGGTCTTGGATCCGCTGCCCCAGGACTCTCCCTGCTGGCTTTATGTAACCAGACACATGACAGCTCTGAAATTACAGGTGTTTTTGCTCCTGTTATGTTTCCTTAACAAATTGCTACTCTCAAACGAATTTGTGTTGGGACTCTTGATTCTTTGTCACGACATTTTGCCCCGGAGGGATATGTGAATAGCATAGGGAACAGCACTACCCCACCCCCACCCCAATCTACAGGAGTAAATCTTCAAGCCCGTGTCAGCATGGCTCCTGACCTATTCCTGCTTAGCTTCCCTTGAGGGAGCCCTGATTCATAATGGCTCCATCCATTGTTGGAGAAAAACACTGCCATGTACTATGTACCATGCTCGTGAATGGTTCCAGATTGGAACACCGGGCTCCCTGGGGCTTTCAGGAACAGATTGCTAGTCCTTCCTTCCTAGTCTGTCTTTGTCTAGAAGCTCTGTTTAACCGTACTTGGTATCATAGCACCACAAAAGCCTCCCGTGACCGATGGATGCTGGCTGCACATGGACACATGACCCAGTAATCGAGCCCAAGTCTAGTGAGTAGACGCCAATGATGCTGTTAACATTCTACCACATACAGGGTCACCTCCTACAGCAAAGAATTACCCAGTTCAAAATATCAGTACCGGGGCTGAGCCCCGGTGGTGTATTGGTTGTGCGCGGGACTGCGGCCCACTGGGATGGAGGTTCAATTCCAGCAGTGGGCTGGGCCTCCTACACCCACCACCAGAGAGTAGTGATGCCCCCCCCAAAAAAAAAAACACAAAAAACATAAAAATATCAGTACCTCTGAGGCAGAGGAACTGCAGTCTAGACCACTGACAATGCCACAAAACATCAGATTGCTGACAGATTTGGTAATGTTAAAATGGATGTGATTATATTTATTTATTTACTTACTTACTTATATCTTTCACAAAGCCATTAGAAAATACACAGTCTCTCAAGGAGAAGGTTCTGTCAAGTTCCCAGCTGGGCTTGACAAGGGGCCAATGTTTACAGGTCCCTGTGGAGGCTGTACATTTGCAACAATAGAAATAATAGACTCTTCTGTAGAATAAATACAGCAATTTGGGTCTTAATGGGAGCTCTGACACACACCGCCCCATTATAGTGGCACCATGCATTAACCTTTGGAACTCCAAAAATGGTGAACAGCATTTTCATCAAGGCTTCTAAATGACAAGAAGAATGCTAACTGGGCACTCAATAGACAATATGGGGGGAAGGGTGCTTGGGAGAAAAAAAATCAGCAATGAACTCGGTGTTACTAGAACCCAAATCTTGGGTGAAATAGCATTACTGTTTGGGGGGATTTCTTCCCTATTTCACAGATTGAAGAGAAACCCTAATGGCTGCTTTGATTTTGCTTTGGGGCAGGTTTTCTGAAACAAACATAATTATTGCAAAGCAGTAATCAGTCTATAAAATGAAAATTCATCTTGTTCGCTTTATAGTTCCTTGATCTCAGTCATGTTTACTTTCAGGCTAGAGCTTATGGGAGAAAAAAAACTGAGCCAAACAGCTGCTGTTGGTTCTCTCTGTGAGGAAAGCTGAGATGTCGTCATCAGGAGCAAAGGGAGGCTCACCTGGGTTGGAACCAGTTAAAGTCCCGCCCTGGCAACTGCTTACACAGAAGAGTGCTCTTTCTTACCTTTAAAAGCGAATGTGCCCACTACTCACTTATCAGCGTGGTTAGGTTTCAAAGACCAGGTCTTCTTGGAAGAATGAGTGATATGCAAGTAGAGAGGATGACTACATCCAATCACAACAGCACCATTACATAACTGACATCATTCCATAAATGTCAAACTACTGAAAATCATGACTCGGTCAAGTTGCCACCTAACCTTCCCCACCACACCCAAGGTGACTCTCACAGCACCTCATTACTACCAACGTAGTGACTACATAGATCATTAATGCACACAATATTCAGATTATACACGTTCTACTGCTATTGTCAATATGAAATACTGCCTAATGAGACAGTCAATACATGATGAATACATTAACTTGTCTATGCTACCTAAATTCCTGACGAGCACCTCAGTGACCTTCACCCTGGATTCCTCACACATTCACGTTCCTTGTGCTGCTCTGAAACCCTTCAGACTCTATATTTTCCCACTCTACTCTCTTCCCCTCCCATTAGTAGCAGAACCAAATGGGATAGAACAGAACAAGAATGAACAGAGATTTAATTCAATTGCACAATTTGGCAATTTAATATGATGTCCTTTTAACAGAAATGACTAACATCTTTAGCATACTATCTTCTTTTATTCAAAGACTTTTCATTTTTTCTAATCTAATTTTATCTTCATGGCACACAGTTGAAATATCTAGGGAAAACAACCTCATTCCATCTTACAGGGGGGGACACAGTGCCTCAGGGATGCTATCTGACTTGTCCAAAGACACTCAAGGCAATGTGGACACTAATGAAAGAGTTCGTTTTACCTTACACAAGGCTGAACCAGTCTCAGAGAATCTTATTTTTTGAAGTTTGAGAAATGAAAAGGCCACCTCTGATATTTCGGAGGCGAACTCCTAATATCTACTAGGTCTTAATGTTACTACCAGCCTGCCTGGTCCTTCTCTGTCCATGGTGTTCTCCTCTTGGATAGGGACATTTCACAGAACACGAGCATAAGACAAAGCCACTTTCTGACTATGATGAATCAAGATAAAAATAAGTCCACTCCCTCACCTGTGAACATTGACAAACGACTAACTCGACAAATGGCTAAACGCCTTCTCTCTCCCCCAGTTAATGTGAGTGATTGACCCTTTGTACCAATTATAGCAGTAGCCTGGCTCTAGCCTAACATCTTTAGAAATCAGATTTATTTTAAGTCATAGGATCACCTTTGCTTTCTGACAACATTCAATGTCTGCTTCTTTAAATCTCTTCCAAAATCAACTTATGGAAGCCCAAATCATATAAGTTCTTTCTAAGTTCCTCTTACGGAGAGGGCCACCCTTCCTCAAAGAGTGCCTTCTTTCTTACTGCAACGAAGAACTTGTCCAACTACAAATGTCTTTGCCAGTCTTTCAAAGACACCTTGAACAGCCATGTAGCAAGAACCAATGGAACCATGAATCACAGTCAACTTTTTATATGCCATATTATTTTCCTAAATTATAAGACAGTCAGAATCCAATCATCCTCAAACATCCCTATGGAAACCAAGGGGAAATCCCATACAGTGTAATAAAATTGATCTAATAAGTCTACATCTTCAAGAGTGATTCATATAAATTAAAGTTGTCACCAGGGCAACAACACATGTTGGCTTCATTTGTATTAAAAGTCAGTTAGAAAGTGTATGCCAAAAGGGTTCAGTTGGATTGAGCAACTCTGATTTGATTCACCTCCCCCATGCCAGGGTCTTCATACAACATAAAGTTGAGTACCGGTGTAATGACAGCAGTCACCTCAATTAAGCATTCCAACTTTTTCTAGGAAAGAGTAGAATTTTGAGATGAAGTAACAATACTTACCAATCACAAAGAAATTGCTAGATTCCTAAGAAAATTGACTTAGAGATTCAGTCTATAATATATCAAAATATCTAGAAAGTCTTGAAAAAAATCATTGAGAAGCATGCATTCCTGAAATTTCAATTGAATAAAGAAACCATGTTGACATCACAGAGTATTGGGACTAAAGGGTTATTGTATTTTAAAATTATGAAGCAATCAGAAAGGTAAATTTGGGGGGGGGGCATCACTGCCCTCTGGAGTGAGTGGGAGGCCCAGCCTTGCTCCTGGAGAGGTGCTGCTGGATTTGAACTGCCAAGCCAGTGGACCACAGTGCCGCACTCAACCACTACACCACTGGGGCTCAACACCAGAAAGGTAAATTATAGTAATGATTTTAATGAAAATTGACTTAACCCCCCAAAAAACACTGTGTTATAAGACATCCTATAACCCA
Source organism: Nesogale talazaci (assembly GCA_004026705.1). Lineage (NCBI taxonomy): Eukaryota > Metazoa > Chordata > Mammalia > Afrosoricida > Tenrecidae > Nesogale > Nesogale talazaci. Next base: position 99,159 of record PVJH01001180.1, on the reverse strand, counting down.
ATTTATACCCTCTTTTACTTATTATTTTTGATCTGTAATTTGTATACAGTGAGTCTCTCCCCAAAATCCTAGTTTTTAAATTCCCCATTAAATTTTTAACTTGTTCTTATAAATATAAGTAATATGCATGGGACTTGTTGGATTAAAAAAAGGCTTACTCACCACATTTTTTCCTTCATTTTGAGCATCTCGATAATCAGGATTAAGCTAAAACAAAAATCAAATGAAACTAGTTTTTAATTGTGTTAAAATTATATTAATAAGACCAATGATCTTTACTTCATTATGCTACAGTTAGTCTGATAAAAAGTAAGCCAAGAAGCAAACTAGTATAAAATACAACTTAAAACATTGTTTTCTAACCCCACTTGCGGAAGCCAAGAGTTGAAATGCTACATTTAGGACCTTTGGAGGCCTAGCCTTGCTCCTGGAGAGCTGCTGCTGGACTTGATGGGCCACGGTCCCTCCCACAACCACTACGCCACCGGATCTCAGCCCAGGACCTTTGTTTTGTATGAGAACTGTTGGCGTTTTTTAACAAATGAGAACAGATAGTGTCAATTCTTCTGAAGAAAACTTCAAGAGCATTCATTACTTTCCCTACTACAAAATGGGCCCAGCTGACATCAGTTTTAAAAAGCCATCAAAGGGAAGTTTTCACAATGATTCAAGACCATGATCCACGTGCTGCACAGAAACGATGGTCCACATACAGAAAAGAAGCTAAAGCAAAGAAGGAGGTGAAGCTGGCCAATACCTGAGGACCATTGAAATGCACAGACAGGAACGCATGCTGTTGGGCTCTCACTTCAGTGCGGGGCTCAGGGATTGTTCAGAGGAGAAAAAGGGAATTCCATCAATGCTCAGTGTTGGCCCACACAGCAGCCAGCTGCTTAGAATCCATAACTGCTGACTCCCTGCGGCCAGCAGAGTCCCAAAAGGATCTTGGGTGTCCCAAAAATAACTAGTGACGTTATTAGCAAAGTAATAGATTCCTCTGGTATCTTTTCTAAAGAAAAATCATTTTAGTTTGAACCACGATGTATGTAAAGTGCATAATTTCAGCGAGGTAAAGTTATTTAAAGTGAAGGCCTGGAGTCTTTCTCCCAATGACATTTAGTTAATAGCGAGGAACATTGCTCCTCCTCCCCCTGTATCACTACATACCAGTGAAAGTGTCGAAAAGAATTACCAAAAGCAGAACAAAAACTTCCAAATATTAGTGAAACCTAAGGCTGAAAAAGAACCTAACTTCCCAGTGAGTCGGCACTCGGACTGGAGGGTAACGTAAGTAATGCTCCCTTGTTCACCTCATCATCTTCTTTGACATCGCTTAAGTCAGGCACCTCCTGAACTTGCGATAGCAGATTCTACTGCTTCAAAGACCTAAGGGATATGCCAGTGACCACCCCCCACAGGACCGTTTCTCCAGTATTCAGGAGCGGCTGTCAGGTGGGGCAGAAAATGGTTTCCCCAGTCCTTCTCATCCACGGTTGCACTACCTCATTCTATCTTCTAGCCAAAAAGAGACTAAAACGTGCAGGAAACAGCTAAGCAATCAGTTGAAGGAGCAGCTGATGGCGAAGGTTCCTTTGATTTGAAAGCCAAGAAGAGACGAGCTAATCCATGGTCATACAGTTCAGAAAGTAAGTGCTGGGGTGATGAGAATGTGTTACATAACTGATGTGAGGGCTGAGCCCCGGGGGCGTAGTGGTTGTGCACGGGACTGTGGCTCACTGGGTTGAAGGCTCAAATCCAGCAGCAAGGCTGGGCCTCCTACTCCCACCACCAGAGGGCAGTAATGTCCGAAAAAAAAAACACAACTGATGTGAGGGGGGAAGGAGGAGGAAGAGGAGGAGGGGAGAAGAGTGCTTACAAAAAAAGTATACACTTGACGAACGCTCATTCACTCACTTGATAAAACCCCTGATATCTGTGCATCTTACTGAACATTAGTGATATTTTCCATTATAGAGCATTTGGCTGAAACCTTACATTTGGGCAAGACTGGACAAAGCTACCTAGTAGACTTAGCCTTGCCCTGAGAGGATTCACAGAGAAGTCACAGTAATCTATATGCCAGACACTCATTAGGTGGTCGCCGCTGTACTTGCTATGGAGTGTATGAAGCAGAAATTAAAAACCGTGTCCCTCAGATGTTACTGACATGTCAAAACCACCAGGGCCTCTGCAGGGGGAGGCATGGTATTCTAGCTCCATAACCTTATGTGGCAGTCCTACTTTGTCCTGTCAGGTCATTATGAATCAGAACCAAAGCAACAGCAGGCAGCTCATTAACCCAACATCACCCTTGTAGCATTTTCCCAGAAAATGCAGTTTAGTTAGTCACTGCCTTATAAATTCTCACTAACTTTTCTCTTAGGCAGGTAAGAATATGGGTGTTTGACTAATTACACCCATCTGATGTAAATTGCCCAATTTCAGGATCACTTTAGATAAGAAAAAAGTAATACCTTCATTCAAAATATCTAACCATATGTCAAATTCAGGAGAAACTTTATTATTACCCTGGACTATATTAAGTCTAAAGTATACTATCTATACTTAATGAATAAGGATATTTTCAAAAGCACACATACACACACAAACTATAGCAAGAACAAGAGCATTTTTGTCTCTAACCACATAGTAAAGACCTTTTTTTTTGAAAGAAAACATACTAAGTCACTTATAGTGAAGATTTTACTAAATGATTTCACATACTAGATCTTAACTGGGGACACACTTATACTTCAAGTCATAAAAGACAGAAGAAATTTATAAATTTACTAAGAGATGGGGTCTTCAAAGAGCTCACAGAAAATGCCTGTTATGAAAAAAATATGTATGAACTTCAATCTTTTTGCACCACAATAAATTCATACTAACCCATCATAATATGTCTGAATAGGGCCTGATTTGAAGCAGACTTGAAAAGTCCTGCTAAAATTGAAGCAAGAACTTCCTATCAAATGTCTAGTGAAACTTGACTGGAAGAATGATGAGTTTATTGACATTTTAGGGAGCATTTATAGGGGAAATGCACAGTTTACAAATGGGTAACTCATTTTAAGAAGGGATGAGAATGTGTTGACAATGAAACCCACAACAGTAGGCCACACATATTGGTGTGCAAGGAAACAATTCATCTTGTTCATTCCCCAATTGAAGAGGACCATTAACTGCAGCAGCAACAGCCAGCACCACAAAACGACGTTGCCAAGTTTATACAACTCTGACTTTAGAGTTAAAGTTGAGTCAGCTTTCTGCTCTATGGGTGTCAAAACTGTTATGACCAGAGCACACTTGGAAATTTTATATAAGTGATAATCGAGGTCCTGAAGCCATACTTGAAAGAAGTGTAACAGGAGGTGACACTGAACTTGACCAGTCTGAACCAGTACTTTCCCCAAGCACACTCAAACAACAGCTAGTTAGAGGATCCTCAAGACGTTTTGCTTCTTGACATTTGGGAGAGCCAAAGAACGTCAACACCCACTTATTGTGAGAGTAGAGGCCCTGATAGTGTATAGTGTAGTGGTTACGTTACCAGTTAGTCTATGATGCAGTCCGAAAACAGGCAGCGCCACCGGAGAAAGACGGGGCTTTCCACTCCTTGAAACGGTTACAGTCTCAGGAAGTCACAGGGGGTTGTTTTGAGTCCCCATTGAGTCAATGGCAGGGAGTGTGGTTTTTGTTTTATTGTGTGAGTGTTTCGAGAAAATTAGTCAAAGCCCTAGCCGAAAGACTCCAGGGAAAGTTTCACCAGAGTCCTTCTCCACCGCGATGTTCTTGCTCACTTCTCTCCTCAAACAAGGCAAGTTTCTTACAGTTCCCATGGGGAATCATTTCAAAATTTAGAGGGCACTCATTTTTCTTCAATGAATAAACAAATCTGCATTGGCATCACTTACAAAAGTGTCTTGAAATTGATGGATCTTATGTTGAGAATTTCATATAGATATATACATACATATATATATATAATATAAACTTTTTATCCCATTTTTCCTCATCTATCCCTAGCTATCTTTAACCACCATTCTATGGATGCCCACAGAAGACAAAAACTACAAGCGAAGATGGTTCATTCAATATAATCCAGTATCTCTCGCAGTGACAATTCTTCATCCTATGCAGGTATAAAATGATGTGTAGATAGTTAAAGGGGAAAAAATCCTGTGAATCTATATTATAAAGTGAAAATACCAGGGAGCTTCAAAAGCTTCATGGAAAATTCTATGACCTTTTAATGCCATTTTTCACAAACTTTTTAAATCCCCTTCGCATGTTTAATATAATTTAGAGTGAACTATCCTATGTACCTTGTGGCAGTCACCTAATCTGGGGTCAATCTGAGGATGAAGAGTGTAGGTGGAGTCTAGACTGTCAATCTGGAGATAGGCAATCAGACCTCTGTGTGGGTGTGTCCTCCTGAGAATTCTGAGAAATGTGGTCATTCCTTCTTGGAGGCAGAGACACTGTCTCTCTCAGTTGACTGCCTTGGAGACTCTCTACTGACAAGGCTTACTTCCTACAAGGCATCCCTGAGGAGAAGCCACATGGAGCTGCCTACCCTAGTGCCCTGAGGCCAGACAAGCCACATGGAGGCAACCAGACCTCTGGAGCCAGAGGAGCCACTTAGAGACCCCTGCCAGCACCGAGATGGCTACAACACCACTGGATCCAAAGGCCTTCTGTCCATCTGGTTTGTGATCATCTTGCATTCAGCATGATTGCATGTGATTCGGGAGTCGGAAGAAGACTTCATAGACTGGTATCAGACATATGGGCTAGTATCAGACTTGTGGGATTGGACTGGACCGGGTTGGAATGCTTTCTTAATGTACAATTACGTTTTCTACAAAACTCTCTCTTAGATACATATGCAAGTTTATGAATTTGTTTCTCTAGTCTACCAGGACTAATACATATCTATTTAAAACCTAAAATTTAAAACTACTTTTATGTATTTTCACAATATTCTTGTAACAATGGCTCTTTTCCAAACACAATCTTATAATAACTATTTTCCATGTTAGTGAAAGTTTGTATTTCAGTTCAACTAAAATATTGACCAAAAGGAGGAGGGAGAATCAGAGTAAAAGATGTGATAGCTCTTCTGGCTGGAGAAATACAGTTTCTGGGTTTAAAGAAACTAAATCACAGTATTTATAAGATTATCAAAGTGAAGAGATAAAAAAATCTTGATATGAGATGAGAAGAAGAGATGCTCTCTTCATTTCTTCAAAAGAGTGTAAGTCTTGGTACTTAGTATATTTATTTAAAGAGTAAGATGAAGAAGAAATTGACTGTATTGACCAACTGAAAACGCCAAACAATTCTACTATACATATGGATGGCTACCAATAGGTTTCTTTGGCTAAAATGAACACCCGGAATTCAAGGATATCTAATTTGATCATTAAATTGAATCTGATAGTGTAAATCACAATGGAACACATTCAATTTTATTTATAAGCTCTGTCAACAAATATTTATTATGTGTGTACCATGTACCAGATACTATTTTAGGTAAGTCAGTATAATAATAACACTGGACATTTTTACCACTCACTCACTCCTAATTGGAATAGGCTAAGTTACTTGTAGAAAGAAAATGAAATAAAAAATAAAGCCAACCATTCAATAGAAACAAGACACATAAGAGCAGGGATTTTTGTCTGTTTTGATTATTGCTGTATCCTCAGAGTCAGAGGCCAGCTACATAGTATGATTCAATAAATATCTCTTGAATTAACAAGAGTTGATTTCTTAATAGGCAAATATTATAAGAAATCACAGATAAACAATGTCATATTGCTCTTTCCTTTTATTATTCTTATCAGCTTCAGAAGCACAGCATAACCACTCATAAAGTAGACAGACTACAGATGATCAAGGCTAGGCAGACATGTTAACAGGTTGAGATCTAAGAAGGTTATGAGAGCAGAGAAAGGTTGGCAGCCAGGTTGGGGGCAGGGGTCAGGGTAGGCGTGGGGGTGGATGGTGTCAAGAAGGCCCAGGTGATAGCTCTGTGGTTCCGGGCAGAACATAGATATTAAGTCTAAGAACAGGGAATGCAGAAGGAAACTAGAAAAACAAAAGCAAAATAGCAGCCCAAGAGTTCTATGACAGCAGTCTTTGAACTTTTAAGTTCATGTACAAGGAGAACAAGAAGATGGTAGGAATCTGGTTATGATTTGTCTGTTATGCTACACCATTTGAGATTATTTAAGGTTAAATTGGGAATCTCTTCCAGTCGGTTAGCTAGGTAGCTTCATTACAAATTTAATGACCTATATAAATGGGTACTAAGTCTGTTTGTTGAAACATTTCAATTGGTATTCCATCAATTCCTGGAGAATTGTTTTACACTAATGTCTTCAGAGTATCCTGGACTTCTCCCTTCAATACCATCAGTTCTTGATATATGTTACTTTCTGATATAGTTAAATATCAGCCAATTTTCTTTTGATACAGTGACTGTGTATTCCTACCATCTTCTTTTTATGCTTCCTGCATCATTCAATGGTTTGACTAGAAAAGTGTTCAATCTTGCAACTCAAAGCTTGAATTTTTACCTTCCATTCTTTCAACTTGAAAAATGTCAAGCATGTCATTCCCTTTGCATTTTCTAATTCCAGATCATTGTGCTTTTCATTTATACTTATAATACTGTTATTTATCTTCTCAGACCACCCTTTGAAATCTCCTGTTGAGCTCTTTCTCCCCATTCCCCCAACCCTGCATCACTGCCCTGGTGGAAGCAGGAAGCCCAGTCTTGCTCCTGGAGTGCTGTGCTGGATTTGAAAGCTTATAGAATGAGACATACTTTATATTATACCCGAGCTTTATGGACTATGCAAATGCATTGGATTGTGTCAATCATAAAAAATTATGAATAACTACAAAAAATGGGAATTTCAGAGCACTTCATTGTGCTCATTCAGAACCTATAGACTAAGAGGAATCATTGGAATACACCAAGAGGCATCATTTGAACAGAACAAGAGGATACTGAGTGTTCTTAATTCTGGGAGGGTGTGCATCAGATGGTGTCCTTACACCATCTGTATGCTGAGCAAACCAACAGAGAAGCTGGACTTACACAGAGGAACAAAGTTTAAGGATTGGAGGAAAATTCATTAACAACTTGTTATGTACAGAGATGCAGCCTTGTTTGCAGATACAGATCAAATACTACAGCCTTCAGTATGGATTACCCTTCAAAATAAAGAAACCTGAAGTTCTCATAACTAGTTCGATAAGCTACAGCATGATAAATGGAGTTAAGATTGTCAAGTTGTCAATGATTTCATTTCCTTGGATCTACGATCAATGCCCATGGGAACTGCAGTCAAGAAGTCAATGATGCCTTATGAATGGGAAATCTGCAGCTGAAGATCTGTTTTAAAGTATTAAAAAGCAACTGCAAACAACGGTCTGCCTTACCTACCGCTATGGTATTTTCATTCTCCTCATACACATGTGAAAGAGAGGCAATGATTAAGAAAGACTGGAAAAGACCTGATGTCACTGCATTATGGTGTTGAGGAAGAATATGAAATGTGCCACGCACTGCCAGAAGATGAACAAATCTGTCTTGGAAGAAGTGCCATCAAAATGCCCCTTGGAATCAAGGATGGCAAGACTGTGTCCCACATAATTTGATCATGCTATCAGGATGTACCAGTTCCCAGAAAAGCACATCATGCTTGGAAAAGCAGAGGACCCATGAGGAGGCGTGGAGTGGGGGTACGCTTTGACAAGATGGATCATATCCATAAACTCAAAAATAACAATGATTGTGAAGAAGGCACAGGAGTGGGCAGTGTTTTGTTCTATTTCACATAGAAAAAAATTGTTTTAATTCACTACCATCAAGGCAGTTCTGACTCATAATGAACCTATACAAAAGGTTGGAATTGCCCCCATGGGTTTCTGAGTCTATAAATCTCTACGGGAGTAGAGGGTCTCATCTTTCTCCCAAAGACCTGCCAGATGGTTTCAAACTGCTGAACTTGTGGTTCTCTGCTCAAAAATAACGCATTGTTAGGCACTTGCACATAAGGTTGTTAAAGCTCAGAAACAACAGCATCTAAAAACACCAAACATCTGAAAACGCTTTCTTTGGAAAGAGTATCATGTTCCTTATTATCACCTGGAATTTAAGTGATGGACTGAATTCTACAGCAGGACTTGTGCACTGCCAATCCAAGTGGGAAATGTAGAGTCCTGACAAGTCGATGAACCTCCCAGAGGTCTCTGAATAATCAAACTCAGAAGGTAATCTTTAGTATGGATATTCCAGCTTATGCCCCAATTCATTCACCTAACTTAGTTAATTATCACGATGATTACTGGGGTTTTTTGGGACGTTGGGGGTTCTTTTTAATTTGTTGTCAGTTCAAAGAATTTAAGATTCTTCTTTCAAATTACAAAAAAAAAAAAACCCTAAAATTTTAAATTATATTCAAAGATATGCAATCTGAGTAACAAAAAGTATACCCTGGTTCAAGTTTTCATTCAATAAGCATTAGACTAGGTAGGCTACAGATAGAATATTAGAGTCATTCCAGAAACAATGACAAGTCCATAACAATAACATGTATAGAAATAAGAATCAACATGTATAAAATAAATTTAAAATAAAGCCCTTCTCACATATTCTGGACATGTTATCAGGAGATACCGGTCCTCGGAAAGGACATCACATATAGTAAGACATCATGTAAAATGGAAGGGCAGTGAAAACAGGGAAAATCCTCAACAAAATGGATAGACACCGTGGCTGTATCAATGGGCTCCAACAGAACAATAATTGTGAGGATGACACTGGACCAGGCAGGGTTTTGTTCTGCCGGACAGAAGACGATTATGAATCAGAGCAGACTGGATGGCCCAAAGCAACAATAGCGATGGCTTCTTCACTTACTCCTGGGATAGCTAAGATTCAGAAGAAACAGTATCAGGGATCGATGCTGGCTCTAGAATCAAATAAGTTTGGGCAGGGCTGGACAGGAAATAATATGTCAAGCCTCTCAGTAGAACCCGCTACTAATGGTGACAACTTTCAAAGCTCTAGAAAAACAGCACATGTAAGAACTTGCTACTCCAACATGCTCCAATAGCTGGAATACGAGCTGTTGCTATTGAACAAGGGAATAATATAAGTGTGTGCATCTTTGTTAGTTGCGGACACTGTTGTGTGCCTGGCTTATTATACTTTAGGATGAATAAGGGCACACTTCTCTGTAGGGGAATATTTCTACCAAATTGTTTGAGATGATCACACCTGGGGAAAAATATAAAATGAAATACCTAACTGCATATACTTAGATTTAGTGTTAAATGTGTGTTAATTGATAACATGACTTTTAAATTTTTTACTGGTCAATATGGCATGACCAAAGATACTGTAAAATTGCTCTTTATAAGCCAAAGAAAGCAGTTGCACTATTAAAAAAATAATAATAAAGCCCTTCAAAACTTCATTCAGATTCTACTCCAAAGGCTATTATTATCGAAAATTCCGTCGTCGACTTTTTCAGCCATGTAGTCACCCAATTTGATGCCAGTCTAGCCACATGGTGAATCGGAATCCTGGCTAGTCTCTGTAAGGAAAAGCTATATTTGTGTCGTGAAAAGCTCTGATTAAAGTTTAATCATACGAATTATGTGTCAATAAGTTTTACAAAGTCACATCTTTACTAAGAGTATGAAAAGTGTCACCACTTAGATTTTTTTCTCATCTGTGTCTCCCGGGCTGCCATGTGTTTTGTTTTTAAATTATATAAAGTTTCTCCTTCAGTAAATTCAATCTAATATAAGTAAGAATAACAATTATAGTATAAGAAGACGAAGAAGCAAAAGGGAAGAGAAAAAGCAAAAGCTATTCATCTCCACAGCCATAGAAGTGCACCAATATTAATTATTCCAAGGTTAAATAAATATACTTTACATTTTACTTTTGCTTTCCTTCTCTAAACATATTAACAATACTACTTATTGAATTAATTAAACTAAGGATGAACAGAAAGAGAAATGATGTTCAAAGCTAAGGGAAAAAAACGTATAGTGACTCTGAAGCTCAGCGATTTCCTTATATTAAAAATAAATGATAAAGCTGACACTGGAGAGATTGAATATGCTATTCAATCATTTATTCAATAAATATTAATAGTACATCTACAATGGCAAAGCCTTGTGGCACATGGTATTTTAGCAAAGACAAAGAAGATATGGTCCCTGACCACAAGACCTTAAAAATCGAGGAGAGAAAATAAGACATAAATACAGTAAGCTGTAATACAAAATAGAATGTGACACGAGATATAAGGAAGGAATGAATAATTTATAAATAATATAGGTCAGAGGAAAAAGGGATCTGTGGTGGGCAAATTTATTCAAGAATTATTCATGGAAAAGGTAGCCTTTGAGATAAGCTTGAAGGACGTATGGAATTTTAACTGGCAGAGAGAGAGGATGAAGGTGGCAGGAAGCCTGGTCATGCAGGGGCGTCAATGCTATTCAGGTGGGAAAATGAGCCGTGCTCAGAGTCACATTCAGCAATGCCATGTATTGAATACCTTTTATATGTTCTTAAAGGTGAACACAGTTAACTTTACGATAGTCTTTTAAGCAGGAATTCTCAGCCCCACTTTACAGGTGAGGGACCTGGGGCACATCTAGTTAGTTACTTTGTGCAAATACTGCCATCATAAGAGGTAGGATTGAGAAGCTCAAGTGGGAGAGGTTCCAAAGCAAGTTCTCTTCATTGCTGTTGCCCCACTGCCTCCTGCCTTCAGGAAGTGGTGTGATCCAAGGTGGGAAAGAAGGCGCTGCCAGATGGAAGAGGTTATGTGCTTTTCAGAAAGATTCGGGCTGCATTCCCTGGAGACCATCAAGTTGACAGGAAACTTAACTTGGACAGCACAGGATAGTATGGGAAACTGTTTGCAGAGACGGTACATAACAGTCCTCACCTTGCAGTGGGTATTAGGAGGTGGGGACAGAAAAAGAAAGAGGCAAAAGTAAACGAGGACCGGCTCGAGTAAGAGGGGGTAGGGCCCAGACAAATCACGTTCGAGGAAAGGCGGAAAAGAATGTGCTAGATCCTGCACGGATGGAAACCACAGAGCCTAAACACATGATGAGGTGGGAGGGACACACCCAGGGTCCTTCTCAATTCTTGAAGACCTGATATCATCCCTTTAGTCAATCACATTTCTGTAGGGAAACTATTTGAGTATAGATAAAAATTACTATGTTTCAGACGTCAGTGGGATATGCAAGATCATATTCACAGCCCACTACAGGCAGGTGTGGGCCCACTCCACACCTGTGAAGAGAATAATGGCAGGGAAAGGAGCAGAAGGAAGCCAGGTCATTTGCAAAGTGGCACGCGGTAGAGTGTGCTCTTACGCCCCTACTCAGTGGAAGTTGGGCTCATCCTGTCCCCAAATGCAACAGTCTGCCCAGCAGGAGAGCATGGAGACCCTGAGTTTGAAGTCCATACAATGGATTCATTTTGCAGTGCACTGTGCTTTCATCATTTTTGCTGCTCAAAACGCTGCTGCTGTTGCCATGAATGCCTTGGGACTCAAGGGCAAAGGGGACATAACAATGCTACACACTGTCTTAATTGTGTGCCCGCGTGTGTAGAGAACTGCTCCACTGTGTTTGTGGGGCATTGTGCCAGACCTGTCTTCCTGAGCACCTCTGCCTCGGTTTGAACCACCGATTGGTGGCTAGTGTCAAAGTGCTACCTGTTTGAGCCATCAAAGGACTCCATCTATCATATGAGCATCATGAAAGCATCATAGGTGCACTTCAAAGAAGTTATAGATGTGTTTCTCCTATCAATCACTGGCATTTCAGGACCAATCTACTGTTCGGATTAATAATTCTAGAAAGGAAAAGAAGTTAGAAATAAGCTTCACCATTTAAATTTACAATATCATGTCGTGTGTGTGTGCGTGTCTGTCAGGTATACAGGTACATTTATGTGCACAATCATACACGACAGGCCCTTTACATATATGGTGGTTAATACATTAGACATAGAACTAAATGCTGGACTATTTAAAATTACACCCCTAATACACATAAATGTCTAAGCTAAAGTGCAGGCTGTGTACTAAGTTTGTACCTAATTAATTACTCAATCTGAAGGCTATTGAAGAATTAGGAACTAAGTGTTTACTGCCATCTGGTGGAAGTTTTGCTGAGCTGCGCAAAAAAAAAGAAAGAAAGAAAGAAAGTTGTCTTTGCTAAGGGCAATGTAAAATCTAACTCATAACAGCCTCTTCAGGTAAAGTAGCAGCACCTTCCCCGGGATCCAAGGCTGTGCATCTTTACAGGAGCACACTGCCCTTTCTCCTGCAGAACCACCAGGTGGGTTTGAACTAGAAACCTTTCAGTCAGCAATTGAGCACTGAACCACTAGTCCATACAAACTATCTTATGTTACTCAACTGATCATATGTGGGTAAAAATAATCAAGAGTTATGCTTAAATCATACCCAAGGAATGAAAATGTAGCAGGCAGTGGACCAGAAACTGTGGAGCTGGATTTATCATTTTTCCCGTGATTACAGAAGAACTATCTATCACCGCTCCAATTCAAAAGATAATCAAAATTGCATTCTCTCTCATTGTCATGGCAATGAACGCTCTGCACCAATAAAGGAATCTGTTTAGACTGTTTAGAAAAATATGTGTGAGTATGCTGAAACCATGTGAGTGTTCGACCTTCACCCCTCCTTAGATGCCCTTCTTAGATGAAAACTGACATTGCAGGGAGAGAGCCTAAGAATGCCCACTTTACTCACGCACAGTGCCCATCACCTTGGCAGTGCTTTAGCTGCCAAAGACCCCAGATGTCTCGATTATCTGATTCTTAACCGAGTACTTTGTTCCACCTTTTGTGCATGGGCTTCGAGCACTGTATTTTCTCAAAATCAGATCTGGTATTCTGAAAAACTAAAAACAAAGAGAATTGGTCCTGCTGTGGGTTAGGTGTTGAGCTGCTAACCCCAAGGTCGGCAGTTCAAACCCAGCAGCTGCTCCACTGGAGAAAGAGGAAGCTGTCTGCGCTTATAAAGATGATAGTCTCGGAAACCCTCTAGATGGTCAAAAAGAGTTGAAATTGACTCACCAGCAGTGAGCTTGGTTTGGGGAGTAGTGGGCTGTTAACTGCAAAGTCAGGAGTTCAAACCCACCAGCCACTCCAGTAGAGAAAAATGAGGCTGCTCATTCTTTGGAAACGCTAAGAAACAGGCCACTTGGTCAAGTCTGAATTGACTTGATGGCAGGGAGTACACTGTTGAGCACCTTTAAATTGAGCACAGTCCATTTCTACCTTATTTCACACCAGCCCCTTGTAGAATAGAATCATAGAAGTGACTATGGGTCAGACCAGCGCAGTGGTCTGCTCTGGGGATACGTGTAAGTCTGAGCCCCTGACCACATCCAAATCCTGCATCCTCGAGCGGCTCACACTGCTCCTTGTATATGTTCACATGTTGTAAAAGACAAGCTTGAGGAGCAAAAAGACTCTTCATGGGCACTGTCAGGGCTAGAGGGTGCAGAGTGTAAAGTTTCTCAGACACTTTTTGACGGAAGCTCTCATAGGACAGCGCTTGCACTTCTCAGAGAATAGGTATGCGCACTGTTGTGATGGAAAAATTCAATTTTCCTTGCCTTTCTCTCACCCAGGCAGGCCTCCTTTTCCCTAAAGCTCCTTAATAATCAGTGTGCGTGATGATTGTTTCCTTCTAGAAAAATCTATCAAGATGAACCCTTTGGGATCCCCGAAACAGTTTCCAAAATTGGCTGTACTTACCTGTCATGAATTTAACAGACCTGGAACCTCACTTAGGAAACCCTGTTTGGACTGGACCTTTTTTGGAAGGCATCCTCATGAGACTCAAATCGGTGTATTACCGAGAGTTCCAGTCCACGGTCCCCCATTGACCACAGTGCCATATTTAAACACACTTTCTTTGGAACAAACCCATGAAATGGATGAACTGGAGTCCTAGCAGTAATATTTCTGACAGTCAAGTCTAGTGTAGGTTGTACGAAATCAGAAAGATGACATAACCCTTTTTGTAAACTCCAAACAGAATGCTTCATGATACTCGCCTTCTCGACATCCCAATATGGGTGCCTGGTGTTTTGATTTTATTTTTATATGTAGATGTTAAAGAGAAAACCAAAGGGAGGGGGACAGAATAAATGAAAGCCACATACCCTTTCCTAAGAAGCACCCGTGGTCCTAACATAAACGATGCCAGGGGGTTACAACTCTGAAAACTTGGGTAACTAGTTTGCTCAGCCCTTGATGGCACCATGCTTTAAAGCCTAATGGCCGGACCTTTTCAAAACCAGAAGGTTAAAAGGATCCTTGCTGTTCAGCTGCTGTCAGGAGACACTTCCCACCTGTTTCCTGATTGGAAGTCAAAATTTTAATCAAGTAACAGAAACTGCAATCACTGTGATTTTCCCACCCTCTGGGCACTTTCCTGCCAGCAGTGAAACCCTGCTAAAACACGGAACAGCAGTTATGTCGGGATCTGGTCAGAGTTAGAGGACAGGAAATATACAACTTCAACTTAGGGATTTCATAAATACCTTGTGGTTATGATTTTTATTTTGATGTTCTAAGACTACACAGAAGCACCCACTCATTATACTCATGAAACCCACTCCAAAAAATATATTCCTTTAAAAAAGACATTGCACGTTTTCAGTTTTGAGATACATCTTTAATGCTTAATTCTCTTTTTGTCATCTCACATTAAAAAAAAAAACATGTAAGACATTAAAAGAAACGTCAGGCTGAGCCCCAGTGGCGTAGTGGTTGTGCACGGGACTGCGGTCCACGGGCACGGAGGTTCAATTCCAGCAGTGGAGCTGGGTCTCCTACTCCCACCACCAGAGAGCAGTGATGCCCCTCCCCCCCAAAAAAAGAATTTAGGTTTGCATTAAAGTTAATAAACATTGTAATTTGTAATATCTAATAATCTGAATGTATCGATGATGAATTTGAATTATGGAAATTAATAAAAAAGAATTAATGACATGCCGCCACTAGTGATGTCTGTGTGCTATGGAACATCAGTGGCTATTTTTTTGGCGGGGGGGTGGTCATCACTGCCCTGATGCGAGTAGGAAGCCCAGCCTTGCTCCTAGAGAGCTGCTGCTGAGTTTGAACCGCCAACCCAGTGGGCCGCAGTCCCACACACAACCACTATGCCACCGGGGCTCAGCCCAGGAACATCAGTAGCTCTAAAAAAAACCTTGACTGAAACATGAATCAGGGAGAAGACGACCATAAGATGCAAGAAAATTTAATTCTAACTTCTTATCTTTTCTAGGACATCTTCTAAGGCTTCTCTAATTCTTATTCTAGACAAACTTCCCTCCCATGGGGCTTATATTTTGCTTCAAAAGTTTGCTTTAAAAAAAAACTTACAAACATTTATGGTATAAACAGACCATAAATTGCACAGTTGCCTTTAATTTTGTTGAGCAGATTATAATGCTTCAGATGCTGATCAAAGTAGACCTCAGTCCTATGTAATTGCATATTAAATATAATTTATTATGTCAGAATCATTTACTGGGTGCTTGCCTGGAGCCACACACCATCCTGAGCACTTTACTTCATTTAATTATCTTATTAATCTTTTTGTAAAAATATTAGCATGATTCTCATTTCTGGAGGAGTTAGAACTAAATTAGAAATTGGTTCCAGAAGTTAGAAATCCAATTAATTTACCCCAAACAGCTTCCAAATGCTGTTCACAAATCCTGAGATTTCCTCTAAGCTTGTAGAATCCTAAATAGTTTCTTTACATGTTGTCATTCATTCATTCATTCATTCAGGAAGTGTTTGTGAAATTCTAGCCAAGTTCCCGGGCCTGCTGTGGACACGGTAAGCACAGTTGTGAGCAAATGACATCCCTGCTCTCAAGGTTCCAATGCGTTCTCCTGACGGAGTTGGTCAATAAGCAAATACAAAAATGCACAAGTCAAATGGTGGTGAGTGCGGTGTGGGAAGATACTGCGGATTAATAGGATGAAGAGGGCAAAAGAATTCAGAGTCATACACGAGAGAAAATTGACAATCCATTTCCCTTTCCATACATCCTCTTCTTCAACCCCGTGCTTCATCCTCACTCCTTTCCACACCTGTGTATCACCAAAGCTAAAACTGGAAAGCAATATCAAAACAATGCCAAGACAATTTCTCACTTAGAGTCCCAGAAGAAATTACCTTTAAAAATAGAAAAAAAAGTTGAAGAGAGTAGAATGAATGGATATTTTCCTTCATCTAAAATGATATTTTCAGGACTCTTTTTAAACTAGATAGCCGCAATATACAATTCATTCATTTTAAAAAACTAATATTATGTGGGTTCTATCTATCTGACTGTCAAAATGTGTGACTGGAGAAAGGCCTTTATATGTCTTTGCCATTTTCATCAACAGCGTTGGGTGGACTCAGTGTCTCAGAAGAAAACTTTTCCTCTTTCATGCCTTAACAATAAATGCCACCCAGCCATTAGCATGGCTGTGAAGAAAAGCCTGGAACTCTATAGACTACCCTACAACAACATGAACTCATTGTGCTTCCAGTGCAGACATTCTGAGAGAGAAAAGCTAAAGAAAACCTTTTCCGTTGCTAGGTTCCAGTTCCTAGCGACCCTCTGGACCACAAGGCCACCCGGTCCTCCAACTGCTCTTATGTTTGAGACCATTGTTGCATTTCCATCGTGTCAAAAGTTGTGTCCTCTTTCCCTGCTCCATTATTTTCCAAGCAGGATGTCCTTCCCAGGGACTAATGTCTATAAAGTATGTCAGAAGAAGACTTGACACCCTTGCTCAAGAAGCCTTCTGGCAGGATGCTTCCAGAACAGCCTTGTTTGTTCTTTTGGCAGTCTGTGGTACTTGCCCTCTTCTCCGCCAACACCGTGATGCAAATGCCTTGGCTCATCTTCAGCCTCACTTATTCACATACACACATATGAGGGGATTGAAGGCACTGCAGCTTGGATCAGGCACATCTCCGTCCTCGAAGTTCCCTCCTTGCTTTGCAAGACGTGAAAGACATCTTGTGCAGCAGATTGACCCAATGCAGTATGTCATTTGATGGCTTGGCTGCTGCTTCCATGAACACTGATTGTGGATCCAAGCAAGTTTGTGAAATCCAGGATGGCTTCGACCTTTTCTCCATCCATAGCAATGTTAGGAATAGTGGTCCCGTCGTGAAGATTGAGGCTGTCTTCACAATAAGCTGTAATCCACACTGAGAGCTGAAATCCTGGGTCTTCTTCACCCTCAGAGGCTTCTAGTTCTTTCTCTGTCAGCAAGCAAGGTGTGGCGTCGGCTTTTGCAGGCTGTTACTAAGCTTTCCTCCAATCCCGATACTGCATTCTTCCTCATATAAGCCAGGTTCTCTGATGAGTTGCTCAGAGCGTAGATTTAATAATTATGGTGAGCGGATACAACCCTGACACACACCTGGCTTGATTTTAAACCACGTATTCCCTCCCATGTTCTGTTCATGCAACTACCTACTGATCCATGTAAAAGTTCCATGTACTATAGACCACATTATATACGCATGCTAGTAAGATACTCCATTCCATTTGACATGACAGGAAACCAACTTGAGGGTTTTGGTGGTGGCATTGTTTTTGTTTCCATTATTCAGCAAAAAATTATTTTCAGACTTCAACAAATTACTTAGAGATTCATCATACTTTATATAGCAATCTAAAACATAGAGGCAATCGTTATATAATGACTATTTCTACAAGCAAAGCATCTTTGGGAGAGCCCAACAGCACTATGTTCACTAGTCTTACCTCTGCAGCTAAATAGTTGCCGGTTGCAAGGTGTTTAAATCTGAACAAGCTGTTCCACTGTCCTGCACCCCCACGGCATGGGTCATGATGCACCACCTACAGACAAAGAGAACACGGACAATAAGGACTAGGGCATTCATTGCTGGCAAGCAAATGTAAACAGTTTGCATAATTGCCTTTCTCTGAATGCTGGTCTTTCAGTACATTGGGTTTACATCAAAGTACACTGTGGCAGAAAATCAAAATTCCTAATTGGAGAGCAAGAGATGTATCATCATAACAATTAACTCACTACATTGATTCAATACATGCATGATGCCCAAGCTGCATATCTGCGAACACAGCCTTGTGCCTTGATACACGTTTCCAAGGGCCCAAACTGGAAACATCCAGGGGTTTCTTCCTGTTCCCCCTGCATTCATTCAACAGACCAGAGTTTAGCATTTGCCAGGTACTCATCTAGGCAGTGAAGACTTCGCATGGATAAAACCAGATCTTTCATTTCAATGGTGAAGAGAGGAAGCCAGCAAAGGAATAGACCAGATGTGAAAGTGCAGAAGAAGGGAAAAATGAACAATAGAGACATCTACTTTTAAAACTGAAAGCCGCAGTCACTACTATGTGGAGATGATGTTGCATCTGAAACCTGAAGATGCAGGTGAAGGAGCCAGCCTGACAGAGAACTTGAAGAACCATGAATGTCTTCAACGTGTGGACTGAGTTAAAGCTCAGCCTTTCCTGGTATGCTTTGGACTAATGTCACGCCCTCTGACACTGGTTCTTAAAATTGGCCTCATCTCAAGGGCTGAACCAGGAGAATGAGTTGCTGGTGAAACCACTAGAGGATCTAATGCAGTTGGTTGTGACAAATGACATGATACTGTGGAAACACACAGGTTTTGCAGTCCAAAGGTAACTGCATTTGAGTCCTAGCTCAGTCCGTTGCTATGGTGTGATCTTGACAGGGAGTTTAGCATCTCAGGGCCTTGTTTCTTCACGTACAAGATGGAGTTCATTCATACTATCACTGTGAAGATTAAACATCATAAAGTGTATCTCTGTAGTGGAAGAGTATTTCATTATTATTCCTCAGCAAATTACCTTTTTTAATTGGGGGTAAGCTCCTGCCATGACCTAAAATTATGAATGTTAACCTATGAAGGGGCCGCCAAAAGCTCACATAAAAATCCCACTATCTTTTTATTCCATTTTCCCAAGATTTTTGAGGCCCCCTTGTATACAACATTCCCAGCAAAAATGCCCTTTGCTGGATTCCAGTTCTCTGTCTTCTTCTATCCTCATATGTGACCCCCAGAAGTCAAATATGATAGTAATTATGAAAACATTCCAAAGACTACAAAGTCTTACAAAAAGACTTTCCCTGTGGTGGAAAGCCCACCCATCCCCTAAGGCCTACTTCTTCCGCAAACCCTTTGCTAATCTCAGCCCTTGTGATCTCAACCTTATTCCAATTCTTACTGCTTTCAGGGAGATCTGGATACATGTAAAGATCTAGTGTGATCTTTGGATGGTCACACAGAAGTTCTGTGTAGAACTGCTAGTGGTTAATAAAGAGCTCAGAGTCCGTTTGTGGAATCCCAGATTTGGAATCCAGCGTCATAGGGGGTCTTACAGAGTGGTGCAGCACCCTGTGAGATGTCAGAAAGATTGGGGAAAGGCAGGACTGTTGGTGCCTTCAAGTTCATCTTCAACTCATCGTGATCCCGTGCATCAGAGTTGAACTGTCCCACACGTCCAGCTTTCTAGACTATTATCACCAGGTCTTTCTTCCGTGGAACATTGGATGGGTTAGAACCACCAACCTTTTGGCTAGTAGCTGAGCAGTTAACTGTTACACCAGCAGGATTCTTCTTTTTCGTTGGATTGGGGGGAGGGAGGATTACGTCTGTATCAGGACTTTTTAAGAGAGTGGGCAATGACCAAGAAACTCTCTCAACTCTCTCACGCACTACCATTGAGTCTAGACTGACTCACGGCAACCTCTGTGTGTTTCAAAGTAGAGTTCCCCCTGTGAGTTTCGGAGACTGCACAGTATTATGGGAGCACAAAGCCCTATCTATACACTGCAGAGTGGCTGGTGGCTTCAAACTGCTGACTTTGCAGCCCAAACCATCACCATGATGCTACCAGGGGTCTTTCAAGATATCACAGATTCTACAGTTCACAAGACTGTCAGCATGGAGGACAGAGTGTGTCAGCACTCAGCACAACAGTGACACTCCTAAGACCCTCCCTGTAAGGCGGGGCCAAAGCCTTGCCAGTAAGGCAGCATTCCCAAGAGAATGGAAAGGAGGGGGTGGTGGCTCCAGTCGCAATGGCAGTGCTGAATGCAGACATGCTGGAGTGGGAGAGGAGGAGCCCCTAGGATTCGTGTAGCAACTAGATGCTCAAGCTCTGAGAAAGAACAAAAGCATCTGCTGGCGGCACCTGATCTTCAGATAATTATCAACTCATATCTCCTCCTCCTTTCAGTAGAATGGAAACATATACTCATTTCAGTAGCATGGAAAACAAATTTCCTACATGAATATCTCTTTGCTTGAAACCCCTGAATGATTTCTCTTTCCTGATCCAAACCTGACTGATAAAAGCCCCTCACATCCACACCGCCACCATCAAATCTCCTTCCATAGTAAAGCAACAGAAGTATATATTGGTAAAACTTCAGTATCTAATCACACAGAGAAGTTTTTGCATGAAGTTATATGAAAATGAGTGAAGAGAAAGTCACTACAGAGAGGGAAGCTTCCATGGATGGAAGGCATTTATTGTCTGCATTCTCTGTGCCCCAAGTGTTAGAATATTTCCATCTACACATTAAGTCAGAAAGGGTTTCAGCACAGTGGCACCCTTCCAGCAAAAGCTATAAAAGTGACAGGAAATAATAAGAAAGAAGATGTAAAAATTCTTTTAAAAGATTTAGACCATGCATGAAATAGGCAGATACATATGAAAGGCAGGAAGCCCAGTATATTTCATGACTAATGTTGCAAAATGATACTTCATATTATACATATTTTAAATTTGTGGAGTACACTGATAAACATATGCTGGGAAAATTTATATATTTTTAATCCTCTATCTATTTTTGGCTAATTGATGCTTTCTGTCTTAATCTCATAACTTCTCTGTTGCTTCTCTCATTACTGAAGTAATGAGTATTAAAGGCTGAATATAGGTCTCAAAATGTAGTGGGATCAGAACAGACAACATGTTCTGTGTACTAGTTCACCTGTATGCTAAACCATGTCATAACACGGACAATTCTTCTGAGGTCACACTTATACAGATGTACAATGTGCATCTCATCTGTATGTTAAATCGTGTCATAACATGGACAATTATTGCTATGTTACACTTATAAATGGTGTCCCCGGGTATTGCAAATGGCAAACATCTTCACGACTAACGGAAAGCTTAAGGGCCTGAAGCCACCCAGAGTGACCTCTGGAGTAAGGCCTGGTGGTCTACCTCTGAGAGACAGAAGCCCCTGCAGCCCCTTGGGAGCACAGTTCTGCTAACGCACACGAGGTGCTCATGAGTCAGAAGCAACACAGCAGTCACTTGTGGTGGTGGTGGTGGTGCTTTGGTCTACAGTCACGAGTATGGCTCAGCTCCTCGCATCCACATCAAACATTCGCATCGTTTTCTCTTTCAAATGCCTGTCATTTGAAATAACACTAACAAATAACACTAACTTTATTTTGGGATCCACATTTACCTCCGCTCTTTCGTATTCTGTACTCCTTGTGCACGAGGCCTTCTGACCCTCTTCTACTTCTTGCAAAGCCAAAGGTATCCAATAAAGATAGGTTTTAAACACTGTCCCATCTAGTCACTTATATGTTGAAATAGATGGCATTTTCTGTCCACCTCTTCTTTATATTAGAATGTTGGCATTAAAATAAGTCATCTTTATTGTGATAGGGTATTTATTATACAGAGCATCACACACTACGTGCTACAAAAGGGAGTAACTTGTTTCCCAGGGTAGCCATTAAATCAAAATGGAATTTGAAAGTGTTGGCTTTCTTCGTAGGCAATGTTGCACCCCTTAACTCCCCTGGCATTAAAAACACCTTTAATGAAACGTCTATATCTTATATGTTCTTAATAACTATCCCATATGAACATGTTTTAAAATGCATTTTTGAATTAATGGATACATCAATTCTTAAGTACAATTATATCCTGACTGTCATAGAAATGGCCCCTTTCAAAGGATTATGTGTTCTCTTTGGTGACTGTAGAGTTCTGATATATGTCTTTACTTAAAAGTAATCACCCTACCCAGTCTTATCTACAATGCCATTGGGAGCACATCTTTGCCCTTTAATCTGATCAGTCTTGACATTTCACAATGGATTTTTACACGTAAAACCATGTATGTGCTTTATTAAACTACAGTTGGTCACATCCTAAAGAAAACTGTAATGCACACAAGACACGTATAAATTTTATCTATATGTTAAAATACATGTTATTTTATCCTATAGAGATAGAAGGGCAGAAAGCTTGGTAAAGTGGAGGGATCATCAAAAGACAGGAAAGCCCTTGATGTGGTGGATGGAAACAGTGCCTGCGACCAGGGCCTCGGAGAAGGGACCACGTGTGAGGCTGGCGCAGGACTGAGTGAGCAGGAAGGTGTGACATTCTGTCCCACACGGGGTTGCTGTGAGCTGCAAATGACTTGACTGCACTGGTCCAGATGGATAGACGTGTGTGCACACATCCAGAGAGAGAGAGAGAGACAGAATCACACACAGAAGATAGACGTGTGTGTGTGTGTGTGTGTGTGTGTGTGTACATCCAGAGAGAGAGAGAGAGGGAACCACACACAGAGGATAGACTTGAGTGTGAGCGCACATCCAGAGAGAGTGAGAGAGAGAGAGAGAGAATCATACACAGAGGAATATTTAAAATTTGTAGAAAAAATGAATTAAGCGGTAATAGAATTTTTGCTAGAATTTTTAAAGTCTCCATCTCTGTGTATGTGTGTGTAAAGTGAGAGAGTGGGCAGGCGTGAGGGGAGGCAGAGAAGATACGTTAAAAAAAGTGGTACCGGGCTGAGCCCCGGTGGCGCAGTGATTGTGCGTGGAACTGCGGCCCACTGGGACGGAGGTTCAATTCCAGCAGTGGAGCTGGGCCTCCTACTCCCACCACCAGAGAGCAGTGATGCCCCCCCCCCCGAAAAAAAAAAAAGTGGTACCCTTTCAAATTGGTTGCTGGAACGATGGAGGACAAATTGAATCAAAAATTAGGTATTATTTTGTGAGTCTATCACTAATGAGACCTATATCAATAAGACGACATCAACCAGTCTAATGATTTCCATCTTTTCCCTAACTTTTTATTTAAAGCCAAAACTATGTACATACCTCTATTTCCCAAAGTGCTTTAGAACTAGTGGCAGAGGTGGCTGACTGACGCAAGGTCGTACGAAGGAAAATGTGCTGCTTTTTCTCATATTCATCACAAGTCAGAAACTTCTCTTGCTCTGCATGAAACAATCTAACAACATCACCCTGGAAAAACAAGTGGAGAATGTTGAGTTTCCAAAAAATATATTACGAACAGAGAGGCATAAGAAACAGGTGCCTTGCTTGATACAATGGATGTATGTATGAATTATGATAAGAGTTGTACAAGTCCACAATTTTAAAAATAGCATTAAAGAAAGAAAAGAAATGATGACAACATCTGTACAAATGTGCTTGACACAATGGAAGTATGTGTGGGTAGTGGTAAGAGCCTCCAATAAAATGATTTAAAAAAAAAAAACAACTGCCACTTTCTGCTAGCTACTTGATTAATGATTGCCATGCATTTCATAGTAAAACACTCATAATGAGTCTTTTTAAGGCTGTAGTAAAAGTTCTAATTTATGAAAGAGCAATGATTACATAAGATTTGCACCTACAAGTTCAGCAAAACTGCCTTCAATTTTCTTCAGCAAATATTCTAAACAGACCATACTTACTCCTTTTAATACATCCTCTCGATAGGAACTAAATTTCATGAATAAGGTGATTTTCCAGCTAGTGTTGCAATTAACAGCATTCACCTATTAATGAAGAAATTTTGAGTTATAAGACCAGAAATTGCATTCTGTGCTAGAAATTATTACTTTCAACTAGTAAAAGAAGAACAAGAAACCACTTTGTGCAATCACAACGATGTGATTTTCATATTAAAATCTTCAAGAGCCTATTAGAACACAACAATAGCTAATCATTCACTGCAGGGACTTTGACGAATTAGCACAATTGGGATCATGTTCGTGAGTACGATTGAATTTATTTTTCTCTTGCAGGAGAAAAGTCCACAAATTTGTCTCATCCGTCTTGAAAATACCTCTTTGCATCCTGGGTTATCGAGGAGCTCGATGTTGCTGGCATGTAGTGGTTGTCCCGCATTCACTGGCATCAAAACGACTTTATCGCCCACGACGATCTAAGAATGACAAATAAATGGCAGTTGAGGTACAATGTGGATCTTTGGTGCTAGACTTGAAACTAAAAATAAGTACTCAGAAGTCCTTGTTATTGCCCCGGCGCCTGACCCATTTGCCCTTCCTACACATGCCAGTTCAATACTTTTTGTCCCTGCAGAAAAATCATCATATAATCATGCTTCATACTGCCTATAGATATAGGCTTATAAAGCTAGTGCGGATCTTTTCTTGGTAGTCTTCCATTTCATTACCCCTCCACACAAAATCCAATGCCATGAACACAGCAAATAGAAAGAATGCATCTCGCTCTCTCTTTCTCTCTCTCTCTCTCTCTCTCTCTCTCTCTCACACACACACACACACACACACATACACACACACACCAGCCCACCTAAATAATGGAATCACTTCAAGTGCATGTGGAAAATATTTTATTTATATTCTCGCCAGATTGAAAGTTAAATGTTAAATCCGGTAAATTTGATCTTTCCTATAATTTGAGATATTCTATCTACCATTCTAATGGCATCTGGATTTAAGACATAGAGAAATGGGAGGGAGATTGTTGAAATATGTTTATCGTTTAGACATTGGGCATCTGAGAGTTGCTTCTCATAAACACCCCCAAATAGCCCAAACTCAAATCTGCCAGAGGGAGAGTGATTGAAAGGTGTAAGCCCACAGTGACTGAGTTCATTCATGCTATCTGAAGAAGGTCCATTTTTATCTTTGAGTATTTTTATTCATAAATCAAATGATAGCACCATAAAATTATGCTT
Source organism: Nesogale talazaci (assembly GCA_004026705.1). NCBI lineage: Eukaryota > Metazoa > Chordata > Mammalia > Afrosoricida > Tenrecidae > Nesogale > Nesogale talazaci. The sequence continues at coordinate 74,023 of PVJH01001180.1, read as the reverse complement.
TCTAAATTACAGTTGTGAGCAGTTTCATCCTATAGTTCCTGGCATTATTTGCATGGCCAAGTCTCACCAGAGATAACCCCTTATAGCAACTGCAGTCTCCTTATCTCACCCATGCCTGAGCAGCCTTCCTCCTTTGAAGTGATCTCAGTCCAGTGAAAAGAACTTTGAGAACGACAGTGGCAGTGTTCTAGTCCTACCTCTCCTTTAAAATCAAGGCATGTCACTTCCAAAATGGCAAGAGCTACTTGCTATCTGAAGATGCCCTTTCCCTGGGCCTCTCGCTCATCACAATAATTAAAATAATATCTGATCTCACCTCACTTTTAAATCTACCATCAAGGTAAATAAAAAATGTCTTTTAAAACCAAGATTGAAAATGAAAAATTCAATATTCAATCATGGGAAGACACAGGGATACGAAACATTTACATATTGGGCTCATAACTGCCCCCAGCAACTTTTTAACTATTGAACAACAAGCAAAGTCTTGCTGTGCAACTCAAAGTTGAGAATGCAGAAATCCATTTTTGTCCATGTCCCACAGACATGAAAAGAGACCACAGAAATGCTTCTGAAATGGTAAGGACTATTAATTTCTGAGGATAGGAGCATCTATTCCCCAAGACTAAAACATCAGCTTCATTCTTGCATTTCCTTTAGGTCATAAAAGATCTTTGAGATAATTACAACCTAAATCATAATTTAACTAATCACCAAGTCTCTCAATATAATCGCAAAGGTCATCTACATGTTTCAATGTTCTCTTTTTACCTTAATATGAGATCTCTGGAAAGAAAAATCAATAGAAAATCAATACAAACCAGCTGTATTTCCCCATGTCTTCAACAAAACCCAAGGGATTTTAGGAAAAAGCCACCTCTTCCTAGGGCAGGAAGTGAGCATGACAATACAATTACAGATGTGGCAAGTACAGGATTGTGGGTGTGTCTGTGCCCCTACAGTCCACTTCATCACGTCCAAAAGCCACACAGTGGGGAACTAGAAGAGTGAGCGATTTCAGCAAAAAGCACAGTGGAAGGTTGTTTGAGCCATGCTTCACCAGGCACATCTATATAAGGAAGACTTCTATATTGCACTTGAACAAGCATGGTGTTCACTTTGACCAAGAAGAAGTGTGTGTCTTTTTACTCCTCCTAATTTTGTGAAATAGTTCATTACATTCAACTCTCTGTGACTCTGTAAAGACATGTGGAAGCAGAGAAGGGAAACCGATAGAAAAAATTCCTAACAACCATAGTTCATCTAAAAGCTCCATCCATCCAATCACTGAACGGTATTCCTTCAGAACGGGAGCGCAGGTTGTGTTTGTTCTGGATGTTTGATTTTATTGGCCACCTGCAGACAGGAGCCTTCCTGGGAGGAGCCAGGAGGGGAAGAGGCACCATGAGGAAGAGCATCCAAGGATATGGGTTATTCACGAGCGACACTTCAGTGTCTGGATAATTGAGAGTTGATTGCAATTAACTATCTACCGAAATCAAAAGAGGCACCATGCTCACAGCACACATCCCTTAATTGTCATTGTTGTTTTTGTTGTTAAGAAATCCGACACAAAGTGTAAAGTGCATTGCATTCCTGCGTGCCATGCTTCTCCCACACCTTACCGAAGGAGGGCATCACCAGTGAAGTTACTAACCAAATTCAACCAAGAAGCTTGCGTCCTGGGGCATTGAATTTGGACTTCAAAATTCACTGGAAAAATAAATTCACTATAAAAAAAGACTTTTCTAAGACAAGAAATTATATCTTAAACAGCATATCAAAAAATGCAGCTGAAGTATTGAGAAAAAAATCATTAGAATAATTACACATTTATATTGCTTTTCACTTTTGTTGAGACAAAAAACACTCAACTATCATTCCAGACCACCTGACCCAATATTTTTAAGGTGGCCTATTTAGGAAAGTAATCACGTATTCAATTGTCATCCTGCATTTGCTGAGCATCTCTCCTATGCTAGGGATTTGTCATGAATTATTTTATTTATAGCATGCAAAAATATTAAATTATTGATCATGCTGAATCATCACACATAATTTTTTCCATTACTATCAGCTCTGTAAAGTAGCAGAAAGAACTTGGCAACTACAAAAACTTGCATGACCAATAATACACACAACAACTTTTAAACTGCCATCAACATCCATTGATGTGCAGATGCGAACTTCTCATGGCAGTGCTGTGAAATAAGGGTCAAATTGCTAAACACAAGGTCAGGGGTTCAAGCCCACCTAAACCTCCCTTAAGGAGGCCATCAGCTCCGTAAAAAACTTACAGTCTTGGGAATCTCATTTAGAGTCATTCTAAATCTCATTTAGAGCCAGGATGGACTTCAAGGCCGTGGGTTTGGATTTGGGATTTGCAGATGGGTCACATCCGGTAGACTGTCACCAGGAGGTAACTCTAGAGCAGTTATTAACAAAGCAGCATAACTCACTGTTCTGTTCATTCAAGGAGGCGGATACATGATCATAAGCACAGCTCTCCTTACAGCTACTCTTTGTCTTCTTACGCAAGGAAGCACATTCTGCTTCTCTTAAAAGCCCTAGTTCAGTTTTCTCTAACTTCTTTCACAGGTCAGTAGGTGATACAAAGGCTTCGTGTTCCAATACTAACCCAAGGATTACTGGTTTGAACTCGCCCAGTGGTGGCACAAGAGACAAAACATGGTAATCCTCTGGATTAGGCTTGTGTTCACTTGTTTGTTTGAATTTTAAAACCAACGAGTCAAGCCCAACTCATGGAGACCCCTTGAGTTACCGAGCAAAACTGCTCTGCATGGTCTTCTCGATTGCAGTGTTCACAGAACCCATCCCTGGGTGTGTTGCAAGCACTAGGCTGTGCGTCACTCAGGGACTGCCGTGAAGATTTTGGCCCAGACAACCCCATGGGGCTGCTCTGTTCTGCAAGAAGCTAGGTCCCCATGAATCAGAATTCACTCAATGGCAACTCACAACCCAGCTTTTTTCCACGTAAATTTTGGTGGACACCTAATCTTAAATTAATCTAAATGATGTCCTTTTATGACTTCTGAACACAGCTGCAGGATAAAGACGTGCTTTTAACCTCTGGCTGCAATTAACTTCGAAATACTGTCCTGCCAACTGAAAGATGCATTTCCTTTCTTTGTACTTTGTGGAGTCTCCCGTTCATAAAGGCCGTTTCCTCCTCAGGGAGCTCGCTTTTTCTCTCTTTCACTTACATTGTCACCCTCACTTCTCAGCTTCCAGAAGGGATGCACATAAAACCAAGATCCTTCATTGCCCGCAGCATCCAAGGACACTCGCATGGCGTTCTTCTCCAGCAGCGCGGGCAGTCTCTTATTGACCGTCAGATATTTGTTGCTTTTTATATGCAGCAGCTGTAGGGGAAAGACACGAATGACCACTTGTCTCCTTTCAGCTCCTCTGTTAATGGCATTTCTGGGTCGACACACACAGCGTTAGGCACCCGCGCAACAAGGATGGGAGGAGAATGCTTTGAAAATGAGGGATGGCGGCAAACGTGCTTGACACATTGGAGGACTGTATGGATTGTGATAAGAGATGTAAAAGCCCCCAATAAAAGTATGTTTAAAAAATAGATAGCTCTATAGTTGAACTTTTTTCCGTATTTGAGACAATTCAGATAAACAATCTTTATGGGATATTGCCCAAAGGAGAGAATTTTTGTGGCACAGTGGTTAAAGGGCTCAGATCCTAACCAAAAGGTCAGTGGTTCAAATCCACTAGCCTCCCCATGAGAGAATGATCTAGGGATCTTCCTTTTTAAAAACTAAAGCCCAGGAAACCCGATGGGGCAGTTCTACATTGTCTTATAGGGTCACACTGAGTTAGAATCAGCTCAATGGCTATATGTTTGATTTGGTTTAGTTTAATCCAGTGATTCTCATCCTTCAATAAAGTTCCTCATGTGGTGGTGACTCCCAACTATAAAATTATTTTTGTTGCCACTTCATCACTGTCATTTTGCTACTGGTATGAGTTGGGCAACCTCTGTGAAAGGCTCAAAGGGGTGGCGACTCACAGGTTGAGAATAGCTGGTTTAGTTCAAAGAACATGGAGCCCGAAACCACGGACCAGGCTCTGTATTGTCTCTCATCACCAAGTCACATATCCAGGGGACTGCAAACCCTGGCTTTCTCCTCTGGCCCCATCAGAGAACCATTTCGACTGACCTGGCCTTTTCCCAGTGGTCAGTGACAAACATCAGGAACCATTATCTTCAAAACCACTGCATGAAAAACCTCATTGTAGTCATTACTGTCAGGAAGCTGGTGAGGCTATTGCTCACTGCCTGAAACAGTGTCTTCTTTGATACGTGTTGATGGGGAAACACTGCTCTGGCCTTAATCCTGGTAACAGTGGTGCTTCTGGGCCTCTGACCTGGGACAGGTTAAGGACTCTGGGTAGGAATGCCGTAGCACGTTACCTTTCCCTTTGGGCTAAGGGGCAACAAAAAGACATCCAACTCCGTGTGGAGCTTTGTGGCACAGACCGTGGAAACACACCTTGCCTCTGCACTCGCCTCATGCTTGGGCTCATCTGCTTTATATATTAGCTACCTTTTTATTTTGGGGTGGGGTGTGTATTTTTAAAGATACCTGACATTCTTTTTGGAATAAGGTGGGGCATATATTAGTTAACAAATAAGCATAGAAAAAGCCAAAATAATCAAATGAAGAACAAGAAAGGAATGCAGATAAGATAAATCAGAGTATGCATACTAATTGAAATTGCAATAACAACCCAAAGATAATTCCCACCTAAAAGTGTCATTTGAAACTTCACTCACTTTACAAAATGGAAGGATCAAGTTTCCTATCAGTTATAAATTAGTCCCATTTAATCAGAAAGGGCTATTTTACTACTATCCTTTAGAAGTCATGTTTTCTCATCCTTGTTCATATTGTTCAAATGTAACAATAATATCTAATCTTGAATATAACCAGTTAAATTATTTCTATATAGCCAGTAGACTTATGGCAAATATGTAAAATGGTATGCTTGACATCAACTGAATATATCACCTTCTCAGTAATCCCCACCAAAGAGCAAACTGTTCTCTCTGAAGATTTCGATACCATTCAGCATTCAAACCAAATACAAATGACCCCTAAATCATGCACTTTCCTAAGAGATCATAAATGTTTTAGAGACTTACCTGTATAACATTACTGTACTTTACAATTTCTCCCAACAGTTTCTTATTCTCTGATTCATTTTGTTTTTGTTCCAGTTCTGCAGCATGCTATAAAAATGATTATTAGGCAGTGAGTGGGGAAACACGGTAAACCGAGGTCAATCATTAACAAGGATATAAGTATCTTAGTAAACACCGACGTCTGTCAAGCTCTGCTCTAGGGACAAAGAATGGAACCATGACCAAAAATATAGACTGGCTATTTTATTTCGGATGCTTTGGGGGTGGAGGACACAGAGAGGAGAGACTTAAAACTAATTATTATAACGGTGGGACATTACTTCACTTTAATACTGAAAGGCAGCTCAAACATAGCATCCAAGACTACTCGTACGCTTGGAATTTCAGACATGCACTGAACCTTTCGGTTATGGAAAATCACTGTAAGAAGAAATGTTGCGAGAAAAAACAACCAGGATGATAAGTACATTTCAATGTCCTAAAACACAGCTTCAATTCTGGGGAAAAAAACAACAGGAAATTTAAGAACACAGAAATTGAGTGCTATCAAGTTTTCACTCAGCCAAAAGAGATTTCTTCCTTCTATAGTTTTTCTGAGTGAAAAAGCAAAAGAACACTATGTCCAGCAAAATGTGACCGTATGTGCTATTCCAACAGTTTCAGAAGAAGTTTCACTCGGATGTGAAGCTTTGGACATACCTGGCACATCCAGAAAAGTTAGCAATAATGTGTTACACACACGCCAGGGGGAAACTGGTCACACCCTATACCTTAAACCTGTCATCCACTTTCAATGTGCTGACACATCTAGTCCAACTCTGTGTGTGAGGTGAAATTCAAAGTCAGAAAGCTACAAGATCATCGCTGCTGGGCTAAGTGCAGCCTCACCCAGGCGCTGCCCTCTCACCTGTAACTTCTTCAGCAAGGCTGCTTCTGTGTGGTTCCCTTGTTTGGCTTGCTTGGCTTTCCAGTATTGCTTCTGGGCAGAATACCGGTTCATAGGACACACCTTGAAGAGGCAGTCTGTGACAAAGCAACAAAACAAAAAACATTGTAACTAAGGATACCAGCATCGCTTAGAGCCCCGGTATTGTGCAAAATCCTAAAACTCGTGACTATAGAGAAGATCGTCGACTCCATCCTCCAGCCAATTCTTGAATTCCTGCAATCACATCCTTTTCAAGTAATTTTTTTTTTAGATTCAGCTAAAATAAAATCTCTCCACTGGTTGGGGTGAATGAAAGAACAGTATATAGCCAGTACAGTGCATAAAAAAAAAAATCAGTCAGTATAACCACAGCAATTAAATACCTCTTAGTGATAGCTAAGAGGCCCTGGTGGTAAGGTGGTTCAATACTGGGCTGAGATCCAAAGTCTGCAGTTTGAAACCATCAGCCTCTCCATGGGAGGAAGATGGACTTTCTTTCTTTCTTTTTTTTTTTTAGGCATCACTGCCCTGATGGTGGGAGTAGGAGGCCCAGCATTTGCTCCTGGGAGCCGGAATTGAACCTCTATCCCAGTGGGCCGCAGTCCCGCGCACAACCACTACGCCACCGGGGCTCAGCCCCAAAGATGGACTTTCTATACCCTGAAAGAGTTACAGCCTCGGAAACCCCCAGGAACAGTTCTACTTTGCCCCATAGCATCACTGTGCATCAGAATAGACCCAGTGGCTGCGGGTGTGTTTGAATGACCTGGTCTTAAATGTCTGAGGTCTCAAAGGCTTGAGGCTGAGGAAACAGTGCAACAAGGCCTACCATAGCAGAAGCACACCAGCCTGTGCGACCATGAGGAGTGGAAAGAACCAGGCTATCAGGCATCAAAGAAAAAGCATATCGTTAAGTGCCCACCCTCCTGTCATGATCGCTGAGGACAAAAGGGTGCACAGGCAGACAGAGCTGAGGAAACTGATGGCGCCCGGCAAACAAACGATAAAGTAGCTGGGACCTTAAAGGCTAGAAGATGAACAAGTGGCCATTCAGTGCAAAAACAGCAAAGTCCACATAGAAGAAGTGCACCTACCTGTGTATCATGAGAGGTTGATGGAAACAGACATCAAACATCAAAGAACAAGGATTAAATCATTAAGAATGAGGGGGAGAGCAGGGTGGGGACCCAAAGCCCACTTGTGAGCAAGTAGACACCCCCTTACAGGGGAGTCATGGGGAGGAGATGGGTCAGTCAGGGGGCAGTGAGGTCGCAATGAAGCATAAAAGTTTCCTCTATTTCCTGAACATTTCCTCCCCCAACCACCACGGTCCCAACTCTGCCCTGCAGCTCCAGCTGGACTGGAGGAGGTGCACTGGCAGAGATGGGAGCTGGAAACGCAGGGAACTCGGGGTGGATGAACCCCTCGGGGTCATTGGTGGGAGTGGAGTTGCCGGATGGGTGGAGGGGGTGGGGGGTGTAGAGAGGAGGCCAGCTATGGGGATCTGCAGACTGTCTCTTATCTGGAGGACGGATGACGTAGGGAGGGGGGGGGGGGGGATATCAGGCAGTATGAGATATGACAAAACAATAATGACTGCAGAGTAATGAGGACTGGGAGGAAGGGGGGAAAGGATGAAGGGGGAAGGAAGAGAGGCTCATATCAAGGGCCAAGTCGAAAGGCAGACCTTGGGAGAATGCTGACGAGGGCAGGCAAGTGAGGGTGCTTGGCACGGTATATGTATTGAACTATGTATGATGAAGGGCTATGTGAGAGCCCCCAATAAAACGATTAAATTTTTAAAAAGAAAAGAAAAAATAACAATAAAAAATTTTTTTAAAGAAAATGTATAGAGATGATAGGCACTGAGGTCTAGAACATGATAGGACAGTGACCTCTGGTCCCCACTCCCTAGCAGAGAGCTCGGCTTTGTAGAGGGACAGGTAGAGAGGGTTTCTATTCACCTCTAATGTTTTTACAAAAATGGAAAACACGAGCAATTTTAAAACAAATCCACTACTTCTGTACATGTTAAAAATGGTTTTAGTAGATAGAATTGTGAATTTCTGATGTAGGACCTTTTTATAAACAGATTAGAATAGCATCATCCAGATTTCTCTTTGGGTTTGTGCATTTTTTGTTTCTTGTTTCCCCTGCTTTCATCTTATGCTGTGCTACTAATATAATTTAAACACATTTGTAGACCCTCCCTTTTCTATAGTGACAAAATGTTTTATCTTGGCAAATAAAAAAATGCATCGAATGGGATAAATGGCTTTGACTGCTGCAGTTGGTCTTACACAATTGTTACTTATAAGTGATATGTAATTTCGATAGCCAAAGTGATTCAGGAAGTACAACCAGTCCCCAGGACCATCATAGCTCCACATTCCCAAAGCTTTCCCTTCCAGTCTGTGCATGCGCAGTCCAATACAGTGTGAGACTCTTAGAGGCAGTATAGTGTGGTGCAATGGAAAAGCAAAACAGCAAAATACAAGTCATCCATGTACTAATAGTTTTATGTGCTTAGGTCAATTATGAATAATCTGTGAAGAAAGAATAATGATACAAATAATCCAAATATTATTTTCATTTTTCGCACACACACCAAAAAATACTTTGCCTAAGTTCATTATTTTTAAAGTGTACCTTACTTAGACTGATTTGTTTTAAAATTTAAAAGCATTCTCATTTTTCAAATAAGTGCCACAAAAATAAAATGAACTAAATTCAAATACCCAATTTGGTCACATTCTTTACTGCATTACCTTGTATATTCAAGTTCTCTTTTTTTCTGTAACATTAATTATCAAATTAAATGCTGTGCTTAATCTTTTTCAAGTCTGTTCCTTGTGGTTTGAATGGCAGAAATGATCAGAGAATGACTGTGAATATTCTTAATAAGTCTAGAAAACACAGAAGAAATGTTGGGGTTCTCTTAAAGGCTTGAAGGTCAAAAGTGGCCCTTCTAGCACAGACACAACAAAGCCCACAAGGAAGAAGCACACCAGCCTGTGTGACCACAGGGGTCAAAGTGATCAGCTATCAGGCATCAAAGGACAAAAAAACCATATCATGAGGTGCCCACCTTCCTGATATGATCACTGGAGACAAATATGTGCATAAACAAATGTGGTGAAGAGAGCTGATGGTGCCCAGCTATCAAAAGATACAGTGTCTGGAGTCTTAAAGGCTTGAAGGTAAACAAGGAGTCACCTGGCTCAGAAGCTACAAAGCCTGCATGGAAGAAGCACACCGGTGTGTGTGCTAAAATTATAAATTTTAGTAAATTATAAATTGTAAATTAGGGGGAGTACAGATTGGGGACCCAAGGCCCATCTGTAGGTAATGGGACATCCCCTTACAGAAGGGTCACAGGGAGGAGACGAGCCAGTCAGAGTTCAGTGTAGCAACGATGAAACACAACTTTTTCTAGTTCTTGAATGCTTTCTCCCCACCACTATCATGATTCCAATTCTACCTTACAAATCCTGCTAGACCAGAGGATGTACACTGGTACCGATAGGAACTGGAAGCATGGGCAATCCAGGACAGATGATCCCTTCAGGACCAGTGGTGAGAGTGCTGATACCAGGAGGGTGAAGGGAAGGTGAGGGAGAAAGGAGAAACCAATTATAAGGATCTACATATACCTCCTCCCTGTGATATGGACAACAGGGAAATGGGTGAAGTGAGACATCAGACAGTGTAAGATATGACAAAATAATAATAAATTGTCAAGGGTTCATGAGGGAGGGGGAAAAAAGGAGGCGCTCAAACCAAGGGTTTATATACAAAGCAAATGTTTTGAGAATGATGAGGGCAACAAACGTACAAATGTGCTTGACATACAATAGATGGATGAATGGATTGTGATAAGAGTTGTATGAGCCCCCAATAAAATGATTTAAAAAAAAAGAAATTTGGGGGTTTTACAGCTTATAGTTATTAGCACAAATTCTATTGATCTCACTCTCTCTCTCTCTCTCTCTCTCTCTCTCACACACACACACACACACACACTATTAAAAAAATTTTTATTGCATTCTGGTATAATCCACTGAGATGAATAAATAATCTTCTCTTGGTAACTGAAAACGGACAACTTCCAACTGCTAAACATAGGCTGAGAGACCATGTGACTATGAGAAGAAGCCTTATAATCACCACGCGTCAGATACACGTGGTAATCCAAGAAACAGACATAAACACTGTTCTCCGTGACAACATACTGTATAAATCCTAGAGAAGATTTCAGGAGCCCTGCTGAAGAGTGGTTACGTGCTGGGTTGCGGATCACCAGGTTGGCAGATTGAAACCATCAACCAGCTCCTCAGGAGGAAGAGGGGACTCTCTACTTTCACAAAGAGTGACCGTCTCAGGAACTCCAGGTGGGGGCAGGTCTGCCCTGTCCTACCAGGTGTCTGTGGGTCGACATCGACTCAATGGCAGTGAAAGTGATCGTTTTCTATATAAGAGGAGACGTCAAAACATTCAGGGGGGGAAATGGAATTGAAAAGATAATGGAATTTTTCCATGACCTTTTTGAAGCCCCCTAATACCAGCAACTACAAAGAGAAGCACACAATTTTTTTTTAAATCATTATATTGGGGGCTCTTGGATAAAGTGACCAGATTTTAACATTGGTAAAGTGGGAGGGGGGGAAGAAGGGGGGTAGAGGGGGTATATTCCCTTTCCGTGTTCCCGCCATTCCCTAGCTTGTTGTGCATTCTTTCCAAAAATCGGGACTTTTTTAAAATGCCGCGGGATGTGGGAAAAAAATTGTTTAAAATTGGAATTGTCCCACGAAAAGCGGGATGTCCAGTCACTTTACTCTTGGAGCTCTTATAACATTCCATACATCTTTTTAAAGCATAGAGAGCTTGTTCACAGATGTCACTAAAAAAGGTGCTACCTGTTTTGTAGGGGAGCACGTCTTTGGCCATCCCGTCTCAGGCAAGTGCCTAGACTCCACCTTGTTTCATGTCCACATAAAATTGATCTACAGCATCTTTATACCTCTGTCTATATATATGTCATGAAAAGCAAAGGAAAAAGTTTCTTCCTCCCCATGACTGCAAAGTCCCAGGAAAGCCCTTTCCCTGGGTGAAGTAGAAATGCTGGCCTCTTGGACAAAGAGACTTAATTCTGAGTTCTGGGCCTCCCCTGTCAAAGATGTCACTAGCTAGCAAGCAGACTGGAGTGTCACCAGGCCAATCCTCTCCATCATGACTGAGAGTCATGGGGAGTAAAGGCAAACACTCAGCCAACCCAAGTGAACAGGAACCCCCTCCCAGGGCCCACATGATGTGCTACTGGCTGCCAAGACAGTCAAATGCTGTCGTTAGAGAGAGCTCACAGGCCAAAGGAGGAGAGGGCCTCGCTCTGACTTTAAATGTCAGAGGGGAGTTTGGGGAAAGTGCTATGTGCTATACCTGTAACTGCATCAGGGGAGGACTGGAAAGACTTCCCAAAGGAGAAAACACGTGCCAACATCTAATTCAGTCCTGTTCATGGGGCTTCAACTGTCTGGAGAAGAGGGGCATTTGAAACGGTGTGAGAGAAAGACCCAAAAGAAGGCTAAGGGGTCAGTAACTGCACAAGACAGTGGCCTTTGTGGGGAGATGAAAAGAGAGGGTTTGCCAGAGGCTGGGTGGCAGTGTTCTGAACCAGGCTGAGGCCTTTGAACTTGATTCCACAGAAACTGTCCAACTATTTCAGTCTTCAGCTCTTGCACCACACGGAAAATGACTGAACAAGAGCCACAGGTCTTCTCTGTTTCACTACAGATGGTGACAGTCCACACTGGGGACTGGACAGTAGTGACAGGGAAGAGACATGCAATGAAAAAACAGCACAACCGACAGGCCTCTGTTCGATGTTGAGGAGGAAAACGAGGAGGGAGGGGGAAAGTGAGCCTGCCCAAACTCTCTTTGCTTTGGAGGTTCAAGGCCCAGGACAGCACAGGCCCTTCTCATTTCCAGGGCTTCGGTTTCAGGCCCCCTCCCATTTCCCATTAGAGTAGCTGTGATCTGTTTCATTGAGGGAGCTGGTCTCCCACAACTATGTGGGTCAACAGGAGGCAAAGAAGGGCACACACAGTCTTTTTCTGCAGAGAGGCTTCAGTTGTTGTCACTGCTGGTGGTATGATGGTGAGTGTGCATGTGTGTGTATGTGTGTAGGGGCAGGTGTGAAGGTGCTTTCAGTTCTCTGTCTCCTTTAAGGCACGTTCAAAAATTAGATACGCTGACCCTGGGCTAGCCATATATTTTGTCTGATTCTAAATTTACTGCGAAATACAAACTGTGGATAATACCTACCATGCCTCACTTGCAGGGCTGCTGAGACGTGCACAGCCTGTGTGAAAGGACTCGGTGAACCCTAGCACCCTAGGATCAATATAAGGCACTATTATTACTACTGCTTCATTCAAGTGATCAAGTGATGATGAGCCCTGACAGAAGGCTCAGCAGAGAAACAAGAAAGCAGAGTTTTCTGATTCAACCTGAACACCTCCCCCCCAAGAGTCTAATCAGCATTTCCTCCTTTGGTTCATGCCACGCTGATGTGTTTTGTGGAAAGTTCCCCCAAAGAGAACAGCACTGGGGAAAACCTAGTTCAGCTACTTCAGAGCCCACACCATCTCATTGGAGCTCGTCGGGCAGCTTGTAAAACTCCAACTCACTGCCATCAAGTGACTCCTAACTCATAACCACCCTGGGTGTGTGTGGGGGTGTGTGTGGGGGTGTGCAGAACTGACCCTGCCAGTGTGCAAGACCACGACTCTCAACCAAGGTGGAAGGTCTAGCCCTTCTCCTGTGATGTTCAGTGGCTGACCTCTGAAGATAGCCGTTCAATACGTAACCACCATCCCCTCCTTCTCTAAAAGTCAGAGGTGAATTAGCTGCTCCTCAGAGGGATTCTCCAACTCGGAATCGGTTGAGCATGAATGGTTTTTAATCGGCGGCCACAATGTCTTCAGCTGTTCAAGACAGGACAAGGAAAGTTGGCTGCACAGAGCAAGCCCCAAAGGTAGACGTGAAAGGAGGTGATGTGAGCTGCATGTGTGCAAAGATTAACTTGAAGGTGGAGGGCCAAGAGTTTAGAGAACGAAGAAGTTCAGGAAAAGTTTGTAGCTCAACAGGATGGGAGATGGCCAACCAGGCAACAATAGAAAGACAATCCTTAGAATTGCAACATCACTTAGTTTTTTGTTTTTGCTTTTAACAATCTTATCGGGGACTCATACAACGCTTACCACACTCCATTGTATGTCAAACACATTTGTACATCTCTTGCCCTCATCATTCTCAAAACAGTTGCTTTCTGGGGTTTTGTTGGTTTGTTTGTTTGTTTTTGGGGGGGGAGCATCACTGCCCTCTGGTGATGTGGGAGCTCCCCAGCGCTGCTCCTGAGAGCTGCTGCTGGATTTGAACTGCCAAGCCCGCGGGCTGCAGTCCCGCACTCAACCACTTACGCCACCGGGGCTCAGCCCGACAGTTGCTTTCTATTTAAGTCCCTGGTATCATTTCCTCATTTTTCTCCTTGTCCCTCATGAACCCTTGATAATTTATATATTATTATTACTTAGCCATATCTTACACTGTCCGATGTTTCCCTTCACCCACTTCCCCATCATTGACACCTTTGTTAGGAAATTAGGCAGCCCATACGTGCTCGTTTAAGTAGGAAAGAATGGGTGGTATTTCTAGCATACTTCTGAACAGGAATGGTGGGAAGATATATGGAAATAGACTGTGCCACAGAATTATAATTCATAACATGTCAAACTGTAAATCCGAGGCCTAACCTTCCCATGCAACTTTGGATTTATCTGGCAGGAAACCAGTCTAAACCTCCACCTAATCTACATAGCGTTACAATGCTTTGCCTTGTACCTATAAAGTCACTTTCTAAAGTATTTGTATCTGGGGTGGTTTCCATTTCTGTACCACAGAAACTGTCTTTGGAGTGCTATCGAGGAGCTTAGAAAGTTCTAGTTACATACATCTTTTGCAGCCGCTTCCTTTGGTAATGGTGGAACGTGAACCTGGTTCATTTCTCCCTCCTCTTACAGAAGAGCTTGAGAGGAAATATGGCATATTCAACCATGAAGTGCCCAACAGCACAGAGGAGCAGTCACCAAACAGTTCTTTGACAGCAGCTTGTGAAATGACCTCATACTGAGAATAGGGAACATGGCCACCAAGGCTTTCTCTCCAGAGAACAGTTGGGGGAGGGATGGTCTGGGACTTTTCTTTTTCTCTTCCTGATAGTAGGAGGATGCAGGGAAGTTTCGTGTAGGCAATGGTGCCTGTAGCAGAAGGGCAAGCTAGGACTTCTCCAAAGATAAAGTAGCAAATGGTCGGAAGACATCCCCTAGGCCCAGAGCTAGATAGACAGGACCTCCAGACATGCGATCCTCAAAGTCAAAACAAATCCACTGTCATCAAGTCTCTGGTGATGCATCGTGACTTCACAGAGCATGGTGGAAATGTCTCTTTCTTTCTCCCACAGAGCAGCGGGTGGTTTCAAACGGCTAACTCTGCAGTTAGCAGCCCCCCAAGCAACCAGCCACCACTCAGCCACTAGCAGTGAAAATGAAGCTAATCCAGAGAGGGATTGGCTGAAAATATAGCAGTCACTCTAGGGTGGGGGGTTGTTTGTTTTTTCATTTACCAATAAGATCATAACCTAAATTTATGTGATAATTGCATAAAACTTTGTTTACAGCCTTCTAAAAATTTTTATTTATTTTGTTTGTTTGCTTGTTGACAGGCTTTTAAGGGATGTGTTCTTTCTATTGCTTGCTTTCTTTGTGCTTGGTTATTTCAAACCTCTCTTTATCTGCCTTGCCGAGTCTCTGGCAAGTTGAGGGAATGGAGCTAAAAGGTCCCGCGTCTTCTACAGTAAGTACTACAGAAAGCAAGGAAAATGGACGGTGTGTGCCAGCAAACATTCAAGTCAATCACACATGGAGGCTGGCAACAGGAAAAGTGCAGGTTAGGTTCCTCGGGGCTGAAACCAGCGAGCTTACTGCTAGAAAGGAAGAGAAAGGGCCCTTTCACAAACTAGCAAAATGTGAAAACCACAGGGCCTCAGATAAAAATCCAACCATGTCCTTAGTTGAGAAAAAGACAAAACACAAAGTTACTGGGCAAGGTCCTTCATCATAGGATTTGGAAATTACAATAAATCTGAATGAATTTGAACGAATTCAACCGTACGTGGAGTGTTAGAATACAGTGAGTACTGACTGATCTCTGAATGTCTGTACTCCTCTTGATGAGTCTCTATAGATATTAATACTACATTTACCTAGCTCATTACAGTAAGGAGTAGTGATGTACATAGCACTTGATTTTCACAACATGAACATTGGGAAGAATCATTTTCTTTACTTGATAAAGTCAGAAACTACATCTTTGCTTAAGTTCACAAAAAATTGATCTGGAAGTTGAACTCAAATTCGGTGTTTATCCCCACTACAGTAGGATCATCTGGGTATGCATTTGCCATACTGTGTGAAGCCAATGTTGCTCATAATTCCACAAGTATAACTTAAGGCCCTTTAAAACAAAGCTAACCTAGCTTCTTTACAACAGTTGTTAAATTACCCCAAAGGAGTGTCCACTGGACTCCTTAGAAGCACTTCATCTTTTACTTGATTATTATAGGAGCACTTGCATAAAAGTACTATTTTTATTAACAATAATAACATTTTCTTTATTCATAATAGAGGTGAACTTACAGTTAAAATGAAATTGTTAAGGTTTTTATTAAAGCACCTATTAAGGTACTTAGCAAGTTTAGACAGTAGGAAAAAAACCTTGCAGGAACGAAACAGGACTTTGTTTCTCTTGTTCCACATTCTTGCACCATACTGTACTTCAAGAGCAACATGATGAATACATACAGAAACATAAACCAGTTGCAAAGCTTCAAAAGAAATTAATTAATGGCTTTTCCTGGGAAATATGTAGCATGTGTTTAAATAATTAAATAAAGGTTAAGAGATCAATAGGAGTTTTACAAAATCTCAGTCACAAAGATTTTAATTACTTGATTCATATGTTGATGGATTAATACCCAAGAACAAGTGAAACTATACTTTGTACCATTTCAAGGGGTGAGGAAAACTAAAGTCCAAATGTATTCATACCAACTTACATTCCTCTCTCAAAGCTTAATGTATAGCATTAAGGTAGTTGTTACATAAAGTGTACATGGAATTTGTATATAAGATTCTAACAAACATTTTTTCAATTAATTTTGCAATTTTCAAAGTGCCATATCAGTATTGATAATCAAAAAATATAATAAATGGATTCAGAAGTCAGTTGTCTAAATCCATTAGATAAAAATCAGGTTAAAAAAGGGAAATTTATACACACAATACAATATTTATATAAAGAATAATTATATCATATACATATATTTCCATGTGCATTTATAAATATACCATCTATTTCTATAGTATCAGAAGTTGTGTGTAGTGTCACATAAGTTGCCTCATTAATTCTTCTGCAAGATTTTTGAGATAAGTATTACAATAATCAGAGACTCAGATCCTTTTAAAGACCTATCTACTTACAAAACTAAGACAGATTTATTCCCTTTCAGTTGGTATCCAAAGCCCATCCTCATATTTTATCAGAAGCCATATGTCAAATTAAAGCAAATAAATATCTGGGTACATTGAAATTAAAACACTGAGTGTGATAGTCTAACTTTCTCTGCTTCCAAACTTGAAGCCATGCCGGACCAGAGAATCAGAGAGGGAACTGGAAGAGATTATCTGAATACCTATAACTATGATCTAATAAAAACAGTGATGTAGCACATCAAATACACCTAAGCAAAGAACTTTGTGGTCTTAATTCTTCCATTCAAAAAATAATCATTTTCTAATAGCTGAACACATCACACTGTTAATGCCAGTAAAACATTAAAGAGGAAGGCTTGCATTTTTTTAAAGTTCTCGAGCAGCAATGATAATTTTGGGCCTAAATTCGACTTTCTTTAGTCTACAGAAAGGTGTGAGCATTGTATATGAATTATATTTCATGCAAGAGCGATACTGAGATCCAAGAATTGCTTGTTATTCCAATTTCCAGGTACCATATTAATTACTTTTTCTCATATGGGAAACCTGAAACAAAACCAGTTTGTTGCAGTAAGTTCTTTGCAAGCAAGATTTACCCAGCACAGCAACAACAACAAAGACTACAGAATCCTATTCATCAGTTTATCTGTGGATTCACTGCCCAGATGACTCCATTTTTATTAAAATGATCATCATCATGAAACACCCACCTCTGAAGTCAAACAACTTTCTCGAGCACTGTCTTTCAAACGGAAAACCAACCAAACTCAAAGGTCTTCTCATTTGAATGGGGTGGGATGCGATGGGATGGAAGAGGATAAGCAATAAAGGTTCTTACAAGAATTACAAGGAGTAAGTACACTTTCAAGAAGCTTTTGTTTCTGATACACAGGTGTGCACACATTGAATAAAAATGCAAAATGCATTTCTTACTAGGAGGTGCAATAAAGACGTTTGATACCCCCTGTTCTTCAAGACTGTGTCTATGCACAACCTCATACATAATGAAATCTTGGGGTCAAAAAGAGAAGAGCTGTATCCTGGGGGAACTTCCCTTTAGTCTATGAATGACTTTTGAAATTTGAAAGGGATTTTTTGGTACAGGCTCATTTCTGCATGGTTAATTACAATGGAAGGTTGGAGGGGGGGCCAAAAATCAAACTTCCCTGCCATCAAGTCAATTCTGACTCAGAGAGGCACCACAGGACAGAGGAGAACTGCCCCTGTGGCTTTCCCAGACCGTAAATCTTCACCGGAGCAGAACGTCTCATCTTTCTGACATGGAACTGCTGCTGGTTTTGAAGCACTGAACTTGCAGTTGGCGCTCCAGTATGTAACCCACTACACCGCCAGGAAGATACCTGCCCCAAAAGATCTTCCTTGGTTCTCCTCCCACTCTGATTTTCCTCTCTGCCTATGCCACAGCATCTAACTAGCCTATCTAACTACTACATATCTATCTATCTATCTATCTATCTAACTACTCTGAGCAGTAGTTATCCCGTTTACAGTTAGCTCTAGCCTCAGCACCTATCTGCTGGCACCAGGAAGATGTACAGACCCTATTGAAAGAAGGGAGTGTCCTGCCAAGTTACCCTAGAAACAATCCTTGGGTCTCTCTTCTTTCTGCTCTGAAAGATTTAGAAGACTCTTAAGTGTCCTATTAAAATGCAAACGCCTTCAGATCTGGGCTCTCAGTTTACCCCATGGAGCTGACGAATGTCCTAGAGGATGAAGCAGACCTGTGCTGAGGAGCTGGGCACAGCACCTCTTAGATCACCAACACCCACGTAGATAAACATACAGGAAGGCTGGGGCAAACTAGAGAGGAGCATCTCATTTGGCAGATAATCATCTTGGCTTTTAAATGATCTCCCCAGAACAAATATCAACACAATTAAACGTTAACAAGCACAAATAAAAAGTTATTAACTTAGGTTCAGAAAAAAATGCTATTGTTGGCGTGTGCAGCACAAAGGAGACCCA
This sequence comes from Nesogale talazaci, assembly GCA_004026705.1. Classification (NCBI taxonomy): domain Eukaryota; kingdom Metazoa; phylum Chordata; class Mammalia; order Afrosoricida; family Tenrecidae; genus Nesogale; species Nesogale talazaci. Next base: position 55,317 of record PVJH01001180.1, on the reverse strand, counting down.
GGGTCATTCACAGTTTTTGTTGTTGCTGTTGTTAATTTTTGAATCAACATCAGTAGAATGAAATAAGTTATTCTCCCTCTTTGTGTACCCAGGGCAGTTCTGGCTTATGCCACTTTAAGTATTAATCGTGGCCCCTCTCACTGGGAAGTGTCCTGTTTGGGGAGTGGTAAAATATATAATCACCCTAGATATAATAGAAGAATACTTCGATGTGTCACTTGAAATTTTGATGCAACCAGTTTAGGCCATCGAATAGGAGAAGGCGTTCTCAGCCAGAAGAACAAAACACTCTGATTATTGTGCACACCTATATACATCTACTTATGAGACAAAATTATAGGTGACACATTAGAGCGATGCCCTCACAAATTAAGCTCTCTCTGCAATTGGGGGAAATGCAGCATATAGAAAACATGTTAGTGGAAAAGCAATCAGAACTCAGAAAGAACGGGGAATAAGAACTGGTGAAAGCTGTCCAACGGCAGGAAGAGAATGGACTAGATCCTTCTCACATCAATAAAGCTTTGCATGTGACCAACAAACAACCCAACTCATTGTCACTCAGACCCATAGTGACCCTACAGGACAGGGTGGAAGTGCCCGTGTGTGTTTCTGAGATGGTAACTGTTCACTGGACTGGAGAGTCTCACGTGTCTGCCCAAGGGCAGCTGGTGGTTTCCAACGACCAACCTTGAAGATCCCAACCCAACATGCAACCATGACCCCACCAGGGCACTGAATGTGAAAGAGGGGAGAAACTGCTTCTTCTGATCAGGCTCCAGGGTCAAAAAAACTTTAGTTCAATGCAAGGGAAAACTTGCCAGCCCTCAGGAATATTCAAAAAATAAATCGGAAACAAGTACACTCGCCAGTAGCATTCAAGCAGAGGCAGATGAGAACTGCTGCAGAAGAACTCTTACCTCGGAAAAGAGGTTACTGAGCTCCCAACAAGCTTGCAAAGATGACCTTGTGTTGTACAATGGGAATTGTGGCAGAGGTGTGGGTCAAGACAGGGGCAGAGTTCATGCCCTGCATTTACAGGTAGAAAGTTTCTCACCTGTGTCAGCTGTGTTTATCAAACCACGCTTTGATGTGGCATATGGCTATGCCACCGATCAGGAAAGTGCAGGCTCACTCCATCTATGTTTTCTACTTTTAGAAATCTGCCAGTACTGTGGAAAAATGCTCCAAGTTCAAGCACTATACAAATAATCATTATTATTATTCCCAACTTCACATTGCAGGTGAACAAATAAAGATGTGTTTATAGCTCTGGGTTCGAGGAGTATGATACAGCATGATGTGACACTTTGCCACAGAAGCATTCTAGTTTCATAAGAGTCTCCTAGATTTAAAGGAAGGGACAAGAGTCAAAGATGAAAGGAGTTGAGGCCAAGACAGTTACTATTTGCTGACCAAGCATGGTGTGTCATTGGACTCATTCAGATACTCACCCTGGGAAACGGTGTGGCTGGCACGACTCTTCTCACCCATTTTACAGACCGTGAAACTGACATTGAAAAGTTGATTCTTCCCAGATCATAAAGTAGTACAGTGGCAGAGAAAAGATTCAAAATACAATGTTCGTGCTTTTATGCCACAAGTATATAAAGGACACAGCCCAGCTACTCTGCGTGTCTTACCAGGTCGCTAGAAAATATTGACCAGCAGTTGCAAAGTGAGAGAAATGGTGCAGCTTTCAGAACCGAAGCTAAATGTAAGAACTAGGGAACGGTAAGAAGCTGACAGAGGAGTTGGTGTCCAGCTGAGAGGACACAGGCAATAAAGGGGACAACTGTGGCGTTTTCTTCTCCCTTATTTTTTTTTGGGGGGGGGGTAGGATAGGGATGTGGGGGCAGTCTTCATTTCTCTTTCATATCTATTCTTTTTCCTTAAAACCTTTCCATTTACTTGTGATTCTCTCCCTCCAGTTATTATGATTTCTCTTACCCCATCTCTGTTTTGGGTTTTTCCCCCTTTTTTCTCATTGCTGATTTCTCATTTCTCCCTTCTACAGCCAGACTTCACTATGTTCCCAATATTTTCTTCTCCCTTTTATGAGCTTTCACATTTCTGTTTTCCCTTTACATGATTATAAAATTGTGTTCAAAAATCCAGTTGTTCTGGATTCCCCCATGTTTCCAGTTCCTATCTGTACTGTTTTACATTCTCTGGTCTAAACAGATTTGTAAGTTAGAACTGGGATCATGAAAGTGGGGAGGGGGAGGCGTGGGAGGAAGCGTTTAAGAACTAGAGAAAAGTTGCATGCTTGACAATACTGGGAGGGTGGGAGGAAGGTGGAGTAGAAAGGGGAAACCAATTATAAGATTCTACATATAACCTCCTCCCTGGGGTACAGACAACAGGGAAGTGGGTGAAGGGAGACATCAGACAGTGCATGACAAAATAATAATAATTTATAAATTATCAAGGGTTCATGAGGGAGGCGAGAGTGGGAAGGGAAAGGGAAAATAATGAGCTAATACTAAAGGCTTAGGAAGAAAGCAAATGTTTTGAGAATGATGGCAAAAATATACAAGTGTGCTTGACATACAATGAATGTATGGATGGATTATGATAAGAGTTGTATGAGCCCCCAGTAAAATGATTTTTTTAAAAAGGTATTGTTATTGTCTTCCAATAAGGTAGGTTCTTTATCATCCAAATAAAAGCATAAATTTATTTGGATGCATTCTAATCAAAATTTAACTTAAAATTAAGTTGCCAATGTAAAACATAAGTCTAATAAAAGTGCTTATATCAAGTCTTCTTAATAATTTAATAAATGTCACGTACCCTAATAATATTTGAAAAGACACTTTGCAAAAGATGATTTAAGGAAGTCCAACCCTGCACATGAAAATATGCTCAGCATCATTGATCAGAAGACAGATACAAATTAAAACCAGAATTCAGTATCACAACACAACCACTGGCATGATTAAAATGACAAAGAGTCACAATATCACTTGTTAGTGCAACCAAAACCCTCCGATTTGGGTGGTGGGAATGCAAAATGGTACAGCCTCCTTGGAAAACAACTGTATAGTTCCTTGAAATCTAAAACTAGACTTAACATATGAAATAACCCTCCCAATCTAAGGCATCTCCCAAAAGAAATAAAGCATATCATGCCAAACCTTATATGGAAATGTCCATATAATATTACTCATAATAGGCAAAAACACATAAGTCACATTTGTGATGTGTTTTAATGAAGCACAGTCATTCATCTCAATGGGCCAGTGGTCCCAATATTGTTCAGCCGCTACAAGTCCTTTGGAGATGAGTCTAATAATCTTCATTGGCTGCCTCACTTTGTGAATTAAATTTCCGCATTATCTCATCCTGTGTAGGAAAGTCTATCTCATTCGGTGAACCAGATCGACCTGCTGCACCCCTGGGTGTGCCTTATCAGCCCATCAACAATTGTGAGAGATGTGATGGGCAGGGACCTGAGCCAGACTCTGTTAGGCGGGGATTGAGTCCCCTCACTGTTCAAGTGCTTCCCAGGTCAAATGAACCACAGCCCATAGAACAACCACAAAGCGTTCTTCAGTTTTTTGTTTTTGTTTTTGGTGGGCATCACTGCCCTGGTGGGAGTGGGAGGTCGAGCCTTGCTCCTGGAGAGCTGCTGCTGGATTTGAAGCGCCAAGCCTCTGGGCCGCAGTCCCGCACACGACCACTACGCCACCGGGGCTCAGCCCTCTTCATTTCTTTAAAGTGCTTTTTTATTTTTAAGGAGACTGGTGGGCTATCCGGAGGAGCCCTGGGGGCCCGATGGCTTCATGTGGGCTGGGGTCTGTTTGGCCAGCAGTTTGAAACCAGCAGCAGCTCCGCAGGGGAAAGAACAGCTGTGAACGCTTCACTGTAGAAAGGGAACTATGCATGCAGGGTGGGGCCCCATGGTAAAAAGAAGCACATGTATGAATTGTTGGGTAAAATTCTCGGAGGATAAACTATTTCTTAGCAATGCTTATTAGTGTTTATTCCTAAGTCTTGGGAATGAGTGTTGTAGACGTGTGTATTCTGTATTACTTTTGTAAATATTTTTAACCAATGCATTTTCCAGGAAAAACATGAATCCTTAAAGGAATATTGAATGTATTATGGACTACATATTAGAAAAATTGCAATGAAAATTATAGTGGACTTCAAGCTTACCGTATGACAATATCTTTCAAATGTAGTTCAAGCTTTCTGGATGAAGCCCTATTGTGTTCTTACAATGAAAAAACTTGGAACAAAGTTTCAAAAATGATTTTTAAAAGGCAACTGTTTTGTTTAAGATAGCTGTTGTCCCTTTCTGTCTCAGGGAGAAAACATCATGATGATCCTACAGCCACTACTATTGTGAGCAGAGTAACTGATAACCAGATTTGGAAAGATCCACGTAATTACCTACTTTATTTAGTCCACATGGGTTCATTGCGATTTGACACCCAACTTTCCATCCAATAACAAATGTGAAACGGGAAACTGAGCAGCCAAGGCCTGAGGAGGTCGGAACAATTAGAGATGGGAGGAAAGGGGAGGAGAACATCCCACCTAGGTGACATGAAGCCAGCCAGAGTGGTCCATTGCAGCTAGGGAGGGTCTACCTCCTCTGTAATTTATTCATGTAAGTCTCTGGTTAAGTAGTTTAACAGGAATGAATATCTATATAATTAGAAACGTTCTCCTGTGTTAGCCAAACTGAAAATAATAAGGCTTCCATAACAGTAAAAATAACCTCTTTAGTGGTATAGGTTCTAACTGCCTAAATGACAGCTATACACAAGCCAGTAAAAAGAAATAAAAGAGCAAAATGAATGTCAAAAGGGATTCTGAAACTTACTCTTGAATATCGAGTATCTCAACTGAATGGAAAAAATAGTGCAGTAAGAGAACTGAACAGATTTCAAAAAGGCAGTTCAAAGAGACAAAGTGCTCAAATGAAATGTGAAAGACTTGAAGGTGGAAAACCAAAATGAAAGAACATAGTTGACATTTTTCAAGCTGAAAGAAGTAAAGCTGACACTCAAGCTTCACATTGTAATACTGAAGGATTCGCTCAGCAAAAGTCTGAACAATGCAGGAGCTATCAAATAGAATGAATGCACAGTGACTACACAAAAAAGAACTGGTCATTATTGAGCTATTTCAGGAAGTAACATATGATCACTAATTGATAAATATGAAAGAAGAAATTCGAGTTACACTGAAAGCATTGGTAAAAAAAAAAAACAAGGCTCCAGTAATTAATTGATAGAATGCTTCACCCAAAACAGCAACAGTGCTGAAAGCATTCATGAGTCTATACATGCCAAGAAATTTAAAAGACAGTTACTCCGTCAACTGACTGAACAAGATCCAAATCTATGTTCATTCCAAAGATAGGTGAACCAATAGAATACAGAAATTATTAAGCTTTAATATCACACACAAGTAAAATTTTCTTGGTGATAATTCAAAAATTATTACAATGGTCCATCAACAGAGAACTGAAAAGTTCAAGCCAGATTCAGGAGAGAGAATGGAATGAGGGAGATCCTCATTGTGATGTATGGACCTTTTCTGAGAGCAAAGAAAAGCAGAATGAGACGTATTGACTGATTAACTATGCAAAGTCATTTGGCTGTGTGGATCACTAAAAGGTGTGGACAGCACTGTAAAGAAGGGGAATTTCAGAATACTTGCTTATGCTCATGCAGAACGCTGTACACAGAATCAGAGTTGATTGCTCCAACAGAACAAAGGGATCCCAAGCAGATTGGAATCAAGAAAGGCGTGCATTCAACATGTGTCCCTTCACCACACTTACTTACAAATCACTAGTTACGCTGCTGATATATGAACAGTAGCATGGCAGGAGGATGGGAGAAGGTCTTTGCTCTGCAGATGACATAATCTTGCTGGTTGAAAGTAAGGAGAGATTGAAGCATTTACTGATGATAGTCCATAACTAGCCTTCAGTGTGGATTACACTTCAACAGAAAGAAAACAAAAAACTGTACAAACACGGTTACAGCACCACAATACACAGAAAGATCAAAGGTGTCGGATCCATAATCAATGCACTTGGAAAATCCACCAAAGACTTCTTTAAAGTGTTAAAATGCAAATTATTCCCATGGAGGTCTAACGTACACCTGACTCAAGCCCTAGTCTTTTCAATCACCTCGTATGCCTATGCTCATGCAGAAAACAGAAGACTGTAGAAGGGTATGCACTTGAAGTTTGATGTTGGTGAATAAGATTGACTATTCCATAGATTTCCAGAAAAATGAACCAATCAGCATTAGAAGTGACTATTCCATAGATTTCCAGAAAAATGAACCAATCGGCGTTAGAAGAAGCAGAGCCAAAATCCTTCTTAAAAATTAGGATTGGGGGGGCTGAGCCCCAGTGGCGTAGTGGTTGTGCATGGGACTGCGGCCCACTGGGATGGAGGTTCAATTCCAGCTCCACGGAGCAAAGGCCGGGCCTCCTACTCCCACTACCTGAGGGCAGTGATGCCCCCAAAATAAATTTTTTTTAAAATTAGGATGGTGGCGTAGTGGTTGAGTATGGGACTGCAGTCCACTGGCTTGGCAGTTCAAATCCAGCAGCAGCTCTCCAGGAGCAAGGCTGGGTCTCCCACTCCCACCAGAAGGCAGTGATGCCAAAAAAAATTAGGATGGCTAATAATAAATTGATCAAGGACTTATGAGGGTGGGAGGGTGGGGGAGAGGGGATGAAAAGGGGAGCTTGGTACCAAGGGTTCACGTAGAAAGAAAATATTTGGGAAATGTCGATGGCAATACATGTACAAGTGTGTTTAATTCAACTGAATGGTGGATTATTATAATATTTGTAATATCCCCCAAAAAATGAATAATAACAAAAAATGGAAGATAGTAAAACTTCAAATCATGTACTCAGTGATGCAGTGCGGGTGGGAGCAGTTCTCTGAGAAGGGCATCATGCTTCAGTGAGAAAGACCTTTCAGAGTCCGGGGAAGGAGAAGTGCATTCACACTTTTTAAGAGCCTTACAGTTTAGAGAAGGAAGCATGAACCCCTAGTAAATTAGATTCATAAAAGTCCATAAATCCCCTGGAAGTGTAAGAAAGGCAGGTAGGTGTATTTTACTTTGGGAAGGTTCATAACTATTTTTCTTCCCCCTAAGAGAGATCAATACCCTTCAGAAATCTATCATAACCACTGCTGTTAGGTGAGCATTTAAATCATCCGCAGATCCTGGGGCCTGAAACAGTACAAGCCATTGTAGACAGGCAGCTGAACTCCGTTTGGGAATTAACTGAAGAGAAAATGTAAAAAGGAGGGAGGGAGGGAGTTGCTCAAAATTGCCTTTTTGAGGGCTGAGCCCCGGTGGCGTAGTGGTTGTGTGCGGGACTGCGGCCCACTGGGACGGAGATTCAATTCCAGCAGTGGGGCTGGGCCTCCTACTCCTACCACCGAAGAGCAGTGATGCCCAAAAACAAAAACAAAAACAAAAAAATTGCCCTTTTGAAAAGCAAAAAGAATTTACTGCCATCAAGTCAACATCGACTCATAGGAACCCAATAAGACGGGGACAACTGCCTCTCTGAGCTTCTGAGACGGTAACTGTTTGGGGACTAAAAAGCCTCCTCTTTCTCCCTCAGAGAGGCTGGTGGATTTGAAATGCCCATCTGGAGGATCGCAGCCCACTGCATAACCACTTTGCCTCCAGGGCTCCCAAAGTTGGCATGGGGTGGGAGGATAACAAGAAAAAACAATCGTAGGGGTGTGTCCATGCAGGGAAATGACCCCAGAGCAGGCCTGCACAAAACACATCTCCTCTGCTCTAGTCCATGCGGACCACCATACAGGGCGGAGGTGAGCATGCTACCCTGATGTGATGTATGTCTGACTCTTATTGTTACTTTCTTTCTCTCTCTGTCACGATCTCTATATCGTTAGTATAATAAATAATAATTATCACTGCACAGCTGCCTGTTGAACCCTTGCTGTGAGTATATCAGAGGATTGATCACCCCCTGATACTTGCTAAACATCAAAGAATGCTGTTTTCTGTATGTATGTTTTTGTATGTGTTCTGTAGGTATATATGGATGATTTCTGTGTGTAGGTATGTGTATCAAAGATCCCTCCTTCCCTCCAATCTTTAGGACTTCTTTCTGCTTTTTTAAAAAATAGAGTCTTTATTTACACAAATACTTAATTTGTGTCCTGTGTAACTAATTTGCCTCTGTTTGTCTATGCATTTATATTACAAATAGGCCTCATAGTTCTGTCTCTGTATTAACTTCAAGTAATCTTGTAGTTTTAACTTTGATATAGGCCTTTGATCAGGTGTGAGTTCATTTTTAGGTATGCTATGAGATAGGGGTCTGGTTTCTTTGTTCTGCAAATCGGTAGCCAGTTTTGCCTGTGCGGTTTGTTGGCAAGACTATTCCTCCACTGAATGGACTTTGACACCTTAGCAAAAACCAGCTGCCCATAGATTCTGGAAAGGGAGGGAGGATGAACATTATTTTTCCCCATTTAAGTAGCCTAACAGGGGACACATCATATCTCTAGTCACCAGTCAGGACACCCCACACAGGGGCTGTCTTAAGGGCTATAAGATGATAATGGCCTAGGGATGCCTCATGACTAAGAGGGGAGGAATGTGATAAGGAGGGACTTCAGACTCCTGGGGTGGGTGAACAGGTCTACATTGTTAGGGGTCATTGGCAATGACTCTTGAATCCCCCCCAGAGGCCTCGAGGGAAGCAGATCATTCTCCTCACTTGAGTCATGCAAAGCCCTCAGATAATTGGGAGTTTCAGTCAGAATGGCTAGCGCACTCAATGTTAGTAAATTGCTTGCTTAATCTTTTGGAGTATACTAATTGTGGGAAAGTTCTATCCTCATCCCACAAGCAGGGGTGGGGTAAAGATGGGAAGTCAATTTCTAGAAAATCAAACCCCAAATTAATTGCTGACCATCAAGTCAAGGTCAATCTACAGCAACCCTAAAGGACAGAGTTAATATGACTCTTTTGCATTTCCAAGGCTGTGAATCTTTGGGGGAGCAGAAAGCCTTGCAACCTACGAGTTGAACATGCCGGCCTGGGAGTCAGGCCCCCCAGTGGCAATACCTAAAGCAGGTGAAGTCTGCACAAGTTGACTAAGCCACACGATGACGCTGAATAATGCACAAGAATAAGGGGCATTTGGGGTAAATTTTGGCAAAGTCCATGTCATACACTTTGAACATGTTCTGGGGAGAGACCGGTTGATGGAAAAGGACATCATAGCCGGTAAAACAGAAAGGCAGGCTGAGCCTTGGTGGCATAGTAGTTGTGCGAGGGACTGTGGCCCACTGGGACGGAGGTTCAATTCCAGTAGTGGGACTGGGCCTCCTACTCCCACCACCGGAGAGCAGTGATGCCAAAAAAAAAAAAAACAGAAAGGCAGAGAAAAAGAAGACCCTGCACAAAATGACTTCATAGGGCCTGTAGCCACAGGCGCAAATATTACAATTGTGGAGAGGGAGCCCGGGCGGGGAGTTTTTCATTGTGTTATATGCAGGATCACAGAGCCAGACTGACTCAACAACTCCTAACAGCAACAACTCAATGTATAAGTTTAGGATGACAGCAACAGAAACCAAAAACTATGTGTGATTACCTAGGCATAAGTCACAACAATGGACACAGAAGGTGATATATATGTATCCACATAGGTATGTTGAGCTGTATCTGTAGACATGGATGTTTGTGTGTGCTCCAAATATATTCATGCATACAAGTGGGTTTTAAAGAGTTTCTGTAAAAGTTCAATTAAAAGATAATAGTATTTGCCCGCAAATCTTTTTAAAACCCCTTACATCAAAAAGGGCAAATGGGGAGATATTTTCAGATACCGAATGGGATTGGTTTACTGAATTTGAAGGCTTAAGACCATCGTTGGGGAACAACTCAGTCAATTGGTATATCACCTGAGATTTTTAAGTATATGAGCAGCCATCTAAGATGTCTAGAACAAACGGGGAAAGAAGGAAATGAAAGACTCAATTAAAGAAGTATTATACAGAACCGATACCCAAAAAACTCTGCCAGTGAGTCTAGTCCAACTCACATCAATCTTCTGAGCGATGTCCACCTGCCCCTTGAGTTTCTGAGGCTTTAAATCTTTACCGGAATGGATAACCTATTGGTCTGGGACAGCCCTACGGTAGATCTGAACTGTTGACCTTGCCATGAGCAGCTCAACTTGTAGGTCATTATGCCACCAAGTTGCCCACACAGATGATGGCTGGCTCTGTGCTGAGATCAGAGACAAAACATGGTGCTCAGTTACTACTCCCAACTGTTCTGAACAGGTGCACAATAAGTAGTCACAGATAGAATGGGAGAAAGATATAGAACAAAGCAGAAATTCTTTTTAAAAAGTCAGGCTTACTGAGCCAAGAAAGACCAAAGGCACCCCAAGATTGTTGTCCTAAAGCACATGTTCAATCTGAAACTGAAAGCACTCCTGTAGGTCACCTTTTAGGTAAATAACAGATTAGCTCCCAAAATAAACATTGCCTGTGAGTACTGTGTTCTTTAAAAAGAAAAAAAAATCAACCTCAATAGATAAGACAGAAGAGTCAACATTTCCTTTAAAGCAAAGATGAGATAATAGGATGGGAAGGGGAGAGAGTGGGTAAAGAGGAAAGCTAGATTGGTGGAAAAGTAAAATCCAGAGTGGAAATGTTGACATATCGTGGGGGAAATGTAACTAATATCACTCAAAATTGTTAGATGGAAAACTACTTTGCCATGTAAACTTTCAACAAAAACACAGTAAAATATTACACATACTCTCTAAGAGTCTAATCTCTTACCATCTCATCAACCTGAACTAAATCACCATAATGCCTCCTAGCAAGTCTCCTTTTCTGCCCTCTCTGCACGGCACAGTGAGCCTGCAAGACAGAAGTCTGGGCCTGTCAAACCGTCGCTCAGAATCCTCCACGGGTCCCGCTTCACTGAAGAGAAATGCCTCCTGGCCCTGGGGATCTACTTTCCATCTCCCCTCACGCCAGCACCCTTTGGAGTAGATGCAGCTTCTCCCTCTGCCCCAGCTGCACTTGCCTAGGGCCCCTCTTCTTCAGAGCCTTTGACCTTGCTACATCTGTGTCCACTTACCCTCCAACTTCACACCTCTCTTCCAGTTCTCCAGGCACTGTAAGAACAACAACCCTTCTCCAACTGGAACACTGGGTAACCCTGCTATATTTCTTGACAGAATGCTTATCACCATCTGAAAACTGCCTGGTGCTCACTGAGTGTTTCTTGAATGAATGAATGAATGAATGCAGGCATAAGTAAGTAAATGGGGAGGAAATGAATGATCCCCTATTTTCACTCTTAAATATTAGAAAAAACCCATAGCTTTCAGTACAATCTGAAATTCTCACAACACATGTGGCTCATTTCAATTATTTAAGCAGAAAGGTATAGCACACAATCCCAGGAACCTATAGTTCAACTATATCCTATTCATATTTAAGGGCACTTAGAGTACTGTCTTTTAAGTAACAGTACTGTCTGTTTTCAATTGTCTTACCATGCATAGAGTCTTAGAGGAAAGTATTACAAATCTTAGGAGATCTTAAAAGGGAAATACATTTGCAGACAAAAATGCTGTTTGTTTATAGACAGTTGAAAGGTTTTTCCAGGAAAATGATATTAGGTGCAACTTTTCTCAGATAAAAGTAAGAAGATATGTCCCAGGTAGCCGCCTCATGTAAATGGGTCACAGAGGCCCATCTTGCCCACAGATTAGCACTGGTTTGGCCAGAACAGGCTTTGAAGTTATCCAGGAAGGACAAACAACAGGCCTCCCGCACTCCTCACTGGCTGGATGAAAATACAGAGATATAAAAAAAGCCCTGAAGCACTATTCCTTTTGATCTTCCAACAAATGCAGGCATACAGCTGTTGTGACTTCTTTAAACAGGAGCAGGTTCCACTGTTGCTCAGTTTTGACTGCACCTGTGATGCCCCCACGCTGTGAGTTCAAACCCAGGCAAAGACAGAAACAATCCTGGGGTCCCACACACAAAAAATCTGAGGCACGAATTGCAGCCACTCTAAAAATCTCATCAACAGTCTAGGGGTGAATTTTCTGTAACAGAAGCTGGAAAGTTGAACCATCTGCTTGCTAGAAAAATCGTTAGCAAGACAGCTGGCTGTCCCTGTTTGAAGAAGGACCCTTATACTCCTTCCCAGAACCACAGCTTTAAAAAATGAGAAGAAGTTCTTCAATTAAAACCTTCACTTGGGGGCTGAGCCCCGGTGGCGTAGTGGTTGTGCGCGGGACTGTGGCCCACTGGGTTGGAGGTTCAAATCCAGCAGCAAGGCTGGGCCTCCTACTCCCACCACCAGAGGGCAGTGATGCCCAAAAAACAACAACAACAACAAACCTTTGCTCACAGGGGCTTAGAAATCTGTAAAATCACACTCAACAAGCAAAATTTAGGAAATAGTTGGCTCTGAAAAAGAGAGAATGGGGGAGAGTCAGGTGAGAAAGAGGTGATAGTCACAATGGCATAGTCATAACGTGTCAAAATTATCAAAAAGCATAGGAGTGTTTCTATCTCATGGCCCGGTGGGTACAAGGCAGGCTGTGAAGCAGAAGGTCACTCGCTAAAACCCACATGCTGCTCCTCAGGAGAAAGGGGTGGCAGTTTGTCCCCTTAAGACTGATTGTCTTGGCTGAGCCCTGGTGGCATAAGTGGTTGAGTGTGGGACTGCAGCCCACGGGCTTGGCGGTTCAAATCCAGTGGTGGCTCTCAGGAGCGGCACTGGGTAGTGCCCACGACCACCAGAGGCAGTGATGCCAAAAAAGGAAGAAAAAAAAGACTGATTGTCTTGAACATGGGGCAGTTTTACTCTGTCCTTATAGGGTCAAGATGTGTCAGAATTAACTAAACACAGAGGATTGGGACTTTGGGTTGAGCTAAACAACAACAAAAACACCCCACAAAAACAAAATTCCCCCCAACTCAAAATTTGGAATCATCACTAGGCATAGAAACTGGCATTGTCCATATTTTAATGTCAACCGATAGAGCATTTTAAACCACGTTCTTCCCAGAAGACATCCTTGATGCTAGAAGTCCACATGACCTTAACTCTTTAACAGCCAAACAAGGATTAAAATTGGTTTCGGTCTTGATTGTATGCACAAGTACTTGTCTTCCCAAGTAATATGTGAGTCTTCCGTTTAAATGATTAAATATTAAATTTCTTATGAAAAACCTGACCATACCTAAGCAGGAAGGACTCCCATGGGATGAAATGGAAAACACCTCGCCACATTCACCCCATGTAAATGCAAACAACTCAAAGTCCACGCTACACATGTGCGGGCACACAGACACTCCCGCACAAAGCTTCTGCACAGCTGTTCATAAGTTGCTGCCTTGAAGACCCAACCGAATATGCATGCAAATGGAGGGAGCCCAGAGAATAAGCCAATTCTGTCTGGCCCTATGTCCCTCATGCTGATGATCCCTTCAGGACCAGGGGTGGGAATAGCAATACCAGGAGGGTGGAGGAAAGGTGGGGTTGAAAGGGGGAACTGATTACAAGGATCCATGTGCAACCTCCTCCCTGGGGTACAGACAACAGGGAAGTGGGTGAAGGGAGGCATCGGACAGTGTTTGATAGGACAAAATAATAATAATTTCTAAATCATCGAAGGCTTATGGGGAAGCAGGGAGGGAGGGGAAATATGAAAAGTTAATACCAGGGGCTTAAGTAGAAAGAAAATGTTTCGAGAATGATGATGGCAACAAATGTATAAATGTGCTTTGCAGACAATGGATGGATGTATGGATTGTTATAGGAGTTGCATGAGTCCCCAATAAAATGATTTTTTTTAAAGAATGCTTAAAAGAAGCATGATTCACTCCTAGAATTTCACTGTACACTGCCACGTGTACGCAAACACCTTCAACCTTTCCCCAATGGCAATGCCTTGATCCCTTGCTAAGTTGTTATGCTATATTAGTCCCATGCTCTGCTTAAAAAAGTCAAGAAGGGGCTGGGCCCCGGTGGCGTAGTGGTTGTGCGCAGGACTGCGGCCCACTGGGACGGAGGTTCAATTCCAGCAGTGGGGCTGGGCCTCCTACTCCCACCACCGGAGAGCAGTGATGCCCCCCCAAAAAAAATAAAAATAAAAAAGTCAAGAAGGAAAAGAGAGGAAGAAATTGAACTCAAGAATAGTTGGCACAGATTTCAAAATGGTCAAGCCAGGAAATTAAAAAGAGACTTTTAATAAATTTAAAATGATCCAAAGTAGCAACCATTCAAATACATTACGCACATAAACCAAAGAGAAACGTTACTGTTCATTCCATGATGGAAAGTGTCGGGCACTAAGGAGCAAGTCTGAATTGTAGCCATTTTTAAGTCAGAACTGATTTTTCCTAACTAATAAAAGTCATAGCGATACAGCCCACTGTATTCACCACCTGCTCCTGCTTCTATGTGAGGAAATAGACTCTTATTTTGAATTAGTATGCCAGTATTGTAACATTTCACACCTGAGGATCAAAGCCAAATATTATGTTCATTTGAGGAAGCCAAGCCTACAGGTGTGAGGAAATGAAAAAGTTAACTATTCTATTCTGATGCTTTCGAGTCACATCAATATGCCAAAAGCAAGAATAAATACTGAAAAATGTAATCTCCCTTTCTTTCTACTATGACACGAGTGTTGTTTGACTTCCTAAATGAACTGCTAACTGTAAATACTATGACTCAGGAACTCTGTTCTTACAACTACTTGAAAGTGAAGAAAACGGGCATGAATCCCTATTCATAGCTGGTTTTTTGACCTAGCACTGCCTGAATAGCCATCTCATTGCTGATGAAAATGCAGTACAGTTCCCACCAGGGTAAAGCCTGGCCAGCGTTGAGCCAACCCACCAAACAAGGAACAACTGTCTGGAGTAAACAATTCTGTGAACAAGAAATGATTCTACTCTTTGTCGAGGGCTGGATGCAGAACAAGACCGTTTTCTAACTCCTGCCGGGAGCGCTAGTGTATGGAGTAGTGGCACGCTTCATCTCCAAGCGAATGCAACTGTTTTCTTCATTTGAAAAACGTTAAGCGTGATGGTGAATGTCAAGTCACAGATTTAGATTCCCAATGAGTTCTTCATTTCTATTTCTGCAATTCAGGCAGGTGGTCACCAGCCAAGTCCAGGTACATGGTCACTGACTCCAAGTGCCCAGACCCCCATAAACTAAGATAAGATTCTATTTATTACGTTACCTCTTACACGCGACATGGCTCTGGTGGCATGCCACTCATGGTTACTGCCATGATTTACTTGTCGATCGGAGGTCGTGAAACCACTCTCTGAATAACAGCTGAATTACTAACTGGAGATTAACAACTTCACCTGAACAGCCCCAATTTCCAAGATGTGCCTTGCCTAAGAGGAGGCCTTTGTTCACAGAATCGGCCCACACACTAATCCTTTATGTTTGATGGTGACTGAGTAATAGAGCATGCCCTCTATTTCGAAACCAGGATGTTTTCAAAGATTAAAGGAACTCTTAAAAACTGTCAAAATGGCAAAACTGTTGTCATCTATATTGAATACAATAAAAAATCAAAGAAAGTTCAGTGAGTCAATTTATGCTGGTACAATAAGTGAAAGCCAGCACCATTCCAGGCAAAATGGGACAGAGAAGCAGTTAGCCCAGACTCATCCTGTCTTAGCATGTAAGATTCAGAAAGAAAGCTGACAAATACCCAGAGGCAAAAGAGGAGAAACTGGGTGTTCGGGGTGCCCAGAAGAGGTGAGGTCCAGGGGAATGGAGAAAAAGTCTTGAATTTCATCAGGAAAATAAACCAATCCTTCCAGATGCCCAGCTAACAACTTCACAGATCTTTTGCAGTTACTCATAAAAGAAATCCTATGAGATAGGTACAATTAACTTCACTTTTAAACGTGAGGAAAGTGGAGGTATCTGCCCTACGTTACACAGTAAGTCACTTCTCACGCAAAGAAAGCAGCGGAGTCATCACTGCAGCAGAATACCAGGGCCAAACCCATGCCCTTGGAGTCAAGTCTGACTCAACCGACAGAGTCGCTGGACAGCTTTGCTGAAGTTGCACATCTTGACAGGAGCAGAGAGCAGCAAGGGTCCCCCAAACTGCACAGCCTAAGGGAGTTTCCAGCCATCTACCAGGAGTGGGAGAAAATGCTAGAAAATTCTCTTTCAAAAAGATTGGGAAAGATTTCACATTAGTAGTTTTCAAAAAAAAAAATCTTAATAGTTTGGCACCCTCTTTGCTTCAGATCAGGAGCCCCTGGGATAGTGGTTATGGAGGGCTGAGCTTGTTGAAACCATCAGCTGAAAGAGAAGGCCTTCGACTTCCATAATGAGCTACAGTCTCGGGAGCACCAGGGCAGTTCCCTCCTGTCCTAGAGGGTCACTACGCGTCAGAACTAACTTGAGGGCAGTGAGTTTGCGTTTGGGGTGTTCGCTTGAGAGGCAGGAGCCCTGGTGGTTAAGCTCTTGTCTTCCAAGCCATCGGCTGCTCAGCAGAGGGAAGATGTGGCAGCCAGCATGCAGAAAGATTTCCTTGGCCAGTCAATGGTGCCGCTCTCCCCTGTCCTCCGAGTGGCTCCACGTCAGATTCTAGGAACACAGCTGCTCTTGTCGACGCGGCTTCTCAGAATATCTGAACCTGCATTTCTACTTGCATTCTCAGTGCAAATAATGACTGCTTGATGCTTATATTTTGCATATTACTTCTATTTCAGTCATGAAAACAGCACGTATGGCAACTGTCATTCTACAATCATTTCATTGAGCTACAATAGACACAGCATACCATGCAGGAGTTCAGTCCTATAAAGAAGGATTGTGTGTTCATCACCACAATCAACATTGGCACATTGTTGTCTTTCTTATAAATCCAGGGCTGTTGACTTTTCATTTCCTCCTCGCCTCCCCTTCTGTGCTCCCAGGGGATTCTGAATCCCACTGCCGTCTTCATAGATCCTGCCTTCCCAGGACAGGAAAACACACAAAATAAAGACCAAATCAAAACAAAACAAAAGAGAACCCAGCAGCAATGACCAAGGAAAACAGAAGGAAAAAAAAACTGAAAAGGAAATATAGAACCAAAGTAAATTCAAAGTGGTTCAAAAGGGAGATCTAGTGGGGAGAAAGAGGGAACCGATCGGGACTATCTTCATATAATGCCCCCTGCTCCCCAGAGGATAACATGAATGAAGGAAGATAACAGATGGTGTAAAATATGAAAATAAAAATAATTTATACATTATCAAGAGTTCATGAGGGTGGAAGGGGAAAAAGGTGAAAAAGAAGAGCTGATACCAAGGCGTCAAGTAGGAAGAAAATGTTTTAGAAATGATGATGGCAACTTATGTACAAATGTGCTTGATACAATTGAAGAGCAGATTGCTGTAAGAGTTCCCAATAAAATGACTTATTTTTAAAATTTTTTTGAGAAAGATCTAATGGCAGTCTAATGACATCTGCTAAAATCCCCTTTACGGTGCTCTTTATCTGATATCATGGCTAGTCCCTACACTATAGTCAGTGGAGATTCACCGGAGACTCAAAATCTATGGAAGAGCCCTGCAAACTGATTTGGACATCCACTATAATCTGTAACATTCCACAAACTGGTGTTTAGAATATAGGCTCTAATATTGTTCCCTTTCCTTGTTTGGATTTTATTATTTATAATCTCTGAATCACACAGGTTGATGTGTTTATTTGTATGGACTTAACTGAATCCTCATTTTTATGACTGCTTGTTTTGAGACCAAGTTTTAAGACCCACAATGCTATTTTTCTGATAACTGGACACCATCTTGTTTATTCACCCCACTTTTCTACAGCACCCATATCTTCAGTGACCTCCTTATGAAGGTGAGTACCGAACAAGGTCATGTCACAGAACCAATTGTTCCCATATTAGGGCTATGATCCAGTGAGAACTCAAAATCCATTCCTGTCTCTCTGGTACGTATATGTCCCTAATTCATTTCAGAGGAATCTTTATCATTTTGCTGTACTACAACATAAATCATCCCCAAGGCATAAGGTAATTCTATTGATGGTATTATTATTTTAGTCAATGGAATAGAGTTTAAAACACTGTGGGAAAGGTATTTATATTTGTGCAGTACATCTCTTTATACTACATGACTTGTTTACTTGTAAATCTTCAAAACTTAGGGGACTGGACACTGATTACTCAAAGCACAAGTGTTGGAGAAAGGTCAATATCCCATTTACAAAAACAGAACCCTGCCTGGTGGGCTAGCACATGTCACACTAAAACAGAGAGTGAGAATAGCAAGTTTATAGTCAACTGTCATTTTTGACCTAATAAAATTCATCTCTGTCGATTTTATTGAACTCCTCGGAAGTACTTACATGATGATCATTCTTGAGGCAGAATCTCTAGGAAAAAAATATCTTTTCTGACATCTAGCCAAGGTCAAAATACCAAACAAACACCTAGGTATGGCAGGTCCTTAATACCAGGAAGACATCTGCTTGTTTACAGTTGTACCTCCATTGTCTATTAGCCCACATACCACATACAAGGTGTTTTATAAATACAATTTCTTTACAAGTAAATGAGTGATGCATCACATATAAATTCTCACCTTAAAAAGTATATATCCTTGCCCCATGAAAGGGATGGGTGAAATTCATGACATGAACCAACACACAAAGAAGTGATCACCTCTACATACCAGCTGTTGTTTCAAAATTCTCTTAGAGGAATCTAAAGTGCATTGCATTTGGAAATGAATTCAAATGAGTCGTTTTATCACTGGTCATGCAAATCAAACCCTAATAGCAAACTCAGGTATGTCCCGAAATGTATTATTCATGGCTTCTCAGCATGAGTTTCTCCCTACCCCCTCCACAAGAAGAGAAAGAGTAGATTGTCACTTCCTGCCTTCCCTCAACAGCTGCTATTTAAATTACGATGAATCATTCTGTTGTAAATGATATCTTACCTACCGAAATTACACTAATTTTGCAAACACCAGGCAAATCTAGACAAATTAAGTACGGCACTACTAACACTAAAAACTAGCACACATACAGATACAAACCTACTAATGAAAGGTGAGAAGAATTTCCTCGAACAGTAATTATATATGATGGAGCAGGACTGAAGGGGGGTGTGATGAAGAATACTAAAATATATCCCAGGAGAAGGTGTGTGAGCACCACATCGTTCTTATCAAGAACTGTCAGTGATGACTGCTAACTCTTCCACTAAAGTCCCAGCTCAGACTGAATCAAAGATCATAGCAATGTCAAGGTCAACAGAAAGTGCCAAGCTAAAGCCAAAATAATTAGGCATTTAAAGGAAGGACAGAAAGAAAGGAGGCAGACAAGAGAAGGAGGATTGTATCTTAATGTCTAGATCTCTGATTCCTTATAATATGATGATTATTATACAATGAAAATAAAATTGCATTCTACCTTGAGCTAGTAACTGTGCTACTTTATGTAATCTATTTTATTTAATCTTCAAATAATTCCAGGTGTCATTATCAACCTCATTTTACAGTATTCACAGGAATCCCCTCAAGCGCATTCCCAGTAAACAGCAGAGTCAGGGTCTGCAAGTCAAGTCATCTGGCACTAGCGCACTCAGTTCAGAAAAAGCAGCTCCCCCTTAGACCAGTGAAGAACGAAAACAAAACCTGGGTTCTGGAAAGAAGTACACGCTAAGGAATAGGTTATTCTTTCTAATGTACAAGGAACCATTCTATATTAGAATCCAAAAATCTGTATAATGAATTAACTTCTCCAACAGCCGTTAGGAAGGACTGACTCTTTTGAAGAACTTAGGAAGGAGTGCCTCATGTCACACTGTGTGTAGTGGAAGAAACCTCCTGGTGAGAAAGCCTAGGAGGGTCATCTGCTAGTTTTCTAGTTGATGTACCTTCCAGTCAACTTTCAGTTCACACCAACCTTATGATGCAACTCACAGGATCTCCTAAGCCCTGGATGAGCAATGGACTGTTAACCACAAGGTCAGGTTGTTCAAAACCACTAGCCATGCTACAGAAGAAAGATAAGGCTGTCTGCTCTCATAAAGACGTACAGCCTTGGGAATGCATTGTAAGGCCAATGGAGTCAGAAGGGACTCAATGACAGCCACGGGTTCTGAGTTCACCAGGTCTATCTCCCTCAGAGTGGCTGGATGGCTTCACTTCACCATTCCCCAGAAACCAACCGAGAAGGGACAAGCCATGAGATCTGGGGAATCAAGTAAAGTCCATGGATCTTTCCTTACAAGTTATAGGAGCCCGAGACTCCCTGACAGGTAGGTGTCAGACTGCTCACCACAAAGTCAAAGAGTCAAATCCACCAGACACCCCCATGGGACACAGAAAAGTCTTTCTGCTCCTGTCAAGATTTTCAGCCTCAGAAATGCTGTGGGTAAGCGCTACTCTGTCTGATAGGGCTATTATGAGTTCATAATCAACTCCATGGGAGGAAGTTGAGAGGAAGTTTTGTCTTTTTGACATGACTTCTCTATAGAGTCTGAGTTCTAGGACCATATTAGAATAACATGCTACCTTTTCTCTTCCTGAGGGTGTCTTTTGAAGCACAAAGCTGTGCTTGGATGTAATCTGGTCTACTTTTTTTCTTTTGGAATTTGTGATTTGGGTGGTACTTGTGAAGAATCATGGTAAAGCCTGAAGGCACGAAAGTTTTCCTTGATGGGTTTTTTCCCCGCCTAATGGTATGAGTGTAACATTGATTCTAGGGTTCATTTTTAGTTGTATATGCTGTCCTTTGCTTTTAAATGCCGCAAAACTGAAAAAAATAAAAATGAAACCCACTGCCATCTAGCTGAATCCAACTCATATTGAGCCTCTATTGAACTCTTAACACTGTAAGTTTTGATGGGCACAGACAGTCTCATCTGGGTGGCTGGTGGGTTTGAACTGAAAAGTTTGGGGTTAACAGACCAATGTCTAGCCCCAGTGCCAAAACCAAAAATCAAGTTCACTGCCAACTCATAGTGACCCTGTCAGTCAGAGAAGAACCAGTCCTGGGAGTTTCCAAGACTAACTGTTCACGGGGGTAGCAACCCCTGTCTTACTGCCCACAGTGCCACAGGGCTCCTATAAAGGCTCCAAGAGTACCTATTACTCAAAAGGGAGGAAACAGAACTACAAAGAACGCTTCCTTTCCTGAAACACTAGGAAATTCAAACCATTAAAAATGTCCAAGCCAAGAGTGGATGTCAAGTACACACGTGAAATATGTAATGCATGTATGATCCATTTGAATGACTATTTTTCTCCTTTTTGAAGGGCTGGGTCTTATACATCCCAAATGGCAAAGAGTGGGGACAAATGCTTCCTTCCTTCTCTCCTTTCACGTCCTTTCCAGGAGAGCAGTAGGCCTCCTTCGGAGCATGGAGTTGGTTACAATGGTTCACATGGATCGCTCAGTAGCACTGTGGTACAAATTAAACCAACATATTGGACTTATGTTTTTCTTCTCATGGGCAGGGTGCTTAGCCTGTAATGCCCACCTCAGTCTATAATGCCCACCTATAATGCCCACCTGCTTATAATGGCAACCTGCCTGTCCTTCCTCCAGGCCACAAAGGAAGACATGAATCCTGCGCCTTGGACAGAAGGCTCTGTTGGTATGAACTCAATGACTTTCGCAGAGAGCTCACAAGGCTACATGCATGTGCTTCCCAAATATCAAGCTGCAACATGCTCACTAAGGGAAGGAAAAAAAAATCTAAAAATCTGAAGAGAATTTTAAAACAACATCCCACCTCTTAAAACATCTTAATTATTGTGATCATTTTGGTCTTGTTCCTTAGAGAATCAGCCAAACATTTACCAAAATATAGTGTCATCCATGTACAAATATTTTCGATTACCTGGAAATGTACTAAGAATCCCCCGTTACCACTGAACTGCTAACCAAAAGTTCGGAAGCTTGAACCCACCCACTCCAGCTAGCCCAGGAGAGAAAGATTTCCATGAACATTACAGTCTTGGAAACCCTGGGGGATGGTTCTCCTCTGTCCTGCAGGATTGCTGCAGGTTGGAATCAGTTTCACACTAAGCTTTAATCTGTGTCATACTATCTAATGTCATGAAATATTACTCAAAAACAAAATTCTCATTTGGAATGTGGTTGAGTGCGGGACTGCGGCCCGCGGGCTTGGCAGTTCAAATCCAGCAGCCGCTCTCAGGAGCAGCGCTGGGTAGCTCCCACGACCACCAGAGGCAGTGATGCTAAAAAAAAAAAAAAATTCTCATTTGGGAATGCATCATGCTGTTCATCTTCATCTTGTTGTTTTCATATATTTTTATGGTAACTCCATTATAAATAGTACTGTGATAAATGTCTTTGATTAAATTTTAATTGACTCCATAGTCAAAGGTGTCTCCTGCTACAGATGAGGTGTTAGGGAATCCAGTGGATCCTCAGAGAACTCACAGAATGAAGCTATTCTCCTCCCATGGATTTTGTCCTGCCTCCTTAGTTTACCTGGTGACTCCCTGACTTGAATGATGTTCCCTGCTCACAGTCAGTTATCCCTGAGCCACACACAGCTTTGGTGGCAGAGTGGGTTGTACATTGGACGATGAACCACAAGGGTGGTACTTCAAAAGGAGACTTACAACCTCAGAAAACACTGCCCTGACCTAGGAGTGGGTCAAGGTTGCTGTGACTCGGACTTGACCTGATGGCATTAAGCTTGAGCTCCATGCTCAGATTACCCTCCCAGTCCTAATTCTCGCTTGTCTGTTCCTCTAGTCAACATCTCTCCAACATGGTGCCCTCCAGACCACCCCACTCACACTCTTCACTAATATCCCACAGAGATCGTGTGCATGTGGCTTATTTCTCTACTTACGGTACTAGCTATTAAAGGTGGGATTTCTTTAAATATGCATTCCATTAGCCATTATGGAAATTGCATTATCACACTAGAAAGAATGAGAGTAAAAAAGGAAAATATAATCTTGGTATCATTATAAAAAATAATTGGATCTTGCAAAACCACCTGGGACAGCACCAGGGATTCCCAGGCTGGTGAACTATGCCCATTTCTTCTACGTAAGACTTCGTATGCCGCCTAATTCATACGTGGCAGTGACCATCTCCCACAGCGCACGGCGGTCACCGGACTCTCTGCAGCTTGTTCCGTTACTATACATCACGCTAACCAGCTCACAGGCCTGGTGCAACAAGAGCTCCTATTGTCCTTGCTTACTCAGCAAAACGCAATCGGTCTCCCAGTGCCAAAGTCTTCTTGGTCTAACTCACCATTTCTAAGTCATTTAGAGTGAAGAAGCCTTGAACCTGGGCTCATTGGTGAGCTTGAGGCCCTGCAGGAAAGGACAGGCAGCCTCTCTAAAGCAGTCTTTACAACAGTGTCTCCCACCCCCAGCATTAGAGTAAAAGGAAGGAACGATTTTATTCTTTTGCACTTGTTTTTTAAGCATAATATTTTTGGTAGTAATTTTTTCTTTCCTAGGCCAACACAACAAAACATGATACAACCTCTCAATATAACTCCACAATTACCTTTGTTTAACTCCTTCCCTACCAATATTTACTCATATCCAAATAGTTCATTATGCAGATACAATCAGAGTCAAGTTGCATGACTGCAAGGCTTCCTACAGCAATTATAGTGACATTTGTTCTTTTTTTTTTTTTTTTTTGGCATCACTGCCCTGGTGGTGGGAGTAGGAGGCCCAGCCTTTGCTCCTGGGAGCTGGAATTGAACCTCCAACCCAGTGGGCCGCAGTCCCGCGCACAACCACTACGCCACCGGGGCTCAGCGTGACATTTGTTCTTCATGCAGTACTGTACCTTTAAATAGAGCCAAAAGAACAAATGTCTGGAGTCCGATTCTAAACAAAATTGAAGCCTTGACCTATAGAATAATGTTAATCTAAAAATCATTTTTAGCTTGTTTATTCCTGCACTTTCAAGATATAGCACTCTGGGTAACCACATAATCTCTTAGTTCTTTATGGTTCTTCAGAATTGATGTTACTCATCTCTGAGACATGCAGTGTAAGTTATGTGCAGAGAGAGAGAGGAGAGAGACTAGTCAGAGGCATATAGCAGTAAAATGGAGAAGGATCAAGACTTAGTTGTTCCTAGGGACCCATTGATGTCATTCTCAGGGAGTGAATCTCTCTTCACAAGAGTCTTAAGCAGAAGGGTGGGTTGGTGGAACATTTGTAACTAAGGCTAGATTTCTCCTTTAAAGGATTTTTATTATTTCTTTGTTATAGTCTTTAAACACTTAGCCTCCAAACAATTACCAAGTATTTATAAAAAACAAACATTGCCACACTCCAGCACTGCTAGTTTTATGTTGAAATTGCTCTATTTACTTTTAAAACCGCAAGATCACAGAAGATCTTTAAACTAAATCAATATCTGTATTAAGAGAAAGGTAGTTGACTTCACTGGAATACCAAATGTGCACACCAACCTTCTATCCACAGCCCCTGGTGGGAGCTTTCGGGTTAATAATTTATAAGTCTGAAGGGGATGCAAGACCCCTTGTCTGTCAGTGTGTCATACCATGGTGTCTTGTGGGTTGCTGTGATACTGCAGGCTAGATCACTGGTATTTTAAATGCCAACAGAGTCTTCCAAATAAACAGGTTTCAGCAGGGGCTTCCAGACAAAGAACAGACAACCAAGAAGCAACAGACTATTTCAGAAGAATTAGCCACTGAAAACCCCATGTATTGTTATATAATACTATATCAAAACATTACTATTTACTGAAAATCTAATGAATAGAAGGAGAAAACTCTCCTAGATAATGCCAGAAGATGAGTCCTTCAGGTTGGAAGGTACTCAAAATATAACTGAAGAAGAACTGCCTTCTCAAACCAAAGTTCACCAGAATTAAAGGGATGGAATAAAGCTTAAGGAAGCAAAGCCTTTGGGATGTTCATTCGCTCATGGGGCATGACTGAAAAAGAGGAGAAGCAGCTGCAAGCATCAATTAAAAATTGGAATTTGACATGTACAAAGTATGATTGAAGGAAAATTGGAAGTTGATAAAAATGAAATGGAATGCATAAAGATAGATATTTTGGATATTTGTGAACTTAAACAGCATGGCATTGGCCATTTTGAATGGGAAAATCATATGGTTTATTATGCCGAGAATGACACAATCAAGAGGAATGGGGTTGCATTCACATTAAAAAGGACATTTCAAGATCTATTTTGAGCGGATAAAGAAACTTTAGTACATACACACAATGGAATACTACACATCCCTGAAGATAGTGGTAAAAGCATGAAACACCTTAATACAAGGAGGGATCTGGAAGACATTATGCTGATTAAAGTTAGTCATGAACAAAATGACAAATATTATCGCAGTCTACTACAAAAGGACCAAGCAGCAGAAAAGATACAAGCCCAAACTTGCAGGCCATTCCGTCTTGTGGTGGGAGACCAGAGAGCCTGGTAAAGAGTTGGACCAGTGCCAATGAACCACACATCATTCACTCCAGGTAATGATAGAGTAGGTCACTTGGCCAGAAGATACCTCACAACAGCTGCGATCAAATGGACTGTGGAGAGGGATGAGATGCTGTCTGCTGAGTATTAGTCATGTAGATGTGGGTTGAGGTTCCCAGGGGAGGGAGGCGGCCCTGTCACAGAGATGAGGCTTACTGAAGAGAGGTGCAGCACAGGAGAGGGGAGAAGGAATGGTCAAGTCAGGGTGAACATAGGTGCAAGTCTATTTGGGGAGTGGGGGAGTGGGGTGGTACTGCCTGGTGGGGATGGAGAGTCTGAGGATTCCCTTGGGATCACGCAGTAGGAAAGGTGTTTAGTGGCAATGCAGCAGGAGGGCAGAATTGACCTGGGGCATCTGGGTGTATCCTAGGAACCCAGGCCAGATGTTGCAGAACACTGGGAGACTAAGTCCTGAATCTTCAGGGTACACATCATGATCCAGTGGCTGCATTGGTGAGATCCCAACTGGGAACTCCATTGGGCGAACTGGATTCTACCACAGACAAACTTGTAACCTGAAGACTTATGCTGGAAAACAGTGTCTGAGATAGAGAGAAGACAGCTGTACCAAGAATGGTGGGTGGTTGGTTGGTCATTCCCTCTATGCTGTATTAGGAAGCATTATTATACCAGCAATTCTGTGATGGTCATTCTGTTACAGTCCACTCATGCCCATTTATATTAGGGAATGTCTCAGGGGTACATCATCATTGGGGCTCACCCTCTTGATGCTGTGTTATTTGTGGCCTTATTGTTCAGTAAATGCAACCCAGGTGTTGAAAAGTATGTTTTGGAAAACATGTATGATTATGGAAGAAATTGCACAATTATGTTTGACATGATTTAACTATGGAATTTTATGTGTTAGTTCCCAAGTTACAGCACATTTTAAAAATAAATAAATAAAAGGCATAGGTCAAGGAATGGGTTTGGGGCTCACACTAAATCCTAGCTCCAACTTAAAAACAATCAGTTCTCACATCATGGTCCTGCTACACATTCCCCTTCATGAAATGATCTCTGGAAATAAGGGTACTACAGCAATGTGTGGTAAAGAAACAAAATGGTGCCCAGCTATCGTCTGTGGGTGAGGTCTTAAAAACTTGTATTCAAACTAGCAGCCATCTACAAGTCCACACAGATGAAGCACACTAATTGTGTGATTTAGAGATGGCAATTATGAAATTCTGATATGGTGAGGAGAAAAGCAACAGAGTTAAAATTTATGATCACCCAATCTGTGGAGAGCTATGAGGGACAACAGGAGTCCCAAATCCATTTGCAGAGTGCCTAATCAGACTGAGCCATTGGCAGATCCACCCTAGCCACAATCAAGAGTCTCGAACAGTCTTACAAACAGACAGAGACCATTGTAATATTGATTGTGCTGGATCAGCCTTGATATATGGCCAGCTGACCACCTTATAGACAGGACCTGAACATGTTCTGGGTGCAAGTACTTCTTACTGGTTCCATGGCAGAAATGTTGCTCCTGGCTTTCTGAATGTTGTTGGGGGTCTGTCCTTTCATATGCATTCTTTGCATATTGTCTATATATACTAATGTGTTTTTATCCATACCACCTCTTGATTTTGTTTTTTATTGTTTTCTGTTGGGCCTCCCAGCTGTAAAGCATAAGAGGAGTGTGGTAGTCTGGGTAAACTAAAGAAGCAAATTCATGGATGCTGTTATGCATATAGGAAAGAGTTTTATAAACAAGATCCATTAAATATTGAGAAAGCATCCCAGCCCAGTGCAGATCAAGTCCATAAGTCTGACATTAACCCATGTGTCCGATACCAATCTATAAAGTCCTCTTCAGACTCACAAAACACATGCAATGACACTGAATGCAGGAAGATCACAGGCCAGTGAGAAGGAAGTCATGAGGATCCAGTGGCAGTGTAAGCATTTTGGCACTGGCAGGGGTCTCCAAGTGGCTTCTCCAGGTCCAGAACTCTGGCAACATCAGAGTAAGTCCATGTAATTTCTCCTCAGGGATGTCTTACAGGAAATGATCAGAGAGAGAATGTGTGTCTCTAACTTCCAAGGAGGAATACCGGAGTTCTCAGAATCCTCAGGAGAAGGCCATACCCACACAGAGACCTTATTGGCTATGACCTGATTGACAGGCTAGACTCCACCCCTTCACTTTTACTCCTTTCAAATCCCAAAATGACAGCAGATTGTATAACTACCACAAGGAGTGAATGTAGAGTGAAAAAATAACTGATTCCAAGGGTTATAAGGATTACAGGGTTGGGGGTGGATGCTGAGGGACGCTCTCAGGAGTATATGGTGAAGACAGAGGGAGCACTAGATTAGATGGTGACTGCCTAACACATCTTGGTTGCATGGGAGGTTGCATGGTCCCATCTAAACCATGGGAGGAAGAATGCTCTTAAAAAAAATTGATGTAGGGCTGAGCCCCGGTAGCGTAGTGGTTGAGTGCGGGACTGCGGCTGACTGGCTTGGCGGTTCAAATTCAGCAGCAGCAAGGCTGGGCCTCCCACTCCTACCAGAGGGCAGTGATGCCTTAAAAAAATTTTTTTTTAATTTAAAAAAATAAAAAAAAATTGATGTAGGATGATTATATAAGTATCCTTGATACGATTGAATGATTAAACAACATGTAAATTATTTGCCAATAGAACTGTTGAAAACAAGATCTATCTTGAACTACAATATGGTTTGTGATAGAATAATGTCTGTCTGCATAAAAGAAAATCAAATCAATACAACCATTATTCAAATATATGCACCAACCACTAATGTTAGTGATGCAGAAATTGCAGAATTCTACAAGCATCTGATGTCTAAAATTGATCAAACAGGTAAGCAAGGTGTACTGATAATTATTGCCCACTGGAATGCAAAAGTGGGAAACAAGGAGGAAGGAACAAAACTTGGGAAGTGTGGTCATGGCGTTAGAAACAAAGCTGGAGGGCTGAGCCCCGGTGGCGTAGTGGTTGTGCGCGGGACTGCGGCCCACTGGGGTGGAGGTTCAATTCCAGCAGTGGGGCTGGGCCTCCTACTCCCACCACCGGAAAGCAGTGATTCCCGCCCCAAAACAAAAAACAAAAAAAGAAACAAAGTTGGAGATGGCATGATAGAATTGTGTAAGGTTGATGGATTTTTCATAAATACCTTCTTCCAACAACACAAAAATCATCTATACACATGGATTTTTCCAGACAGAATACACAGAAATCAAACTGACTACATTTGTGAGAGAAGACAATGAAGAAGCTCATTATCAGCCAGGGACACAGAACAAAAATGCTCACACAAGTCCCGGCGAGCCAAAATGCCATCTTGAGTCTATCCCAGCTGAATTTCAAGACCATCTCAGGAACAGATTTTCTGCAATACTAATGACAAAAGATCTGATAAGCTGTGGGAGGACATCAAGAACATCATCATACATACAGAAAGCAAATGGTCATCAAAAAGACAGGAATGGGGCCTGAGCCCCGGTGGCATAGTGGTTGTGCGTGGGACTGCGGCCCACTGGGATGGAGGTTCAATTCCAACTCACAGGAGCAAAGGCTGGGTCTCCTACTCCCACCACCAGAGGGCAGTGATGCCTAAAAAGCTAAAAATCTAAAAAAAAAAGACAGGAATTAAAGATTCAAAGGGACGTCAGAAGAGACTCTGAAACTTGCTCTTAATCATAGACTAGCTAAGGCCCATGGAAGAAGTGACGACGTCGAAAAGGTGAATAGAAATTTTCAAAGGACAGTGAGTGAAGATAAAAAAGTATTGTCATGAAATGTGCCAAAACCTACTTAGAAAACCAAAAAGGAAGAATGTGCTCAGCATATCTTAAACTGAAAGAATTCAAGAAAAAAATTCAAGTCACATGTTGGAACAATGACAGATTCTATAGGCAAAATATTGAATGATGCAAAAAGCATCAAAAAAAAAAGATGGAAAAAATATAAAGTCACTGTGCCACAGAGAACTTGTAGCCATTCAACCATTTGAGGCAGTAGCGCATGAGCAAGAATCAACGGTAGAGAAGAAAGAAGTCCAAGCTTCACTGAAAACGTCAGCCAAAAACAAGGCTGCAGACGAACGCAGTACCAAGTGAAATGTCTCAACAAGCCGATTAGCACTGATAGCACTCAGTCATGTGTGCCAAGAAATTTGAAAGACAGAGACTTGGAAAACTGACTAGAAGAGACCCATATCTGTGCCCAGGCCAAAGCAAGGTGACACGAATCGATGTACAGAACAATGTCACATAGAATTGATCTTTGCTTAAGATCATCTTACAAGTGTTGCAGATTTACATTGACAGGGAGCTGCCGAAGGTTCTGGTCAAATTTAGAAGAGGACATGGAACAAG
Source organism: Nesogale talazaci (assembly GCA_004026705.1). Classification (NCBI taxonomy): domain Eukaryota; kingdom Metazoa; phylum Chordata; class Mammalia; order Afrosoricida; family Tenrecidae; genus Nesogale; species Nesogale talazaci. The sequence goes on along the minus strand of PVJH01001180.1, from coordinate 25,381 downwards.
AAATACCACTGCTGATTTCAGATGAATCTTGGCTGGAAGCAGAGAGATTTTTCCTTGTATTTATTGACTCTCCTGAGGCATTTGCCTGAGTGGATTATAAGAAACTATGAACAGTAATAAGAATAGGGTGTTTACAGAACACCTGATTATGTTCATGCAGAACCCATACATGTGAACAGCAGGGAAGGTGTGCGGCAGGGCTGTATCTTTTCACCATATTTATTCATTCTGTATGCTGAGTAAATAATGAGAGAGCTGGATTTTATGGAAAATTTCAGAATTAAAGGAAGGCTTATTAACAATGTGCGGTATGCAGATGACCCAATCTTGCTTTCTGAAAGCCAGGAGAACTTGAAATGCTTCCCGATGAAGATCAAGGATTGCAACCTACACTATAGTTTACAACTCAATGTAAAGAAGACCAGAAGCCCCACAACTGAGAAGGTAACAGCATGGTAAACACAGAAAAGTTTGAAGCTGTCAAAGATTTCTTCTTGCTTGGATCCACAATCAATGCTCATGAAAGCATCAGTTCAGAGATCAAATGATTCATTGCATTAGGTAAATCTGCTGGGCAAGACATCTTTAAAGTATTGAAAATCAAAGATGCTACTTTGAGGACTAACATGCTTGTCTACGTTATGGCATTTTCCTTGGCCTTATATGCATACAAAAGTTGGACTTTGAATAAAGAAAACTATGAAAGAATCAATGCATTTGAAGTAGGGTGTTGGCAAAGATAATTGAAAGTACCACGGGGTGCCAAAACAAACAAACAGATCTGTCTTGAAGGAAGTCCAGCCAGAATGCACCTTAAAGGTAAGGATGGCGAGATTTCACCTCACATACTTAGGATTGGTTTCAGGAGAGATCAGTTGGTTTCAGGACAGATCAGTCTCTGAGAAGGACATCAAGCTTAGAAAAGGGAGGACAGTGAAAGAGGAAAACCCTTGACAAGAGGGAGTTACACAGTGGCGGCAACAGTGGGCTCAATATAAGGACAGTTGTGAGAGAGGTGCTGGGCCAAGCAGGGTTTGGGTCTGTTATACATAGGGTGACTATACATTGGAACCTACTCGAAGGCACCTGACAACAACAAGGTGATATACAGATGTTCATATGCAAAATACAACATTAATTCATTTATACTGACAAGAGTTAAACAAGTAAAACCCACCTATCATAAGCCATAGAAGCACAATCCTGTTTCATACATACGCAAACAAATTTAGTTTTTTTAATGTGCCTAATGTCTTCTTGCTCAAACACAAGATCAGCTGTGAGTGTGGTGCAGGACAGGGCAGCGTTTCATTCTGTTACGCATCGATATCTATGCATCTGAGCTGACTTGACCACAACAGACAACAACATCCTCTTGCAAGATAAAATTATGGGGAGTGGAGGGATGGTATTGCTGCCCACTGCTGTCAAATCAAATCCATATCACAGCAATCCTGTAGGACAGGGTCGAACTGCCCGATTATCTCCAAAGCTGTAAATGTATCCATGGAGGCAGACTGCCTCATCTTTCTCCTGTGAACCACCAACCTTTCAGTTATTGGCTGAACTCTTAGTCATTTCATCACCAGGGCTCTTTGTAGGGAAATAGTCTACTTAAAAACAGCTATTATACCAAGGGCTCAAAAAGAAAGTAAATGCTTAGTAAAAATGATGGCAACATATGTACAAATATGCTTGGTACAATTGATGTATGGAGGGCTGAACCCCAGTGACGTAGTAGTTGTGTGTGGGACTGCGGCCCACTGGGTTGACAGTTCAAATCCAGCAGCAGTTCTCCAGGAGCAAAGCTGGGCCTCCTACTCCCACCAGAGGGCAGTCATGCCCCCCCAAAAAAAACAATTGATTGTTTGGATTGTTACAAGAGGTCTAATAGCCCCCAATAAAATGACCTTTTATTTAAAAAATAATAAAAAATAGATAACTGCTTTGAAAAAAAGCTACTAAATAATTCACTGGAGTATTTCGAGTGAGATCATTCCAGTTCTACAAATAGCCCTTGTTTCTCACCACAATGTGCTCCTAGACCCTATATTATGAAAAGAGTTCATATATATATATATATATATATAGGAACTAAAAAAACCATAAATATAAGTTTACAACACATGTTGATGTATATAGCACATGTGATGCATAACATAAATAGAAAGATTCCAATTTCAATAATCATTTAAAATGGCAAACATTTGATAAAACTGGTCAAAATGTACTATTTGTACACTCACATGGATCATTTTGCTCCTTCTTGTATAAATATCGGAAGAACTCACTCAAAACATAGACATTTACTGCCATCGAGTGGAACCCTGGGAGTGTCGTGGCCATGCACTGGGTTGCTAACGGCAAGGCCAGCGGTTCAAAACCCCCAGCGGGTTGGTCTGAGGGAGAAGAATGAAGCTGTCGACTCCAATAGATTTATACTCTGAGAAACCCACAGGGACCATTCCACTGTGATCCATACGGTCGCTCTGAGTCGGAGGACCTCCTAGGGGCCTTCTTCTACGGGTACAGAGATGTCTTAATAAGCATTGCTTCTCAGGCTGAGCCCCGATGGTGTAAGGGGTTGAGTGTGGGACTGCGGCCCGTGGGCTTGGCGGTTCAAATCTAGTGGCGACTCTCAGGAGCGGCGTTGAGTAGCTTCTACGACCACCAGAGGGCAGTGATGCCCCCACCAAAAAAATAAATATTGTTTCTCTTCTATTTTCCTCAAAACCAGCCTTAAGAGTGGTGAAAGACTCACAGAAATGTGAGCCCTTATTTTTTTCCCCAATGAAACTGACAGATTAGCTCTGTACCAAGTGAACTTCTAACCACCTCAGATCTATTTTTCCAACTTTCCTGCTAATTTTGTCGTGAGTTGGCCAAATTCATCCCTGCTACCACAGTTTCCAAGGTCAATGCGCCCTTCCTTATCTCATGATTTAAAACTTAAATTGAAAACAAGTGTGTTAGTCGGGTAGACTAGAGAAACAAATTCATAGACACTTATGTGTATAGCAAAGAACTTTATATACAAGAGCATTTTAATATTGAGAAAATATCACAGCTAGTCCAGATCAAGTCCATAAGTCCCATATTAGTTCATATGTCCAACACCAATCTATAAATTCCACTTCTGACTCATGAAAAACATGCACTGACACCGAAGGTATCTGACATGTACCCGAGTCAACCCACCAGCACCCTGCCCACAGATATGGGAATAAGGCCATCCTAAACCAGCCGGTTGCCAAGCAGCCAGATACAAGAACAAATTCAGCAGAGATCAGTCAACCCAGCTCAGAATGGAAGAATCAACCCTCGTACTCATCACTACACCAATGGTTTGACAAGCCACTTGGTGTTTTTGAATATTTGTTTACACAGAAATAGAGAACTGATACCATTACCTTCCTCCTTAAACTATTTTTGTTATTTTAATCCATTTCTCAGTAAAATGAACTAATCTTTACATCATTGACCAAGTTGGAAACCTGAAAAAAACCCTAGTACCTTTTTCTCCCTTTTACACCTGCTTGCCACACTACTACATACAATTAATCATCAAATATTCTCTTCATCTTTTCATACATTAAATATTTTCAAATATTTTTTCTTTCCATTTCATGGCTACTACAGAGGTCCATTATTTAATTTTTAAAATATCTCAGTTTGTAACCCATCTACCATTTGCAACCTCTGCAAATAAGAGGAGGGTCTCTTACTACCTCAATTCTGATCATGGCTTAGCCCTGCTCAAAATCATGTCATAGTTCTCTTCTAGGTTAAAAATCAAAAGGCTCCAAAAACATTTAAGGCTGTTCTATATCTTGACCCTTTCTCCATATTTATCTCTGCCACTCTTACACATTATTCTAACCCATATGCATTTTTTCTAACAAGCTTTCTTTTCTATTATAGTAAATTGGGTGGAGGTTTACAGAACAGATCAGTTTTCTGTTTGTTTGTCTGTGTTTTGTTTGTTTTCTCGTATCCTCTTTTAAAAAAAAAAAAGACTTTTAGTTATGAGTTGGGTGGAGGTTCCAGAGATCATCAGTTTGACATTCAACAAGTCAAACACATTTTGCTTTACCTCATTCATTGCACTCCCTTCAATGACACACTTATTCCCCCTTCTCCCTGCCTTTCCTGCTTCGACTTCTTCTCTCCTCACCCTTCTGAACTATGTCCTGGGGAAAATGCTGCCATGTGAATTTAAAATGATTGATAATTCCATGATGTGCATACTTCACTCGTGTTATTGCTCCCCATATAAACCTATTTTTGTTTGACTGAAAATTGAGCCACGAGGAGAGTTCAGTTCATAGTCTCAAGGGTTCCACCAGTCTCTATCCAACCCCAAACCCTAGTTTCTTTTGTGACTTTGAGTTTTGCTTCACATTTCTCTCCCATTCTGACTTTCTAAGAGAGAGCTGCCATAATTTCAGGCAAGACTGAGAAGAGGACATAGAACAAAGGATATCGTTGCTGTTATCAGATGGATCTTGGCTCAAAGCAAAAAAAAAAAAAAATCAGAAAGATGTTTGCTAGTGCTTCATTGATTATGCAAAGGCTTTCAACTGTGCGGACCATAATAAAGTGTGGATAACCTTGAGAATAATGGGAATTCCATTGTGCTCATTCTCAGCTTATAGATGGGAAAAGAGAAAGCTGTGGGGAAAAAAACAAGGAAATACTGCCCAGTTTAAAATCAGGAGAGGAAAAATTTTTTTTAAATAAGAAATTTTAAAAATCAAGAAAGGTGTATGTCAGGATTATATATTCTCACCATACTTGTTTAATCCTTATGCTGAGCAAATCCTGAAAGAACCTGGATTATATGAAGAAGAGTGTGGCACCGGGATTGGAGAAGGGCTTATTAACAACCTGAAGTAGGCCCATCACACAACCTTGCTTGCTGAAAGTGAGAAGGAACTGAACACTTGATGAAGATCAATGATTGTAGCCTTCTATATGGAATACAATTCAATGTACTGAGGTGCAAATCCTCACCTGTGGACCACTAGGAAACAACATGATAAATGAAGATAAGGCTGAAGTTTTCAAGGATTTCTTCTTACTTGCATCCACAGTCAATTCTCATGGAGGCAGCAATCGAGAGAGCCTAAGACATATTGTATTACACCGACCCGCTGCACAAAATCTCCTTAAAGTATTGAAGAACAAGGACGCTCCTTGGCGGACTAAGGTGTGCCTAAACCATTCCATGGTAGTCTCCAGTGCATCATATGTGTGTGAAAGTTGTACATTGACTAAGGAAGGCCTTAGAAGAATCGATGGATTTAATTGGGGTGCTGAATAAGAATAATAAAAATACAGGGACTGTTAAAAGAACAAACTGATCTCTATTGGGAGAAATAAGGCCAGAGCCCTTCTTAGAATCAGGGGTGGCAAGAGTTCATCTCACATAATTTGGGCATATATTCGGAAGAGACCAGTCCCTAGAGAAGGACATCATGCTTGGTCAAGTGGCGAGGTGAAGAAAAAGAAGGCCTTCCATGAGTGAGATTGGCACAGTGGCTGCGTCAATGGGCTCAGGCAGAGAAACGACTGAGGATGGAGCAAGACCATGCAGAGTGTCGTTCTTTCACGCGTAGGGTCACCATGGCTCGGGGTTGATTTGGTCGCACCTAACAACAACGGCAACAACAACATGAATTTCTCAGGAGAGCTCTTTCAAAGAAGTTGATCATGGTAACCAGGCACCCTCTAGTTCTGCAGATCTGATGGTTGTGGAGGCAGATCTTTGTGTGGTTCATTAGTCCATTGTTTCCCTGGATCAGATTTTCATCATTCCTTTTACCTCATAAGTTTGCATAACCTTATCCCCTATATGCTGCACCACACTCATGAATGTATTTGCAGCCAAGGCAAACATCCATGTGCAAATATCCTTGATCAAGATATACATACTGTGCTATAATCTGGAAGGTAAGCAGTTCAAAACTACCAGACACTCTTTGAGACGAAGACAGGTCTTTTCCAAACATCATATCCAGAGATTGGTATCTCCTGACAATATGCTCAATGTACAGTAGATGGGGTCTCATCATCCTTGCCTCCAAGGAAGTCTGACTGTGCTTCATCCAAGTCAGATCTGTTTGTTCTGGTGTAGATGAACCACTTAGAATCTTACTGAATATACACCACACAAAAAAACTCATTGCCATCGATCTGATTACAACTCCAAGTACCCCTATAAGACAGAGTTGAACTGCTCTGTAAGTTTTCCAAGGCTATCATCTTTATGAGAGGAAGCAGCCTCATGCTTCTTCTACAGAGTGGCTAATGGGTTTGAACCACTTCCTTCCAAGTCGCTGTCCAATGGTTCACTCCTTTCACCAGCGGGCCTCTTTACTTGAGCTATGCTGTTGTTAACATGGTTGTTAGGTATTGTCAAGTTGGTGCTGACCCAATCTGGACTGGAACAAAACATCACCAGTGTGGCAATATTCTCATAATTGTTCTTATGTTTGAGCCCTTTCTTTTAGCCACTGTCAATCCAGTTTGTAGAGCATTGGTTCTCAACCTGTAGATCACAACCCCTTCAGGGATCAAAAGACCCTTTCACAGGGGTGACCCAATTCATAGCAGTGGCAAAATTACAGTTATGAAGTAGCAATGAAAATAATTTTATGGTTGGGGGGTCACCACAATATTAGCAGCTGTATTAAAGGGATGTGGCATTAGGAAGATTGAGAACCACTGCTGTAGAGGATCTTTCCCTTTCTCACTGCCCCTCTACGTGGCCAATCACGATGTCCTTCTTCAGAGACTGGTCTCTTCTGGATAACCTATCCAAAGTACGTGAGACCAAGGTAGGTCCTAAAGGGCATTCTGGCTATGCTTTTTCCACATAGTTTTGTTTGTTTTGTTTTATTTTTTGGTATTCCATGCTAATATCAATATTCTTGGATCGCACAGACATAATTCAAATGAATCAAGTCTTCCTCAGTCTTCTTTATTCAATGTCCAATTTCACATGCATATGAGGCAGTTGAAAATACCATGAGTTGTATCAGACACAACTTAATCCTCAAAACAATGCCCTTGATTTTCAAGAGGATTGGTGTGGCAGATTCACTCACTGCATTGTGTTGTCTGATCTCTCGAGTGCCGCTTCCATGGCATTGACTGTGGATACAAGCAAGATGAAATCCTTAACAACTTCAATCTTCTCTCCATTTATCATTGTTCCCCACTGATCTGGTCATGGGGGTTTGGTTTCCTTTACATCGAGTTGTAATCTACACTGAAGACTGCAATCCTTGGTCTTCAACAAGGATGAAAATCTATAATGAAGTCTGAATAAACATTAGTTATTCGTAGCAGTAGTGGCAGACTACACCTCTAGTCATCATTAGTTCTTCTATGCCCTACAAAAGACTGAATTGATTGGGGTAATGTCTTGATACTTTCATCCCAATATTATACTCAAAAGAACAATGAACATTTCACTACTGTTTTTTTTTTTTGGGGGGGGGGGGCATCACTGCTCTCTGGTGGTGGGAGTAGGAGGCCCAGCCCCACTGCTGGAATTGAACCTCCGTCCCAGTAGGCCCCAGTCCCGCGCACAACCACTACGCCACCGGGGCTCAGCCCCTCACTACTGTTTAAAGAAGAAAGGTAATGTAGCTCTGCATACCCAATTATTATCTTAAGAATATTTTCATGAAAGAGTGCATATTAGTTCTGAGAAACCCAGATTTCCCTGCCTTACAGGTATAAATCATTCAAGTTCGGTCAAACAGTATCTTAATTAAGGAATTTCCCCCATCTCTCAAAACAAGAAATAAAATCACCCTCCCTCAACACCTTCATTATACCTTTTAATTTTTCTCTTATCACTCGCTCCATTGTTATAATAATTTATGCACACATCTTCTCTCCCTCATTCGATTATGATTTTTTTAAGAGTGGTATTCATTTCTAGCTCATTTGAACCAAAGCAACTACTTCACACACTGTATTGCCCATAATAGGTAGTCCATAAATCTCTACTAAATATATACAAGGTCTTGTAATTTTTTTTTAAGCTTCAAACAAGCCTGCTTCACCACCTATTAGCTGTGTGACTTGGAGCATATCACTCAACTCCTTTAAATATGGTTTTCTCATGAGTAAAATGAGACTGTTAAGTATTAAATGAAAGCAATATAGAGAAGGGTCAATGTAAGCACTCAGAATTTTGATATTTAGGACTAACCTACTCTGGGAAATATTATTCTTTGCTATTAAGATACTCAGCAAGAATAAATATCTTTATCTAGAACCTATAAGGAATTTATATGCATAACTAACTTCATACACAACACTGTAAAGGAGATTGTGTGTGTGTGTGTGTGTTTGCGTTTTGGTGGCATCACTACCCTCTGGTGGTGGAAGTAGGAGGCCCAGCCTTGCTGCTGGATTTGAACCTCCAACCCAGTGGGCCACAGTCCCGCACACAACCACTACGCAACCAGGGTTCAGCCGAAAAGGAGATTTTTTTTACATCAGCCAGAACTTTGAGAAAATTGCCCTACGGACACATAACTAAATCACACATATCTCTTTTTTTTTTTTTTTTGGGGGGGGGGGGCATCACTGCTCTCCGGTGGTGGGAGTAGGCGGCCCAGCCCCAATGCTGGGATTGAACATCTGTCCCAGTGGGCCGCAGTCCCGCGCACAACCACTACGCCACCGGGGCTCAGCCCCTAAACCACACATCTTAAGTGGTAATTTTCTGCTCATCACTCAAATCTTAAAACAAAACTAGATGTTGAAAGAAAGAATTAAACCTCACAATAGAAGTAACAAATCAGCCGGAGTTCATGCATTATTCACATTTTAGATACACAATTAATTCAGTGAGTGCTGTCTTAAAGAGTAATTCACATGGCTTCCTATTTTCCCACTCAGAAACTTCTTTCTGAGATCCACTATGGTATTTTAAAGTACGAACACTTTCATAACCGTAACATGCTTCAACCGAAGAAGCAAAGAGGCAGATGAACTTGTTTTCATCCTATGGCCTTTCTTTAAAACCTCACAGAGAAGAGTAAACTTATAATGGGGATTAATAGTAGGGACTCATCAATATGACAAACCACACATTCAACTGAGGAATTTCAAAGCTATGTTAGAATAAATCATGCCATGGCTGGCTTAAAAATTCAACAATTTTCTGTGGGGCAAAAACAATTATGAAATAGTAAATAATCCCAACTTTTTTTTTCTTCTATAAAAGGGGGTGCTTCTAATTGTGTCGCCATTCAGCACAGAAACAGCAAAGCCCACATGGAAGAAGCACACCAGCCTGTGTGATCAAGAGGGGCCGAAGGGAGCAGGTATCGAGCATCAAAGGACAAGAATCACATCATTACGAGTGAGGGGAGGAACAGGGTGGGGACCGAAGACCCACTGGTGGGTAATTGGTCACCCCTTTACAGGGGAGTCAAGGGGAGGAGACAGACCAGTCAAAGGGCAGCCAGGCAGTGATGATGCATACACATTTCCTCTAGTTCCTGAAGCCTTCCTCCCCGCCCTCCCCCACCCCCAATCATCGTGGTCCCAACTCTACCTTACAAATCCAGATGGACTGGAGAAGGTACACTGGTGGAGAGGGGAGCTGGAGATATGGGGAGACCAGGATGGATGAGGCCCTTCAGGCCAGTGGTTAGATTGGGGCTGCTGGAAGGGTAGAGAGAGGGTGGGGTGGAGAGATGGAACCAACTGCAAGGATATACACATAGGCTCCTATTTGAAGGATGGGCATCAAAGGAGTGGGTTTGGGGAGAGGTCGGGCAGTGTGAAATATGACAGGATAATAATAATTTATAAAGTTTTGAGGGTTGGTGCAAAGGAGAGCAGGGGACGAGGGGAAGGGATGGCAAAACCGATAGTAGGGGCTCGAGGGAAAAGGCGGATGATTGGAGAACGATAATAGCAGCAGACATGTGAAGGTTCCTGGCACAGTATGTTCATTTATGTATTGTGAAAAGCGATGTACGAGCACCCAATAAAATGACTTAATAAAAAAAAAATTCAAAAAAGAGGGGGCACTTCAAAAAGTTTGTGGGAAAATTCCCTCATCTTTCCATTCCAATTTTCCATTAAAATTTAGGCCCTGTACTAGTCACATAGGTTAGACTTCACTTTTGGCACCAATGAGAACTATAAAAATTTGGACTATCAAAAATGAATAGGTCTACAAATTATTTTATCAGAAACAGCAAGTCAGCTGACGATGTTACGTGCTACAGAACCTGTACGATGTGAGAAAAGTATCTGATGCCAGAAATGGAATGAACTCAGCACCAATAACATACAACTGGGCTTGACCTTGGAAATTCAACAGAGCACAAAACCAATCAAGTGAGTCCATGTCGTCATGCACCCCTGGCTCTTTCAAACAAAGAAAACTATGGCCATATGAACACGCACAGATAGTCTAGATGTATATTCTCGGCCTTGGTAATGGATGGAATTGATAGGCCATTCTGTGTCCCCCTCAGCCCAAGTTCACTGACAATTACAGTGCAATTTCCATCATGCCAGCTAGTTGCCACCTCTCCCCCTACCTCTCTCTCGTCTCTGCATGAGGGCTTTCTCTTTCTACCACCTTGGCAACCTTCTCAGCTGCATGCAGAAGCAACCAGAACCAGATAATGGAAGGGACCATTAAATCTGCCCTTGAGAGCGGCAACGCTCAACCTGCACAGAGGAGAAGTTGGCCCCAGCCTTGCTCGCCCTGGACAGGGGCCTCTGAGACACATTCTGCAGGGCTTCCCAGAGGTGGGCTCTTGAAATGCTCCGTGACCCACTATGGTCAGTGCTAAAACACATTGATTAATCTTGCTTTCTTTCAGCTCACTCCTTTCTTCTTCCTCACTTATGCTTGCTGAAATTACTTCCAGAGTCTGGTCTGCACAAGATACACTCCGCGGGCATATTCAACAGCACTGGAACAGCACATGAAACAAGAGGATCACAACATGTACCTTTCATCACTCGGCTTCATGTTGCCATGGCGTGAGACTGGATCCTGAATAAATCACTTGCATGTGTGTTAAGGTCCAATAAAAGGTCAGCACGCGATAACAAGCAAATGCTAAGAAGTTGAAACATAACAAGTCCTCCTGGTTTGAAAGAACCAATTACATGGCACAGGAGGAAGGAAGAGAAGGTGCAGAGGTTCAAGGGAAAAGACTCGGTGGTTCGGTTGACTAGCAGCAGCACCGTGTGAGCTGGCAAGTCCTGCCCAAACCCTCCGGCTTCGAGTGCAGCCTCCGAAAAAGAAGAGGGTTATCATCAGTTTATACTCAGATGTTCTTTCGGTACCCCTTTAAAAATTAAATCGTCTAGCAGGAGTCTAAGTGGAGAGCAAACAAACAAGGTGGAATAAGAAAACCTAGAGAAATCACTGAAGAATGTGCAGCTGGCAGCAGGTAAAAGAAACAAAAGTAATTAAGCCCTTTGAAGAAAATCTCGTCAGGAATATGATCATTCTAAACAAATCCTTAAAGGACCATGGTGTAGAAAGGGGACTGGAGGTGGGGGGAGGAAAAGAAAAGGGATTTGATTTAAGCGGTGTGGCTTTACAGGACCAGCAGGTAGAATTCTAGGAGGGCGGCCTTCAATGCGATGGCACGGTATTGTGGTTACAAACAAACAACTCTGCACTCAAACTTGGTCTGGGCCCAGCTCCACCGCGCATGGGCATTGCGACCTTAGTGGTTGCATAACCTCTTTATCCTTCACTTGCTTCACTGCAAAATTGGGATAGCAACAATGTCCACTACACGGGCTTATTGTGAAGACTAATAAGCATGCAAAGCCCCAAGTACACTGCAAACTAAAAAGGAAAAAAAAAAAAAAAAAGGTCCAGGCCATTGAGTTGATTAGCTGATTCCAACTCAGAGCATCCGCATCTGATGCAGCAGAACTGTCCCATGGGGTTTTCAGATCTACCGGTCAGAACAGAAGCAGATGGCCACGCCTTTCTCTTGTGGAGAGGCTGGCGGGCTGGAAAAACCGGACTTTGGGCTAGCAACTGAGCACTTTAACTACTGTGCCAGGGTGCCGCAAAGCACAAGGGACCTTAAATTAAATTCTCAACAAGTGTTAGCTCATTTCAAATCTGCAGCAGTTTAAATCTTCATTTAAAACCTTACTAACTCTGAGAAAATTCTATATGGCAATTGTTAAGTTGGTTGGTGGAGAAGGTGTTATACAAGATTGACACAGTCGGCTACATAAAAGGTTAAAACTACTACCCAACAAAAGCACTTTCCATTTCAACTACTCCCTTTTTCGCTATGTGCCTGAATGTGCACCAGACCTGTTGGTGAGGTCTAACCTTGTCTGGAATACCTGAAGAGCGGGAATTGAGGGAAATTTTCTTGTCAATCTTTCCCCCAAATCCCAGCTTTTCAGTATCTGCTGTACTGTCTCATTGCACTCTGTTTGTACTTTCTGAAGCATTCTGATATATGACTTCAGAACAACTTGTTACTTGCCAGAAGCGAACACTTAGTAGTCTTGGGAGATTATTAAACTGTTGGTGTCAAGCAATTATGGGATATTAGAGTGGGAAATGTTCAAGATGCAGTGGTACAAGTTTAGAAAGTCTCTAATCGACCAACACAAGGACCCATTTTCTCTTCCCTACTGCTCTCCTTGACATCTGTTGCTCCCGAGTTCTTGACATCTGTATTTTATCATCCTGAGAGTAAAAGACGGGCATAAAAACCTCTCTTACTTTTAATTATGGCAACTTCTCATCCTGAAAGAAAATGTACCTGCATCAATATACCCCATATGTAGATTTTTTTAAATTAAATTTATACTAAAGAAAACATTATAATGTATGGTAATGTCGGTCAATAAAGGAACTAGGAAGAAAAAGAATAAGGCTCACTAATATAAGAGAGAAAATTGTTCAATTGCATATGTATGTATTACGAGACATAAGATTTGTTATAAATCACATTGATAGGCTACATTCCCTAAGAAGATATCATGAGAAGAGCACTGACCACTCCATGACATTCTCCTCAGAAACCTCTAACCTACCACTTGCCTGTCACCAAGGTTACCTTCTGAGGCACCCTGGGGTGGGGGTCTAAGTGCCAACCTCTTGGTTAGTGTTTGACAATTTACACCCCCTGTGGTTCCTTCGGGAGCCCTGTGCTCTAGTGTTTACAGGTTGGACTGCTCACTCAAAGGTCAGCAGTTTAAAAACCACTTGCTCCTCTGAGCAAGAAATATGGGTCTTTCTGCTCCCATAAAGAATTGAACTGGGAGGGTTGAGCCCTGGTGGCGTTGTGGTTGTGTGCGGGACTGCGGCCCACTGGGTTGGTGGTTCAAATCCAGCAGCAGCTCTCCAGGAGCTAGGCTGGGCCTCCTACTCTCACCAGAGGGCAGGGATACACCCCGCCCCCCCCCCAAAAAAGGAATTGGACCAAGGGGCAATTCACTGTCAGCGTCCACTCAATGACAGTGAGTGTAGCTAGGTTTAGTTTGACTTAGAATTCCTTCAAATGTCCTAACTCCTATCTAAGCATTGCAAAAATCATCAGAGAAACCCATACTGAGAAACATCCTACAGAGAACCCAGCTCATACTCATCAGCGGTATCGAGATTTAAAAAAAAAAGCGGGGAGTGGCGTTCAAGGGAGAGAGTGAGAAACTACAATAGACCAGCTAGGATCAAGGAGACAAGATGACAAAATGCATCCTGAACGAGATTCTGGGAGAGAAAATGGGCATTAATGAAAAAACTGGCTAAATCTGGACAAAGATCTAGAATTTCAACAGTAACAGTGGGGAAAATGTTAATTTCTTAGTTTTGAGAAATGCATCACAGTTATACAATCTTATGTCAGCTGTTAGACTATAGAAAGGGGAAATTAAGTAAAAGGCATGAAGGAAATCCCTTTACTGCCTTTATAAGTCTTCTGTCTAGCAAAAAGTATTCTCAAATGAAAAATCTAACTTTAAAAAGTAGATAATGTTTGATTATTAGAGGATTTGTAAGCTCACTTAACGTAAAGCCACTAGATTGCTATCGATATTGTCTGAATGCTTATCTGCTATTGAAAAATAATGGACCTCTGGTTTTTCCATAGTCCTTGGGAAGTGTTTCTTGATGAAAACGTGCTTGCTTCTCTTCTTACGTTAGACAAGGTGATGTAGTCCAGAGAGCATTCCATGGTATCACTATTGCTGTTTGGAAAGATCATTGGAGCCTTTATGGAACTCCGGTTCTTCATTCAAAAAGGTGGCATTGTTGTACTAGATTTGCTCTTTAAATAAATGCCACTCTAGAAATTTTGACTCACTTGAATGCATCTTAGAATACATAAGTAAACAATAATAATATTGACACTATTCAATGTTCACATGCGTATGCCAACTGTCTTGCTGAGACAAGAGAAAACTAAGGTGTAGCTGAACTGTGGATATGCTATTGTTTCTCCTTGTTATCTCAAAAGTAACAGTCAGGGAGGGCGCTCTGGAAACTTGGCAGAGGAATCTGGAAATAAAGGGGTGGTGATTGTGTGAGAAAGCATTTGGCTTGAAGGCCAAGGGAAATAGATTTGGGCAGAGGGGTTCAAAGCAAAGATAAACTATAGGAAATAATGAATTGATAATGACAAGTCCTAAATATGAAAGGAGCCTCCTGTGATGAGCAGAGTCGAATGATTCATTGAGTCTAAGACTAGAAGGAGAAAATGAGAGCAGACTAGCAAGGATAAAAGCCTCCCAAATTAGTTATAGTTATCCATTGAGTCTGATCTTATTCTCTCTCTCTCTCGCATCTTGAATAAGCTTCCTAAATAAGTTGTTGGATAAGTTTCATAGCAGTAACTGGCAATGTTGCTCTCACAGTATCAATAGCATGTGTCGCTTTCTCCCGAACCTCGCCTGTAACAGCTTAGATCACGTTTCTTTGTTTTGAGGATCATTATGCCTGTTGAGTAAGACCCACCTCAATCTCAAACAACAGCATTCGCTTCTGTTATTTACTTACATTGTGTGTCACTTCTGACACATATCCTGTTGCACTGTAGATTTAATTAGAAGGTACAACAATACAGTATATGCTTAAGTCAGTACCATAGCTTTTCATTAAGACTATCAAGACATGTCCAGTGGCACTATTGGGTAAGTGCGGGTTGGCTAGCCCATCAGCATGCCATAGGAAAAAGATGGGGATTTCTACTCCTATCAAGATTTATAGCCTTGGAAACCCTGGGTAGGATAGCTATGAGTTGGAGTCAAATCAGTGGCACTGTGGGTTTTTGGGTTTGGGGGATTTTTGTTGTTTTGGTTTTGTCATATACTATAAGATACATGATAGATAGATGATAGATAGATAGATGCTATACATCTATCTGGTGGCATAAGTAGTTAAAGCACTTGATTGCTAATCAAAAGATAGGCAGTTTCTAATCACCTGCCTCACAGAAGGAGAAAGGTGTGGTCTTCTCTTTCCATAAACACTTGCAGCCTTGGAAATCCAGTTCTTCTCTGTCCTACAGGGCCACTACAATCAGAATCGAGCAATGGGAGCAATGGACTTGATTTTGGTTGCTTATGTGTCAGATCATTGCACATCTCACAGCACAGTCACTTTGTATGCAAGTATGAGAGTGTTGCATTTAGGAAGTTGTTCCATTCACTATGTGCCATTCTTTGATCGGGATCTTTGAACTCCATTATAACCCTCAGGGACCATAGGTATACCTGTGTGTATGGATAAATGTTGCCTGACCAGACATCATGAAGCACATGCTGTAGAGGAAAAGTCAGCCTTCCAAGGGTGGAACAGAGCACCTAACACAATGATTCATATTTTGAAATGGTGCCAACTGAATACTATGAGACCAAGTATCTGTATATAATTACTTAATGGTCACAGAGCTGTTAGTCCACAGTTTCCTCCAGATGAACACATTAAGATAATCTTGGCTTTTCAAGATAATTTGCTTTCCTGGGAAAAAAGAAAAGATAAAATTCTAAAGTCATGAACTCTAAAGCAGTGGTTCTCAACCCGTGCAGGTCAAATGACCCTTTCACAAGGGTCTCCTGATTCATAAGAGTAGCAAGATTATAGTTATGAAATAGCAACAAAAATAAGTTTCTGGTTGTAGGGTCACCACAACATGAGGAACTGTATTAAAGGGTCGCAGCATTAGAAAGGCTGAGAAGCACTGCTCTAAAGGGTTATCTGTATAAAACTAATCCCTTATTAGGGGGTGGAGGTGGGGGAGTTCATTAAGTTTATGCCAATGAAGCTTGAATATCCCTGAGAACCACACTTTATCACATAATCTCAGGGAAATTTGGATCTCTTATCCAAAATCAACAGAGGTCAGTTTGGGGGATGTCTACTAAAAACAAAGCTCCAGGGCTGGGAAACACAGAGAGAATAACACATAATCCCGCCCTGAAGGAGTTCGAAGTGTACAGGTGCTGGTTGAGCTTGTTCTTGTGGAACGTCCAGTCAATTCTGAGTCACAGCAACTCTAGACAAGCAAGTTCGTGAGTATTGACTGCTACAGGGTTCCACTTCCTACATGCATGGTTTACCCCAAACAAGATGTCTCTGAGCTTCTCTTGGAGACCAATGGAAGGTCATAGACAATCCTCCAATAAGCCAAGTTGTTGTTTTATCATTAAAACAAAAACAAACTCACAGCCAACCAGTCAATTCTGACACATGATGACCCAATAGGACACGGTAGGACTGCCTCTGTGGGTTTATGAGAATGTCTCACTGTATAGGAGTAAAGCCTCGTCTTGGGGAGAAAGAAAGAAAGAAAAGAAAGAAAGAAAGAAAGAAAGAAAGAAAGAAAGAAAGAAAGAAAGAAAGAAAGAAAGAAAGAAAGAAAGAAAATAAGAAAGAAAGAAAGAAAGAAAGAAAAAAGAAAGAAAGCCTCATCTTGCTCCCACAGAACTGCTGGTGGTTTGAATGGTTGATCTTGAGGTTTGCAGCCCACTTGGTCATTCACAACCTCAACAGGGCTCTTATTATCATTAGAGGACTTTCAAAACAAAGAGATCAGCCCACAAATTATGTTGCCACTGTTCCTGAAGGATCATCTTGATAGATTTTCTCAAACACAGGTCAATCATGGGAGCTTGGTATAAAAAAGTGTCAAGAAAACTGAAAGGAGTGTAAGAGAGAAAAATGGCCAGGAAGTGGCACCAAGAGAATTTATTTTTCACATCACTACAATCTAGCTGCTCCTACTTTCTGGATAGCAAGTGGTGTGGCCCTACGAGAATTGCATTGGGAAACTTCTCCCATGCACGCCACACCCCTGGCTTTGACTTGCAGACTTCTTTTGGCTCTTGCAACTCGAAGAACATGTAAAAGGAACAACTGTGATTCCCTTGAGGAGGCTAAAACTGCCATTGTTACATGGTGTGAGTTAAAGAGCAGGCTTCTTTGGGGAAAGCTTCGAGAGACAGAAACATCACCCTCAGAAGTAGACAGACCTAGTGGGAAGATATGTCAACAAAAACAGTCACTTCCCACTTGGATCTTTCAGTTGAATCAAGGTTTCCAGGACTTCATAGTATACCCTGACTTCTTGAATGTATTAGTGGAGTCAAATATGCCTGTGCCAGATAGTGCAAATGTGAAGCACGTGTCCATCAACTCAAACGCTGACAGCTTGAACTCACCTAGAGACAGTGACGACAAGAAGGTTGGTGTCACCTGAACAGTCATCCATGGAGTCACCTCTCCATCCTCCCATCCCCGTACCACAGACCTCCTTTTATACAGGCCATCCAAGATCCTTAGTTATGCTTATGATTTTTTTTTTTTTTTGCATCACTGCTTTCCAGTGGTGGGAGTAGGAGGCCCAGCCCCACTGCTTGAATTGAACCTCCGTCCCAGTAGGCCACAGTCCCGCGCACAACCACTACGCCACTGGGGCTCAGTCCGCTTTTGATCATTTTTAATCATAAAATAATGGGATAAAAATATTTGTAAATTTCTTAAATATACTATTTCTTAGATTATAGGAATTCTAGCATCATTCTTTCATAAAATCCTTCTCCACTGATTGACATTGTTACGTTATCAGCAGCTAAACAGAAGCTTTTTTTATAATTTTTCTCAAATTCCCTTACTTTAATGAAATTCAATTAAATTTAAATTTAATGAAAAGGATTAATTTCCTTTAATCCTCAAGAGAATTATGAATAAGGATTCCCAAATACTATTTCCCACCCTATTGTAGCTAAAACAATGGAAATTTTACCAAAGTCAGCAACTATTAACATCCTGACAGTTCTAACTAGAGTATTAGAAGGTTAAATTAAAAAAAAATCCACACAGGGTTGTAACCTTGGAGGTATATTGATACAAAGAGGTTCAAAACAAAAAACTCACTGCCATCAAGTAAATGCCAGGTCAATCATGCTTGAGTGGGTGTCCAAAGCTAGAACTCTTTATAGGAGTAGAAAGCCTTGTCTTCCTCCAATGGAGCAGCTACAAGTTTCAAACCACCCTGGTAATATAAGGGTTATGCGTCATGCTGCTAACCACAAGATCACCAGTTCAAAACTCCAAGAGAAAGATGATGAGGCTTTCAACTCCCATACAGAGTTGTCATCTCATAAACCCTCAGCGACAGTTCTACCTTGCCTTCTGGAGTCACTGTGAATAGGGATCCACTCAGATGATGGCAGTGAATGTGAACTTTGTGGTTAAAATTCCACGGGTGGTCCCCTATGCCAACAGCATCACACCACTCCAGCTGCCTCCCATCTTTCTGACCTTGGAAGCTAAGCAGGCTCGGGCCTGTTACAGCATCTAAGCTAGGCTTACAAAAATGTTTCTGTTGTGGTGATTAACCAAAGGGATATTTTCACACACAAAAAAATCACTTTCTGGTGAAACACCACAGTAAAGGTTTATAGACAGCCAGTCTTGTGACCACCAATAGGTTCTGCCCCCTCACTACCACCGCCACAACCCCCCCCCACACACACACACAATATACATACACATTCCTAGTGACACCATGCCACTGCTCAGGCATCTCAAAGACAGGCCTAGTGTGGAAATCTGCTACCAAAACGTGAGCAACTAGAAGACCCAATGAAGCAGTTCTCCATGTGGGAGCACCCTGAGTCAGAATCAAATCCACAGCCACCAGCATCATTTGTATTTGAGGCCCCATGGCTACTCCTCCATACAAGAGCCCTGGGGAGCCATTTCCAGTCAAAGTAAACCCTCCTGCAGATGGGTGCTTGCCTGCTGTTAGAATACTGATTGGGCTTCTGCAGAACTTCTACGCTAAAATGGAGAAGCAGAAAGGCCTGGCTATCTCCTACTGAAAACTGGCTGCTGAAAACCATCATGAGCCAATCTGCAACCAACAATGGGGAGGCACGGCAACAGGTCATGTGTCGCTCCATTGTGATCAAGGTCACCATGAGCCAGGGACTGACTTTACAACAGGGAACAACAGTACCATTCATGGAGCCCTATAATAAATACACATCTATTCTCACAGAAGACCTCCAACCTGACAAAATCTCGGGTCCATCTCTGCTCCAACTGGCCAAAGACAGCTATTCCCAGAGGCTCAAAGTGATTAAATAACCCATTTAAGATGACACAGTCAGAAAGTGGTAGTGAACCCCATTATTTTTCAAGTTACAAATGCCTGGCCTGCTGCTTCTACCTCTTTCTCTCTTTCTCTTAATGCTCTACAGGTCTCTAATACGTGTATGGCTGTGGAACTGCAAGGTCAGCATTTCGAAGGCACCAGCTGCTACTGCGAAGGTGAAAGAGAGGTTTTCTGCTCCCGTCAAACCTTCCTGACTTGGAATCCTGAGGGAGCGACTCTATTCTTCTCCATCGGTTTGCAATGAATCGGAATGAACTTGAAAGAAATGGGTTGGGTTGGGTTTCACAGTTGAACTCTTTAACCTTTTTGTGTATGTGTGTGTGTGTGTGTGTGTGCGTGTGTCTTTCTCAAATTGAGGAAAATTCACACCCATTCTCTTTCTTTAGTGCTTCTCTTCCATTCTTCTTTGGACTTCTTTCTAGAATTCTCTTCCAAACTCTCAAGCTCACTGCCACTGAGCCACTTCTGACTGATAGCATCTCTCAGCCCCATTTGGGTCTGAGACCGTAAACCTTAATGGAACAGAAAACCTCATCTTTCATCCATGGCGCAGCTAGTAGGCGCGAACTGTTGACCTTGTAACAGTCTGATTAGATACTGCTGAACCTTCTCAGTCTTTCCTACAGACCTTTCGGGACTCACTCACATCTTCCATCTTTGTAAGTCTCTTTGATCTACCATCTGAGTGAGTCCCTCTTAGCTATTTTCCAGAGAATTGACTCTCTCCTCCTCTTCATATAATATGCCAGTTCCTGATTCCAGAACTACCAGTACTTTTCCAATGTTGTCTGTTCTTTCATGAAGTCCCTGGATGGCACAGATGGGGAGGTTGTCAACTCACCTCAAAGTCCAAGTCCACCCAAAGGCCTTAGAAAACTCTATCTTGGAACACACAATGTTACCATGTGTCAGAATATACTTGACTGTTGCAGGGTTGGGTTTTTTCATTTACTGTCCTACCACTAGGATTTTCCCACTCATCTATTTTAAGACATCTTGCACCTCATTAAAGAGCTTTGGTTGGGTTGCTACCTACAATATCAGCAGTTCAAACCCACCAGGTGCTCCTTCAAAGAAAGACAAGGCCTGGAGAGACAGGTTAGAGGACTTGCAAAAATATTTTAAAACCACCAACCCAAAAAGGATGCTCTACTCTGCCCTACAGGGTCAATATGAGTTGGAATTGACTCTGGCAGTAAGTTGCGTACACACAGGTATTGCATAGTATTTATCGGATTTTTCTATAAGCTCTTGTTTTTGTCCCTACTAGCTTGTTTGTTAAAAGTGCTGATTCTGCCTCATACCAGTCTTCCTGTGAGTGCCTCCTTATGACAAGACCTCACTTTCCCGGGGATGAAACAGTGTCCCTACTGGGTTAGCTTGCTGGTGGTTCTCAACAAGGGGACAAGAGAGGAGTTACCTTCTGCACCTATTTGATCCCAATTTCTCCACTTGATAATAAATATGGATCTTTATGCAAAGTAGCCAGCCCAACTCAGAGAGTTTATCAGGCACCTCACTCTCTGTGCAAGATTCTAAGTCTAATGAACTAGTGAGTTATGGTACACTCGGCACGTGATAACAGGGGGTGGGGCTGAGTTTCACATTGTCCCTACCCAGGGCAACAAGTGGGACTTCTCACACGTCTTGACGTAGGTGCATGGCTGTGGAGAATCCCTCTCCTGTCTCTCTGGTCACCCAACCTTTATTAAAGTTGCTTTTCACTATTCACCTGTGAGAATGAATGCTCCCATAGAGTTACAAATGGATGTTGTTTCTAAAAATATTATTATTACAAATACATACAAACGATGGCATTTAACTGAGTGAGTTTTTAATTCCAGGTTTGAGGATTCTATAATTCTCTACAGATTCCACTAATCTTCTTTCATAACAGTGTCCTTATAATCAATCTCCTACTGTGACGAATTTCCGAGTTAAGGAGACTATCAAGCTACATCAAGAATTAGACTTATACTTAGGAAATAATTCAAAGACAACTGTTAGGTATTCCACACCCTCCAAAGCAAGTCTAACACCTCACTGTCACTCTCCTGAAAATGTTATAAAAATACATTAAAGCTGTCAATGAAACATTATAAGTTACAACACGCACTAAATGTGTGTGTGTGTGTGTGTTATACAGCTCTATTTAATGTCTGGGGCAGGGGAGAAACTTTCACAGTTAATTATCAAAACATTTTTCTAACAAACTATTTTTGTTTTGTTTTTTTTCGACATCACTGCCCTCTGGTGGTGGGAGCAGGAGGCCCAGCCTTGCTGCTGGATTTGAACCTCCAACCCAGTGGGCTGCAGTCCCACGCACAACCACTACGCCACCGGGGCTCAGCCCCCATAAAACCATTTTTTAGCAAAAAAAATCCTTGAAATTATTCCTTCACTGTAAAGCCTTTAATGCACCAAAGAGGAGAAATAATAGGGGGAAGTTTTAAAGACTTTTCAGTAAACATATGAACACATTAAAGACTGAATTTTTTTTAACCAACTTACCCAAGTGTTTTAGCTGTTAGTTTTTGTTGTTGTTGTTTGCATTAAATCATAAATGGATGGTTTTTGCATTAAACTATAAACAATAGTAAACTCGGGATCTGTATGCAATGTATTAACATTGGGAAATGTCAGATTGAATAAAGTTCTAATGTTATTTACTTTCAAACATAAAAACAATCACCACCCCCACCCCCTTAGCTCGCAAAGTCAAACATGTATTTCTTACCTCTGAACTTCTTGGGAGGGTTGGCCAGGTCCCCTGCCTCGGGGTGCACCACACATCTGTCATCCACCAACCTAGAAGGAAAAAGCATGTTTACATTGTCAACAGAAATATGTTCACATACATAAGCAAAAATGTAGACATTGTAGAAATAGCCACAAAATTCTAATAGTGTTCTTAACTAAAAAACTTTTATAAGGCTCATGGATTTGTAGAAAGATTTGGTTATATCAATGCTAACTAGGTTTATGAACTTGATAAATTCAAAGCAAGGTTGCATGATAGTACATTGCTTAGATAAATCATGGTATAGATAAAAAATGGAACACTATAGAACTATATGTAATTCTATCCAAAAGAAAGGGGTCCTATGGCCCGGCCCCCAGAGCGAAGACTATATGTAGATTCTTACCAACGGTTTCTGCTTTCTACCCCACATTCCCTCCACTATCCCAGTGTCACCACTATCACCACTGGTCCTGAAAGGATGATCAGTCCTGTATTCCCTATGTTTCTGGTTCCTACCTGTACCAGTGTAGATCCTCTGGTCTTGCCAGGTTTGTAGAGTAGAATTGAGATCATGATAGTTGGGGAGGTGGGGAGAAAGCATTGAAGAACTAGAGGAAAGTTACATGTTTCATCATTGCTACATGGCGCCCTGACTGGTATAGTTTCCTCTTTAGACATTAAAACTCCTTCTCAGGGAAGGACAACAGGGAAGAGGGTGAAGAGAGACATGGGACAGTGTAAAATATGAGAAAATAATAATAATTTATAATTATCAAGGTTCATGGGGGAAGGGGGGGCGAAGCGGGAGGGGAAAATGAAGAGCTGACACCAAGGGCTTAAGTAGAAAGCAAAAGTTTTGAGAAGGATGAGGGCAACACATATAAAAATGAGCTTTCAAGTCTCTAACTTTTGCTATATTCACCTAATAAGCACCTGAATCCAACATGAGGAGTAACTGGGCAAGGATGGATAATATTAACAGTTCATAGGTCTCTAATCCATTTTAAGACAATGTCTTACACATCCATGAGCAATTGCTTGAAGGTCACCATGCTGAGGAACAGTACCACAGCTTCATCCTTGGGATGAGAGTCTGTGTCAATTGCCCACTGTGCGATCACATAGGCCATGGCTTGGCTGACGACAAGGACGAGGATGCAATGGAACCGCTCTCAGGCTTCTTCCCCCATCACCGTGGTACCAGTCACTGCCAACTACACTCGGCTGCAGCTTGAATACACCTTCACTTCCAAGACCTACTGGGGCCGCTCCCTCTGTTGCACGGTAGCTCCAGGAACCCCAGGGATCAGATCATCAGAGTCCTGCCCTACCTCTGGCTTTTCACTGGTCTCACTGATTGCTCTATAAGTGCCCAAGATCAATTTGACATTGGTTAGAACGGTCACCAAAAGACCCCGTCTGACACAACCCCCACAGGGCCCACTGGTGGGTCATTTTGTCCTTCTAGGTAAGAGACCAACTCCACTTCTTCTGAATCCCAAAGGGCTTGGGGAAGGGACTGAATGCCCAATCATCCATGCTGATCCATACCTTCAGGAATGGTCTGGGGCCAGGGCCCGGCTCAGGCACCAATTGGCCCCCATGGCTAATCCATGCACCACAGATTTGCCTCCTCCATGAAGGGAGTTATTTTGTAACCATGTCACACTTAAAAAACAGTATATTCTTTAAAAAAAACAAATAGTATATTCTAAGTTATGAAAACAAGAATATTTATAGTTTTAATTTCAAACTATTTGTGTATGCACAAAGACACAATCTGGCATGCATTTAACACAATACTAACACGATTAATGATGTAATATAATACCACTAGAAAAAGTGTCAAAAATACTATAATTATTCATATTGATCTAATGTAGATGTTTTAATTTATGCACCAAGTGAGTTTCACTTTTTGCTTCTATTGCACAAGACACAGTTCTTGATTGATAGTGAACCATTTGAAATTTCTTGTTGAAAATTTCCTGATGATAAATCAAGTTCTGTAGACAGAAGGTAACCAGAACATATTTCTACTAGAAATATGTTCTACTAGGGTGTAAAGCTGAAGGTGAAAATTATAAGAGGCAGTGGCTTCTATAATCTCCATTAAGTGTTTTGTGGGCTAATGATCCAATTCTAAGTGATTTTTAATGTGTTTCAGAGAGGTTTCATGATTGGTACAACCAGGATTAATAACCATGAAAAAGTTTAATTCACAGAGAGTATATGCCGTCATATTTAAACTAAACAGATAGCTATGGCTTAGTTCCTAAATTAAGAAGATCATAAACTAGTAAAGAGTGTCGGCCCTAGAACTCTATTTTGCAATCTGGTGTTGCTGCCATCGTAGCAAATGCTGCACATGGGTTATTTCCTCAAGCAAGAAACTAAGTGGGGTTCAACAAAATGGAAATGCAAGGGATCCAGAGGAACTTGTTACTAAGTTTAATCCATGTTCTTGCAAATCACATCTAAAACTCTAGTAACTTAGCACAGGACAAACCCATTATACATGCCTACAACAATAAACAAGGAATAGAAAGTTTAGTAAGTTATAGAATTCAATAAACTAGCATCAATACAATGAATAGAGTTTAATATTGCAGCTCGTCTTTAGAACACACTCCTGATCTTTGTCAACAGATTGGCAAAGTATTGTTTTAAAATATGTATGTTGATACCAAGAGGATTAGGGGATGGTGGGGGGAGAAAGGTGAAATCAATCACAAGAATCAATCTATAACCCCCTCTCCTCTCGGGGGGACCAATAATGGAAAAGTGGGTGAGGGGAGATGGAGGACGATGTAAGATAGGAAAATAAGAATCTATAACTTATCAAGGGTTCGTGAGGGAGGGTGGATAGGGGAGGGAGGAGGAAGAAATGAGGAGCTGATATCGAGGGCTCGGGGGGTGGGGGGGAATACTTTGAAAATGATGATGGCAGCACATGTGCAAATGTCCTTGACACAGC